>CM053030.1:242959719-243004500 GCA_028564925.1 Lithobates sylvaticus
ACTCTTATGTAGTTTAGGGATGAGCCGAACACCCCCGGGTTCGGTTCGAACCAGAACCTTCGAACGGACCGAAAGTTCGCGCGAATTTTCGAACCCTATACGTTATAATGGACGCGAACGTTCGAAATCAAAAGTGCTAATTACAACGGCCAATATGCATGTTAATGTCATAAAACAGGTTTGGGGACCCGGGTCCTGCCCCAGGGGACATATATCAATGCAAAAAAAACTTTTAAAAACTAACGTTTTTTCGGGAGCAGTCATTTTAATGATGCATAAAGTGAAAAAAAAAAAAGTGAAATTTTCCTTTAAATATGGTACCTGGGGGGTGTCTAAAGTATGCCTGTGAAGTGGCATGTGTTTCCCGTGTTTAGAACTGTCCTTGCACAAAATGACATTTGTAAAGGAAAAAAAGAAGCCATTTAAAAACACTTGCGGCTTTAATGGCATGTCTTGTCCTGGCCGCCATATGGCTGAAAATCCTTGAGAAAAATGGCATGGCTACCCCATCACCCCCCCCCCCCCCACCCCAGCCCCTTTGGGTCTTGTATGGATATTAAGGGGGACCCCGCACCCAAAATAAAACCCTATACCTACAACCCTATATACTCTGAACAGCAGTATATAGGTGGTGCAAACAAGACACGGACTGTAGGTTTGTTCTTAAGTAGAATCTGAACAGGTACATTATGAAGTGTAGCTCCATCCCAAAAAAATCTATTTTTAAGCTTTTTGGAGAACATAGGGAGGGGTTATCACCCCTGTAACATTTGCTGTCTTTGCACATCTGTTCAGAACATGTCACCTCACTTTCCGTCCCAATGACAAATGTTTTTGGAAAAGTGGGGTTTGAATTGAAACAAGGATTGGTGATAAAGCATCAGTAGAGAGGAGATACCTTTTTCCCAAATTAAATCTAACAGGATAGAATTTCCCTTCCTAGGGGTAGATTTCCTCTCACTTCCTGTTTTCTCTTTCCGTTTGCAAGTAGGAGTCGTTTGTAAGTTGGATGTTTGAAAGTAGGGGCCTGGCGTATATACTCTGCAGAAATTTGCCCTATTAGATGTTGGTGTAGCCACAAGACTGGTGGGCACAGGAATGGGCCCTGCTGTGAGTTAATAGATCAAGATTTGTACTTGCATGCACCTGTTGAACCGGGCAGAAAAATTGGGCCTTTGGTGGTGGTGGTGGTGGACGGTGTTGCCACAAGACTGTAAGCTCTCACAGTTACTCTTGGTGGGCGCAGGAATGGGCCCTGCTGTGAGTTATTAGATCAAGATTTGTAATTGCATGCACCTGTTGAACAGGGCAGAAAAATTGGGCCTTTGGTGGTGGGTGGTGGTGGACGGTGTTGCCACAAGACTGTAAGCCCTCACAGTTACTCTTGGTGGGCGCAGGAATGGGCCCTGCTGTGAGTTATTAGATCAAGATTTGTAATTGCATGCACCTGTTGAACAGGGCAGAAAAATTGGGCCTTTGGCGGTGGTGGTGGACGGTGTTGCCACAAGACTGTAGGCCCTCATAGTTACTCTTGGTGGGCGCAGGAATGGGCCCTGCTGTGAACTATTAGATCAAGATTTGTAATTACACGCCCCTGTTAAACAGGGGCTGAAAAATTGTGCCTTAGACATTGGTGCTGGTGCCACAACACTGCAACCCCTCACAGATACTGTACTCTTAGCACAGCAATGAGACCTGTTGCAAAGCATTTCCTAAAAATTGTAATTACACGCCCCAACAGGGGCTGAAAAATTGTGCCTTAGGCACTGGTGCTGGTGCCACAACACTGCAACCCCTCACAGATACTGTACTTGGAGCACAGCAGTCACACGTGTTGCGAAGCATTTTTTTAAAAAAATTGTAATTACACGCCCCTGTTAAACAGGGGCTGAAAAATTGTGCCTTAGGCACTGGTGCTGGTGCCACAACACTGCAACCCCTCACAGATACTGTACTTGGAGCACAGCAGTCACACGTGTTGCGAAGCATTTTTTTTTAAAAAAAATTGTAATTACACGCCCCTGTTAAACAGGGGCTGAAAAATTGTGCCTTAGGCACTGGTGCTGGTGCCACAACACTGCAACCCCTCTCACAGATACTGTACTTGGAGCACAGCAGTCACACGTGTTGCGAAGCATTTTTTTAAAAAAATTGTAAGTACACGCCCCTGTTATACAGGGGCTGAAAAATTGTGCCTTAGGCACTGGTGTGGTGGCATGGATCATTGAGGAGGAGGAAGAGGATAGTCAGTGAACATAACAGGACAGTCACTCAGCATCAGCATAGGCAGTCTTGAAGGGATGTGACATTATAAATTATTCCGTTATATCCGCTTCAGGTGCCTGGTAGCTGGTGGTGATCCAAGACTGATTCATTTTGATGAAGGTCAGTCGATCAACCGAGTCGGTGGACAGGCGCACCCTATGATCGGTGACAAATCCTCCAGCAGCACTGAATGTGCGTTCGGAAAGAACGCTGGAGGCAGGACAGGCCAGTAGCTCAATTGCATACTGTGCAAGCTCTGGCCAGTGATCCATCCTCAGGACCCAGTAAGCCAGAGGATTTTCGGTGGGAAAGGTGTCCAAGTCTGACCTTGCCCCAAGGTATTCCTGCACCATGTATATCAGACGCTGGCGATGGTTGCTGGAACCGATCATACCTTGGGGCTGCGGACTAAAAAATTGTCTGAACGCATCGGTCAGACGTCCACCTTCCCCACCGCTCCTTCTGCTACTGACCGAAGCCTCAGCAACTCGTCGCCCAGGACCAGGAGTTTGTAACCTCCCAGTTTCTGGGAACGCGTTGCACAGACCTTTCTGCAAGGCCTCCCTGAGATGTCTCATCCTCTGCTCCCTCTGCGACGGCAAGATAAGGTCCGCAACCTTACCCTTGTACCGTGGATCAAGGAGAGTGGCCAGCCAGTAATGGTCCCTCTCCTTGATCCGAAGAACACGAGGATCCTTCCGCAGGCTTTGCAGGATCAGGGAGGCCATGCAGCGTAGGTTAGCTGAGGCATTCGGTCCGGAGTCTTCTGGGTCACTGAGGATGACATGATCGCCAGCCACCTCCTCCCAGCCACGTACAAGTCCACTGGTTTGTTGGGACTGTACATCATCCCTAAAAGACTGCTGCTGCTGATGCTGAGTGCCAGGCTCCACCTCCATGCTCACACAATCCTCCTCCTCCTCCTCCTCCTCCTCCTCCTCCCTCTCATCCTGTGTGATGGGTGGGACAGAAGGAACACTGTCCGGATAAAGGGGGCCTTGAGAGGCAAGGAAGTCCTCCTCTTCCTGCCTCTGTTCTGCCTCAAGTGCCCTGTCCATTATCCCACGCAGCGTATGCTCCAACAGGTGGACAAGAGGTACAGTGTCACTGATGCATGCACTGTCACTGCTCACCATCCTCGTGGCCTCCTCAAATGGTGAGAGGACAGTGCATGCATCCCTGATCATGCTCCACTGACGTGGGGAAAAAAAAAACAAGCTCCCCTGACCCTGTCCTGGTGCCGTAGTCGCAAAGGTACTCATTGATGGCCCTCTGCTGCGTGTGCAGTCGCTGCAGCATGGCCAACGTTGAGTTCCACCTGGTGGGCATGTCACATATTAGGCGGTTCTTGGGCAGGTTCAGCTCCTTTTGCAGCTCAGTCAGCCGAGCACTGGCATTATAAGATCGGCGGAAATGCACACAGACTTTCCTGGCCTGCCTCAGGACATCCTGTAAGCCTGGGAACCTGCCCAAGAACCGCTGCACCACCAGGTTGAGGACGTGAGCCATACAGGGCACATGGGTGAGCTGCCCCTGTCGCAGGGCGGAGAGGAGGTTGGTGCCATTGTCAGAAACGACCATTCCTGGCTTAAGCTGGCGTGGCGTCAACCACCTCTCGGCCTGCCCCTGCAGAGCTGCCAGAACCTCTGGCCCAGTGTGGCTCCTGTCCCCCAAACACACCAGCGCAAGCACGGCATGGCATCTTTTTGCCTGCGTACTTGCGTAGCCCCTTGTACGCCTACGGAGCACCGCTGGTTCCGAGGACAGAGCACTGGAGGAAGAAGAAGAGGAGGGGGTGGAGGAGAGAGGTGTGTCACAACCAGTAGCAGTAGTAGCGTTTTGGAGGCGTGGTGGCGGAACAACCTCCAACACTACTGCACCTTGTCCTGCATCCCTCCCAGCTGCCAATAGAGTGACCCAATGGGCCGTGAAAGAAAGGTAACGTCCCTGTCCATGCCTGCTGGACCATGAGTCAGCGGTAATATGCACCTTACCGCTGACCGCCCTGTCCAGCGAGGCATGGACATTGCCTTCCACATGCCGGTAGAGAGACGGAATCGCCTTCCGTGAGAAAAAGTGGCGTTTGGGAACCTGCCACTGAGGAACCGCACATTGAACAAACTCACGGAAGGGGGCCGAGTCTACCAACTGAAAAGGCAGCAGTTGAAGTGCTAGCAATTTAGCCAAGCTAGCATTCAACCGCTGGGCATGTGGATGGCTGGGAGTGTACTTCTTTCGACGGTCCAGCAGCTGGGGCAGGGAAATTTGCCTGCTACTATCGGACGTCGGTGTACTGCAAGTACTTGGTTGTGACACACCTAATTCTACACCTTCAGTCCTCTCACAGCAGCTTTCAGAGAGGACTGAAGATGTAGTGGGGATGGAGATCCCAGCTGATGAGGAGCAAGGAGAGGTCCGCTTAGTTCTTTGGTGTGGGTCTTTTATGTGTGCCTGCCAACGAGCTGCATGGCAGGTCGACATATGTCTGGTCATGCTTGTGGTGCCCAAGCGGCTGATGTTTTGGCCACGCGAGATACGCTTGAGACAAATATTGCAAATAGCAGTGGTGCGATCTGATGCACTCGTCTCAAAAAAGGCCCACACCAAAGAACTTTTCTGATAACGTGCAGAGGCAGCGCCCTGCACAGGCGGAGCTCTGCGGTGTTGTACAGTTGCTGTGCTGGCCTCTAGCTGGCCTCCAGGGGGCATCCTGCCTCGTTGGACATGTGACGCCGCATCCTCCTCCTCCTCGTCCTCCTCCTCATCCTCTCTCTCCCTCCAGGCACCCACGTGGCGTCAGTGACCTCATCATCCCCTCCCTCTTCACCACTAGAGCAAACCTGGCAGTAAGCTGCAGCTGGTGGAACAGTACTGCCAGATTGCTGTCCTTCAGCATCCCCTCTCTCTGCGCGCACACTACTGACTTCCTCAAGCTGGGTATCATCATCCGAGCCTTCGAATCGTTGGGCATCCTCCTGGAGCATGTACCCAACACTGTGCTCAAAGAGTTCGGGGGACTCCTCAGGAGGACATGGTGGGTCTAGGGAAGGGGTGGCTGATGATGCCATTGAGTACGCGTTGGCAGCTGCTCTGCCAGTACCCTGAGCCTGGGTGAGAGAGGATGAGGAGGATGAGGAGGGCTTGGTCATCCATTCTACCAAGCCTTCAGCATGATGCGGCTCCACATGTCCAGCTGCCGAAAACAAAGACGCGCGTGTCCCATGGTCACGTGCTGATGACGATGCACGACCACGTCCACGGCCACGGCCACGTCCACTAGAAACAGAGCCTGCCTGCCCTGTGTTCTTGGCTCTGCACGCTCTGCCTCCCCTTGGCGGTCTTCCAGCCATTGTAGTCGGTAGTCCTGTGGGTGCTGCTGAGAAGAAAATATAGGAGCTCTGTGTGATGCCACTAACACACTAGACACTAGCCAAGAAGTCCTATGGGTGCTTCTGCAAAGAAAATATAGGAGCTCTGTGTGATGCCACTAACACACTAGAAGTCCTGTGGGTGCTGCTGAGAAGAAAATATAGGAGCTCTGTGTGATGCCACTAACACACTAGAAGTCCTATGGGTGCTTCTGCAAAGAAAATATAGGAGCTCTGTGTGATGCCACTAACACACTAGAAGTCCTGTGGGTGCTGCTGAGAAGAAAATATAGGAGCTCTGTGTGATGCCACTAACACACTAGAAGTCCTATGGGTGCTTCTGCAAAGAAAATATAGGAGCTCTGTGTGATGCCACTAACACACTAGAAGTCCTGTGGGTGCTGCTGAGAAGAAAATATAGGAGCTCTGTGTGATGCCACTAACACACTAGAAGTCCTATGGGTGCTTCTGCAAAGAAAATATAGGAGCTCTGTGTGATGCCACTAACACACTAGAAGTCCTGTGGGTGCTGCTGAGAAGAAAATATAGGAGCTCTGTGTGATGCCACTAACACACTAGAAGTCCTATGGGTGCTTCTGCAAAGAAAATATAGGAGCTCTGTGTGATGCCACTAACACACTAGAAGTCCTGTGGGTGCTGCTGAAAAGAAAATATAGGAGCTCTGTGTGATGCCACTAACACACTAGAAGTCCTATGGGTGCTTCTGAGAAGAAAATATAGGAGCTCTGTGTGATGCCACTAACACACTAGAAGTCCTATGGGTGCTTCTGCAAAGAAAATATAGGAGCTCTGTGTGATGCCACTAACACACTAGAAGTCCTATGGGTGCTTCTGAGAAGAAAATATAGGAGCTCTGTGTGATGCCACTAACACACTAGAAGTCCTATGGGTGCTTCTGAAAGAAAATATAGGAGCTCTGTGTGATGCCACTAACACACTAGAAGTCCTATGGGTGCTTCTGCAAAGAAAATATAGGAGCTCTGTGTGATGCCACTAACACACTAGAAGTCCTATGGGTGCTTCTGCAAAGAAAATATAGGAGCTCTGTGTGATGCCACTAACACACTAGAAGTCCTATGGGTGCTTCTGCAAAGAAAATATAGGAGCTCTGTGTGATGCCACTAACACACTAGAAGTCCTGTGGGTGCTGCTGAGAAGAAAATATAGGAGCTCTGTGTGATGCCACTAACACACTAGAAGTCCTATGGGTGCTTCTGCAAAGAAAATATAGGAGCTCTGTGTGATGCCACTAACACACTAGAAGTCCTATGGGTGCTTCTGAGAAGAAAATATAGGAGCTCTGTGTGATGCCACTAACACACTAGAAGTCCTATGGGTGCTTCTGCAAAGAAAATATAGGAGCTCTGTGTGATGCCACTAACACACTAGAAGTCCTGTGGGTGCTTCTGAGAAGAAAATATAGGAGCTCTGTGTGATGCCACTAACACACTAGAAGTCCTATGGGTGCTTCTGGGAAGAAAATATAGGAGCTCTGTGTGATGCCACTAACACACTAGAAGTCCTATGGGTGCTTCTGGGAAGAAAATATAGGAGCTCTGTGTGATGGGACTAACACACTACAAGTCCTATGGGTGCTTCTGGGAAGAAAATATAGGAGCTCTGTGTGATGGGACTAACACACTACAAGTCCTATGGGTGCTTCTGGGAAGAAAATATAGGAGCTCTGTGTGATGGGACTAACACACTACAAGTCCTATGGGTGCTTCTGGAAGAAAATATAGGAGCTCTGTGTGATGCCACTAACACACTACAAGTCCTATGGGTGCTTCTGGGAAGAAAATATAGGAGCTCTGTGTGATGGGACTAACACACTACAAGTCCTATGGGTGCTTCTGGGAAGAAAATATAGGAGCTCTGTGTGATGGGACTAACACACTACAAGTCCTATGGGTGCTTCTGGAAGAAAATATAGGAGCTCTGTGTGATGCCACTAACACACTAGAAGTCCTATGGGTGCTTCTGGGAAGAAAATATAGGAGCTCTGTGTGATGGGACTAACACACACTAGAAGTCCTATGGGTGCTTCTGGGAAGAAAATATAGGAGCTCTGTGTGATGGGACTAACACACTACAAGTCCTATGGGTGCTTCTGGGAAGAAAATATAGGAGCTCTGTGTGATGGGACTAACACACTACAAGTCCTATGGGTGCTTCTGGGAAGAAAATATAGGAGCTCTGTGTGATGGGACTAACACACTACAAGTCCTATGGGTGCTTCTGGGAAGAAAATATAGGAGCTCTGTGTGATGGGACTAACACACTACAAGTCCTATGGGTGCTTCTGGGAAGAAAATATAGGAGCTCTGTGTGATGCCACTAACACACTAGAAGTCCTATGGGTGCTTCTGGGAAGAAAATATAGGAGCTCTGTGTGATGGGACTAACACACTACAAGTCCTATGGGTGCTTCTGGGAAGAAAATATAGGAGCTCTGTGTGATGGGACTAACACACTACAAGTCCTATGGGTGCTTCTGGGAAGAAAATATAGGAGCTCTGTGTGATGGGACTAACACACTACAAGTCCTATGGGTGCTTCTGGGAAGAAAATATAGGAGCTCTGTGTGATGGGACTAACACACTACAAGTCCTATGGGTGCTTCTGGGAAGAAAATATAGGAGCTCTGTGTGATGGGACTAACACACTACAAGTCCTATGGGTGCTTCTGGGAAGAAAATATAGGAGCTCTGTGTGATGGGACTAACACACTACAAGTCCTATGGGTGCTTCTGGGAAGAAAATATAGGAGCTCTGTGTGATGGGACTAACACACTACAAGTCCTATGGGTGCTTCTGGGAAGAAAATATAGGAGCTCTGTGTGATGGGACTAACACACTACAAGTCCTATGGGTGCTTCTGGGAAGAAAATATAGGAACTCTGTGTGATGGGACTAACACACTACAAGTCCTATGGGTGCTTCTGGGAAGAAAATATAGGAGCTCTGTGTGATGCCACTAACACACTACAAGTCCTATGGGTGCTTCTGGGAAGAAAATATAGGAGCTCTGTGTGATGGGACTAACACACTACAAGTCCTATGGGTGCTTCTGGGAAGAAAATATAGGAGCTCTGTGTGATGGGACTAACACACTACAAGTCCTATGGGTGCTTCTGGGAAGAAAATATAGGAGCTCTGTGTGATGCCACTAACACACTACAAGTCCTATGGGTGCTTCTGGGAAGAAAATATAGGAGCTCTGTGTGATGGGACTAACACACTACAAGTCCTATGGGTGCTTCTGGGAAGAAAATATAGGAGCTCTGTGTGATGGGACTAACACACTACAAGTCCTATGGGTGCTTCTGGGAAGAAAATATAGGAGCTCTGTGTGATGGGACTAACACACTACAAGTCCTATGGGTGCTTCTGGGAAGAAAATATAGGAGCTCTGTGTGATGGGACTAACACACTACAAGTCCTATGGGTGCTTCTGGGAAGAAAATATAGGAGCTCTGTGTGATGCCACTAACACACTACAAGTCCTATGGGTGCTTCTGGGAAGAAAATATAGGAGCTCTGTGTGATGGGACTAACACACTACAAGTCCTATGGGTGCTTCTGGGAAGAAAATATAGGAGCTCTGTGTGATGGGACACTAACACACTACAAGTCCTATGGGTGCTTCTGGGAAGAAAATATAGGAGCTCTGTGTGATGGACTAACACACTACAAGTCCTATGGGTGCTTCTGGGAAGAAAATATAGGAGCTCTGTGTGATGCCACTAACACACTACAAGTCCTATGGGTGCTTCTGGGAAGAAAATATAGGAGCTCTGTGTGATGCCACTAACACACTACAAGTCCTATGGGTGCTTCTGGGAAGAAAATATAGGAGCTCTGTGTGATGGGACTAACACACTACAAGTCCTATGGGTGCTTCTGGGAAGAAAATATAGGAGCTCTGTGTGATGCCACTAACACACTACAAGTCCTATGGGTGCTTCTGGGAAGAAAATATAGGAGCTCTGTGTGATGCCACTAACACACTACAAGTCCTATGGGTGCTTCTGCGAAGAAAATATAGGAGCTCTGTGTGATGCGACTAACACACTACAAGTCCTATGGGTGCTTCTGGGAAGAAAATATAGGAGCTCTGTGTGATGCCACTAACACACTACAAGTCCTATGGGTGCTTCTGGGAAGAAAATATAGGAACTCTGTGTGATGCCACTAACACACAATTGAAGTCCTATGGGTGCTTCTGGGAAGAAAATATAGGAGCTCTGTGAGATGGGACTAACACACAATACAAGTCCTATGGGTGCTTCTGGGAAGAAAATATAGGAGCTCTGTGTGATGGCACTAACACACCACAAGTCCTATGGGTGCTTCTGGGAAGAAAATATAGGAGCTCTGTGTGATGGGACTAACACACTACAAGTCCTATGGGTGCTTCTGGGAAGAAAATATAGGAGCTCTGTGTGATGCCACTAACACACTACAAGTCCTATGGGTGCTTCTGGGAAGAAAATATAGGAGCTCTGTGTTATGCCACTAACACACTACAAGTCCTGTGGGTGCTGCTGGGAAGAAAATATAGGAGCTCTGTGTGATGCCACTAACACACCACAAGTCCTATGGGTGCTTCTGGGAAGAAAAAATAGGAGCTCTGTGTGATGGCACTAACCCACAATTGAAGTCCTATGGGTGCTTCTGGGAAGAAAATATAGGAGCTCTGTGTGATGGCACTAACACACAATTGAAGTCCTATGGGTGCTTCTGGGAAGAAAATATAGGAGCTCTGTGTGATGGGACTAACACACTACAAGTCCTATGGGTGCTTTTGGGAAGAAAATATAGGAGCTCTGTGTGATGGGACTAACACACTACAAGTCCTATGGGTGCTTCTGGGAAGAAAATATAGGAGCTCTGTGTGATGGGACTAACACACTACAAGTCCTATGGGTGCTTCTGGGAAGAAAATATAGGAGCTCTGTGTGATGGGACTAACACACTACAAGTCCTATGGGTGCTTCTGGGAAGAAAATATAGGAGCTCTGTGTGATGGGACTAACACACTACAAGTCCTATGGGTGCTTCTGGGAAGAAAATATAGGAACTCTGTGTGATGCCACTAACACACTACAAGTCCTATGGGTGCTTCTGGGAAGAAAATATAGGAGCTCTGTGTGATGGGACTAACACACTACAAGTCCTATGGGTGCTTCTGGGAAGAAAATATAGGAGCTCTGTGTGATGGGACTAACACACTACAAGTCCTATGGGTGCTTCTGGGAAGAAAATATAGGAGCTCTGTGTGATGGGACTAACACACTACAAGTCCTATGGGTGCTTCTGGGAAGAAAATATAGGAACGCTGTGTGATGCCACTAACACAGTACAAGTCCTATGGGTGCTTCTGGGAAGAAAATATAGGAGCTCTGTGTGATGGGACTAACACACTACAAGTCCTATGGGTGCTTCTGGGAAGAAAATATAGGAGCTCTGTG
Organism: Lithobates sylvaticus; assembly: GCA_028564925.1. Classification (NCBI taxonomy): domain Eukaryota; kingdom Metazoa; phylum Chordata; class Amphibia; order Anura; family Ranidae; genus Lithobates; species Lithobates sylvaticus. The sequence goes on from CM053030.1 coordinate 242,970,848, forward strand.
TGATGGGACTAACACACTACAAGTCCTATGGGTGCTTCTGGGAAGAAAATATTGGAGCTCTGTGTGATGGGACTAACACACTACAAGTCCTATGGGTGCTTCTGGGAAGAAAATATAGGAGCTCTGTGTGATGGGACTAACACACTACAAGTCCTATGGGTGCTTCTGGGAAGAAAATATAGGAACTCTGTGTGATGCCACTAACACAGTACAAGTCCTATGGGTGCTTCTGGGAAGAAAATATAGGAGCTCTGTGTGATGGGACTAACACACTACAAGTCCTATGGGTGCTTCTGGGAAGAAAATATAGGAACTCTGTGTGAAGGGACTAACACACTACAAGTCCTATGGGTGCATCTGGGAAGAAAATATTGGAGCTCTGTGTGATGGGACTAACACACTACAATTCCTATGGGTGCTTCTGGGAAGAAAATATAGGAGCTCTGTGTGATGGGACTAACACACACTACAAGTCCTATGGGTGCTTCTGGGAAGAAAATATAGGAACTCTGTGTGATGCCACTAACACAGTACAAGTCCTATGGGTGCTTCTGGGAAGAAAATATAGGAGCTCTGTGTGATGGGACTAACACACTACAAGTCCTATGGGTGCTTCTGGGAAGAAAATATAGGAACGCTGTGTGATGCCACTAACACAGTACAAGTCCTATGGGTGCTTCTGGGAAGAAAATATAGGAACTCTGTGTGATGCCACTAACACAGTACAAGTCCTATGGGTGCTTCTGGGAAGAAAATATAGGAGCTCTGTGTGATGGGACTAACACAGTACAAGTCCTATGGGTGCTTCTGGGAAGAAAAAATAGGAACTCTGTGTGATGCCACTAACACAGTACAAGTCCTATGGGTGCTTCTGGGAAGAAAATATAGGAACTCTGTGTGATGCCACTAACACAGTACAAGTCCTATGGGTGCTTCTGGGAAGAAAATATAGGAACTCTGTGTGATGCCACTAACACACTACAAGTCCTATGGGTGCTTCTGGGAAGAAAATATAGGAACTCTGTGTGATGCCACTAACACAGTACAAGTCCTATGGGTGCTTCTGGGAAGAAAATATAGGAGCTCTGTGTGATGGGACTAACACACTACAAGTCCTATGGGTGCTTCTGGGAAGAAAATATAGGAGCTCTGTGTGATGGGACTAACACACAATTGAAGTCTTATGGGTGCTTCTGGGAAGAAAATATAGGAACTCTGTGTGATGCCACTGACACACTAGAAGTCCTATGGGTGCTTCTGGGAAGAAAATAAAGGAACTCTGTGTGATGCCACTAACACAGTACAAGTCCTATGGGTGCTTCTGGGAAGAAAATATAGGAGCTCTGTGTGATGCCAATAACACAGTACAAGTCCTATGGGTGCTTCTGGGAAGAAAATATAGGAACTCTGTGTGATGCCACTAACACAGTACAAGTCCTATGGGTGCTTCTGGGAAGAAAATATAGGAACTCTGTGTGATGCCACTAACACAGTACAAGTCCAATGGGTGCTTCTGGGAAGAAAATATAGGAACTCTGTGTGATGCCACTAACACAGTATAAGTCCTATGGGTGCTTCTGGGAAGAAAATATAGGAGCTCTGTGTGATGGGACTAACACAGTACAAGTCCTATGGGTGCTTCTGGGAAGAAAATATAGGAACTCTGTGTGATGCCACTAACACAGTACAAGTCCTATGGGTGCTTCTGGGAAGAAAATATAGGAACTCTGTGTGATGCCACTAACACAGTACAAGTCCTATGGGTGCTTCTGGGAAGAAAATATAGGAACTCTGTGTGATGCCACTAACACACTACAAGTCCTATGGGTGCTTCTGGGAAGAAAATATAGGAACTCTGTGTGATGCCACTAACACAGTACAAGTCCTATGGGTGCTTCTGGGAAGAAAATATAGGAACTCTGTGTGATGCCACTAACACAGTACAAGTCCTATGGGTGCTTCTGGGAAGAAAATATAGGAACTCTGTGTGATGCCACTAACACAGTACAAGTCCTATGGGTGCTTCTGGGAAGACAATATAGGAACTCTGTGTGATGCCACTAACACAGTACAAGTCCTATGGGTGCTTCTGGGAAGAAAATATAGGAGCTCTGTTTGCTGCCACTAACACACTAGAAGTCCTATGGGTGCTTTTGGGGTGCAGTGCTGTACTAACAGCACTGCGGTTGGTACTACTGAAATACTGTACTAACAGTAAGACACGTACCAGACTAACCCCCAGCAGCAGCTAAAAACACACTAACCAGCAGCAGCAATGGACGATCAAGGACAGGTAGCAATGGTTTAGCAAATAAATAGCCAATGGTTTAGCAAAGTAGAGCAAATCTTTCTATATGAATCTAGCAAAGAGTGACACAGAATCAGCCTGATCTCTCCTAAAGCCGGAACTCATGTGACCGGCGCCGACGGCGTGGCGGCCTTTTAAATGAGGGGGCGTGTACTAAAGCCCCTGAGCTGTAATTGGCTACAGGCGTCCTGCCTGTAGCCAATTATGGCTCTCCGAGTTTCCGGCGCTGTGATTGGCCAAGCATGCGGGGTCACAGTGCATGCTTGGCCAATCATCAGCCAGCAATGCACTGCGCCGGCCGCGCCGGCCGCAATGCATTGCGGGGCCGCTCGCATCACACGAATGTGATGCGAGCGGCCAAAATAGGTCTGGGCTCGCCGAGCGAGCGAACACCCGGTGCTCGATGCGAACATGGGTTCGCATCGAGCACCGGGCCCATCCCTACCCCAAACACTGGAGCGGAAGAGGAAGTACCCCCCTAGCCACCCGCGATCCCTGGCCCTGAATGCCAGCATTTCAAAATTCCTCGCCTTTGAAATGCTGTCATTCCGTCTGGTGGAGACGCAGAGTTTTAAAAGGCTGATGTCATTGGCTGTCCCACAGTACGTCGTGCCCAGCCGCCACTACTTTTCCAGACAAGCTATCCCTTCTCTGCACAACCAAGTCGGGGACAAAATCAGGTGTGCACTGCGCAACGCCATCTGTGGCAAGGTCCACCTAACTACGGATGCGTGGACCAGTAAGCACGGTCAGGGACGTTATATCTCCCTAACAGCACACTGGGTGAATGTAGTGGCGGCTGGGCCTGAGGCGGATAGCACTTTGGCGCATGTCCTTCCACCACCGAGGATTGCAGGGCACTTTAGTTTGCCTCCTGTTGCTAACTCCTCCTACTCCGCCTCCTCATCCTCTAACGCCTCCTCATCCGGTCAGCGTAACACCTTCACCACCAACTTCAGCACAGCCAGGGCTAAATGACAGCAGGCAGTTTTAAAACTTTCCTGTTTAGGGGAAAAACCCCACACCGCGCAGGAGTTGTGGAGGGACATGGAACAACAGACCGATGAGTGGTTGGTGGCAGTGAGCCTCAAGCCCGGCCTGGTGGTGTGCGATAATGGGCGAAATCTCGTAGCAGCTCTGGGCCTTGCTGGTTTGACGCACATCCCTTGCCTGGCGCATGTGCTGAACTTGGTGGTCCAGAGGTTCCTTAAGAATTACCCCGATATGCCAGAGCTGCTGAAGAAAGTGCGAGCCGTCTGTGCGCACTTTTGACGTTCTCACCCTGCTGCTGCTCGCCTGTCAGCTCTGCAGCGTAACTTCGGCCTTCCCGCTCACCGTCTCATATGTGACGTGCCCACAAGGTGGAACTCCACCTTGCACATGCTTGCCAGACTGTGCGAGCAGCAGCAGGCGATAGTGGAGTCTCAGCTGCAGCACGCACGCGTGAGTCGCTCTGCGGAACAGCACCACTTCACCGCCAATAACTGGGCCTCCATGCGAGACCTGTGTGCCTTGTTGCGCTGTTTCGAGTACTCCACCAACATGGCCAGTGCCGATGACGCCGTTCTCAGCGTTACTATCCCAGTTCTATGCCTCCTTGAAAAAACGCTTCAGGCGATGATGGAAGAGGATGTGGCACAGGAGGAGGAGGAGAAGGAGGAGGAGGAAGAGGGTTAATTTCCAAGGCTTTCAGGGCAGTCATTTACAAGTTGCTACGAGGGTGGGTTCCTGCACCAACAAGCGCCAGGTATACAATTGTCTGGCAGCAAGGGCACAGTTCTGGAGGATGACGAGGTGGAGGATGAGGAGGAGATGGAGGAGGAGGAACCATGTTCACAGCAGGGTGGCACCCAGACCAGCTCATGTCCATCACTGGTGCGTGGCTGGGGGTATACAGAGGACACAGACGATACACCTCCCACAGAGGACAGCTTTTCCTTGCCTCTGGGCAGCCTGGCACACATGAGCGATTACATGCTGCAGTGTCTCCGCAACGACCGCGAGTTGCCCACATTTTAACTGGTGCTGATTATTGGGTGGCCACCCTGCTGGATCCCCGTTACAAGGACAACGTTCCGTCCTTAATTACCTCACTGGAGCGTGATCGTAAGATGCGCGAGTACAAGCGCACGCTGGTAGACGCGCTGCTGGTGGCATTCCCACTTGGAAGCGGGGGTACGGTGGAAGCACAAGGCCAAGGCAGAGGAGGAGGAAGAGGTCGCCAACGCAGCCGGGGCACCGCCAGTACCTCGCAAAGGCAGGGTTAGCATGGCCGGAATGTGGAAAAGCTTTGTCAGCACGCCACAACAACCAGCATCACCAGCTGAGATGGAACGTCTTAGCAGGAGGCAGCATTTCACCAACATGGTGGAGCAGTATGTGTGCACACGCGTACACGTACTGCATGACGGGTCTGCCCCCTTCAACTTCTGGGTCTCCAAATTGGGCACATGGCCTGAGCTTGCCCTTTACGCCTTGGAGGTGCTGGCCTGCCCTGCCGCCAGTGTATTATCTGAACATGTATTTAGCACGGCAGGAGACGTTATCACAGACAAGCGCAGCCGCCTGTCCAGAGCCAATGTGGACAAGCTCACGTTCATTAAAATGAACCAGGCATGGATCCCACAGGACTTGGCCGTACCTTGTGCAGAATAGACACATATACCGGTGTTCTGACGAAAACTGTCTTGCTATCGGATACTGCCCGGCCACTTACTGCGCAGGTGCAGTGCTTGCGCAGTACGGAGGACAAGGAGATTCACAAAATCTCCAAAGATGAACGTCGCCTGCGCAGTGAGTGCAGGTTCAAGCCCGACCATCCAAGTGGACATACGGTAGCACATAGTAACAGGGCCCCTCACGGGCTCGCTTGGCTAGGCTTCAACCTCGGATGATGTGGCTTGAACCTGGAGTCACCGCGCATCGTCTTCGGAGAGTTTCGAAATCCCCTTGTCCTACGTACTGAGCAAGCGCAGTACAGGGCGGACACAATGCGACGGGGGAAAGAATTTGACACAGCATTCACCACTATCCTTACCCAGCCATTGTTGTATTTTTGAACCAGTGTTGGCTACCTCGTCCTCCTCCACCGCCGCTTCCACCTACACCGCCACATCCACCGCCACCTCAACCTCCTACTCCATTTGAATTTCGTCCTCCTAGGTCAAGATTATAATTTTTTCATTTTTTCTAATTTCCAAGTATTTTATTTTCCCACTATCTTATCCTTTAAATTGAATAACTTTTTCCAGAAAGTGCGTATTCTGGGGTATTCCCACCATATGTGCGGCATCGTGCCGTTGAGTTTCTGAGGTTCTTAATGACTTCCTGTACCTCTTCTGCTGAGAAGGGGGCCTCCAGCATTTTATTTTTATTTTTTATTTTTGTTATGTTATTTTAAGTTATTTCCCTATCCAGATCACTTGCCATGCTCTTAACAACATTTTGTTGCCATTTGCAGCCCTCTAGCCCTTTCCATTACTTTTTTACAGCCATTTTAGTGTTCAAAAGTCCGGGTCCCCATTGACTTCAATGGAGTTCGGGGTAAAGTTCGGGTCAAGTTCGGTCCCGAACCCGGACTTTTTTCCGAAGTTCGGCCGAACCCGAACATCCAAGTGTCCGCTCAACTCTAATGACCACAAAAGAGGTATAGTGTGTAGGGGTTTGGCAAAGTCAGCAGATAGAGTATTGGTATCGGTTGACTTAGCGGTTGGGGGGAGGGAGGGTTCAAAATGAGTTTGGGCCCCAAAAAATAGCCTCTTGAATTTAAGGACAACAATAACATTTGTACACATTTTAGGGGGTGTTTAGGGTAAGCACTAAAATGGAGCTGACAAAATACATTGTTAAGTTACTAGGCTAGGTTTAACAAAAAAAGGCAAAGAAGGAGAACCAACTAGATGGACTATAACGGTACCTGAACAAGATGTGCAAACAAATACTGATAAATCTATAATAATTTTATTGATACAAAATACAATCGTCTATACATTTGATTAAAAAAGGGGGTAATACATGTATATAAACATGGAAATATTTAGGATCATAAAGTGTGTCATAAATACTGGTTGACGCGTTTCGCCAAAGGCTTCCCCCAGAACCAGGTAAGTATGATCATAACACCTAGAAAAATCACAAAACATGGGAGATATGAGGTAAGTAGATCAAATCCATAAAATGCACAATATCATTCATAGTTCATTTGTGCAATTATCACTGATAAATCTCAGTTACAGATCCTTTCTTTAAATAATAGAATTGAGCTATATATTGATAGCTTAGTGCTATTATATACTCTTATTTTTGTGTTAATCCTCTATCAGGGACCTATTCTAATACCTGTATCAATTGGGATGTTCGTCACCTGAATGCTCAGCAGGGGACATCTTTTTCTGCTATTAATGTAAATAGATTTTTGTTAATTATTGATTATATGTTGAATGAAACATGGGAGTAATAATGAGGTAAGTTACTATCCAGTGAAGGTTTTTTACTTATAACTTTTTGATTATAATTTGGAGTGACACATGTTCATGTGCCCACGGGACTCAGAGTTGTTTCATCAGATAGTAGAGTGTCCCTCTTGGCTTGGATAGCATCAGGTGTAGGAGGACAGCTAATATGGTTCTCCGTTCACCCTTGGTGGTGGTGTTGCGGTGGTGGCGCCAGGAGGGATTCCGGTTAAATAGAGGATCATCTTTGTTGATCCAACAGTGCATGTGCGTGGACTTAGTCCATATACAATCGCTTCGGCGGGTATTTAGTGCTAATGCGTGTGCACCATTTCTGCTATGGCGCACGCATTTACGTGTATTGTGTGCACGGCGGCACGTTGTATGTGCACACTGGCAAACATTTTGTGCGCCAAAACGTACTCCAGCTGTAATCAAGGTTCATCAACGTGTTTTGGCGGTCTTTTTCGGCGCCAAAGCGTCTATATAAAGAGCCAAGGTCGTACTAGTCATTGTGTGCGGTGTAATCACATTTTTGTGATTCTCTATGGTTGGGTTGATGGGCTGTGATTATGAGTCTATCTTTCTACACATATTTATTATTAATTAGGATCTTTTGTTGCTCTTTTTCCTAGTGGGAATTACCCGCTTGATAATCTTTGTTGGATATTTTATATCTTACAAAACTGATGTATCTTCTTTAAGCCATATGTGTTCTAGTGCTTACTTACTATTACCATTGGCTTGGGGAGGGGACAAGCCCCCTAGTGACCAGTCCTAGGTATTTACTATTCAAATCTTCTATGCAGATTTTATAGCTATAGTAGGGAGTAGCTGATTGGCTCCCTTATTGATAGGTTCATCAACGTGTTTTGGCGGTCTTTTTCGGCGCCAAAGCGTCTATATAAAGAGCCAAGGTCGTACTAGTCATTGTGTGCGGTGTAATCACATTTTTGTGATTCTCTATGGTTGGGTTGATGGGCTGTGATTATGAGTCTATCTTTCTACACATATTTATTATTAATTAGGATCTTTTGTTGCTCTTTTTCCTAGTGGGAATTACCCGCTTGATAATCTTTGTTGGATATTTTATATCTTACAAAACTGATGTATCTTCTTTAAGCCATATGTGTTCTAGTGCTTACTTACTATTACCATTGGCTTGGGGAGGGGACAAGCCCCCTAGTGACCAGTCCTAGGTATTTACTATTCAAATCTTCTATGCAGATTTTATAGCTATAGTAGGGAGTAGCTGATTGGCTCCCTTATTGATATATTTGTTTTTATTTATAGGGACTGTATTACTTGGATATCTGTCTGGAATCCCTGGAATCCCTGTTCTTGTTTGCTGATCGCTGTTGTATCTGTGTTCATAGCTATACCTGAATACTCATCTGGGTTTGGCAGGCGTAAGTAATCTCTTTTTTAATTTACATTAATTGGTTATTCTAGTATTCCCACCAGGATGATATATCAATATATATTATACTAATTTGAATTTTGGTTTTCTTTTCAACAAACAGATTCACTTTAATGCAAACCTAGGTCCCCTGTGCACATGAACATCGTCCATTCCTGTTTTCCCACTTATATCTATGGTTAATACCCTGCCTCCATCCTAATGAGCCACCCTCTATGTTGGCCATTCTACGTTTAGACAAATCTAAGGTAGGCTTGGTTTAACCTCCAAATTACTAATGCAATTTATCAGTGATAGTTGCACAAATGAACTATGAATAATATTGTGCATTTTATGGATTTGATCTACTTACCTCATATCTCCCATGTTTTGTGATTTTTCTAGATGTCATGATCATACTTACCTGGTTCTGAGGAAGCCTTTGGCGAAACGCGTCAACCAGTATTTATGACACACTTTATGATCCTAAATATTTCCATGTTTATGTACATGTATTACCACCTTTTTTAATCAAATGTATAGAAGATTGTATTTTGTATCAATAAAATTATTATAGATTTATCAGTATTTGTTTGAACATCTTGTTCAGGTACCGGTATAGTCCATCTAGTTGGTTCTCCTTGTTTGTCTTTTTTGTTAAACATTATATAGGATGGGGTACCCCCCCCCCTAGCTTTTTATACATATTTTGGTTACTAGGCTAGGTGTGTATAGGCCCAGGATAGCATGCTGGGGAGGTTAGTGAAGGCAAATATGCATGAAGGACAAAAAAGGAGCATTATAAACTTACAGCATGCATGAGGACAAAGAGGACATTCACAAGCATATTACAATAATGGTAATTATGGAATGAAGAAATGAATACAATACATTATCAAACATTAAATACATAGAATGTGATGTTAAAGAATAAGACTTACCCGAATATAGTCCTTCTGCAGGACTTGAATGATGGCATTACAGGTCTCTGGAATAATGATTCCCAAAGCCTGGGGGAGATCCCATTCATGAACTTTAGGTCCTGGAAACTTCTCCCCATTGCCAAGTACAGCAAGGTGGCGACGAGGCTTTGCTCTGGAGTGATGTCTTGCCGCATGCATGTGTCCTGCTTACTAATATAGAGGGACAGCAAAGCCAATAGACGGTGAAATCAGGGGTTTGTCATCCGGAGATAATTCCTGAAATCAAGTTTTTCTCCTGGATCTCCCACAGAAAAGACATATGAGAGAATTGGTCACGATTAAGCAACCAATTCTTGGTCCAAGAACTCCTCCTCCCCCTGTTCCTGGACCGGACTTGGGTCAAAGCAATAACTTCAAGCCCAACAATAGTAGCACAATCTCTCTGACGAGAACGCCACATGGCTAGTATACAAACGGCCGTTCCGAACGAACTGACAGAAAGCACTGAAAATCAGAGAGGACCTGACAAGCACAACCTGAAAATTAGAAACGACCTCACAAGCACTCACTGAAAATCAGAAGCAAACCAAAAAGAACGCACTGAAAAACAGAAACCAACTGACAAGCACGCACTGAAAAACTGAAACTAATTGAGAAGCACGCACTGAAAAACATAAATGAACCGACAAGCACAACCTGAAAAACAGAAACAAACTGACAAGCACAAGGCTGAAAAGCGTGAATCAACACTCACCATACTTCTACTAACACGAGATTAGCAGAAAGAGCCCAAAGGGTGGCGCAAGACTAGTGAACTTCCTTTTTATCGGCTCGTAGTACGTCTAGTATGTCACTACGTTCGTAATTGTTGGCCAACATTTGTGTGACCGTGTATGTAAGACAAGTTTGAGCCAACGTCCAAAATTCCACGATTTTGTTGGCGGAAAGTTCGATTGTGTGTACGAGGCATGACTGTGGGGAATGGGACTGTCTAGGAGGAGAGAGAGATCGGTGTTCATACATAGTATGTGTACACAAACATATCGGGGTTCTTGCTCTGTCACAAGCGATCGGGGTTGGGCACATGCTGCGGGCACGCGCATGCCCCTAGTGGGAAAAAGGCGAAGCGACGTAACATAACATCGTTTCACCCACCTGTGCCATTCTGCTGCAGTAAAACTGTGGCGGCTGGTCGGAAAGAGGTTAAGGTGTTAAAAAGACTGAGGAAATTAAGGAGACTGATGTTGTTGTAGTGCATATGGGAAAAAGGGGTTTGGGCTATGCAATGTAAACTTAAGACTTTATATAATGGTAATGTGTAATACTCTCGCACTACCACTTTCAGTAGAATGTGAATATATAAACCGAACAGCTGCTATCACTCAATAGCTTATCCGTGGCTAATAGTTGTAAATCAAAAGAAATCGGTAGTGCTCCGCTGTCCGCAAAGATGCATGTAAATAAAGTGATTCCTATGAATATACTTACAAAATCCCCAAAAATATATATAAATCCTAAACTTAAAGTGTTAATAGTGCATAACTTTATGGTTAACTGCTGAAGAATAGATGCAATATAAAATTGCCTTAAAAATAAAGTGATATTAGTGCTACAAAATTAACAATCTGCTTCACAGATCACTAACTGATCTGATGGGACTCCTAAACAATATATATATATATATATATATATATATATATATATATATATATATATATATATATAGTGCTAGTAATGCATATAGAATTAGCTGCAACCCTGTGCCTCAAGGCTGGACACTGCCACATACACAGGTGTAAATCATGTAAATATCAGAACATGAGAAAAAAACATATTTTCTTCTAAGAATTGTCCTTATATAAAGTGCTGGTAGTGCATATATGGATGGCTGAAACGATGTGCCTCAAGGCTGGGCACTATAACATGCACACATATAGATCATACAAACATCTGAATATGAGAGAGACAAAATGTAATTTCTTCTAAGAATCGTCCTTAATAGTCTGGGTAAGTGAGCGTGATCTATCCCTACACCACAATGTAAATATCCATATAGTTTGGTGACTATGTACCTTTCTTCATGTGTTACCTCTGTGCTCACTGGCCTCTCACCTTATATACAGTATCTCACAAAAGTGAGTACACCCCTCACGTTTTTGTAAATATTTTATATATCTTTTCATGTGACAACACTGAAGAAATTACACTTTGCTACAATGTAAACTAGTGAGTGTACAGCTTGTATAACAGTGTAATTTTGCTGTCCCCTCAAAATAACTCAACACACAGCCATTAATGTCTAACCCACTGGCAACCAAAGTGAGTACACCCCTAAGTGAAAATGTCCAAATTGGGGCCAAAGTGTTAATATTTTGTGTGGCCACTATTATTTTCCAGCACTTCCTTAACCCTCTTGGGCATGGAGTTCATCAGAGCTTTACAGGTTGCCACTGGAGTCCTCTTCCACTCCTCCATGACGACATAAATTAATTAATGTTATGTACATGCAAACTATGCAAAGGTGCACCTGGGGTAAGACTCTTTGTACTGTTTTACTTTTTTTATTTTAAAGATGCAGTGAAGCTCTGTGAAAAAAAGACAGCTCTTCAATGGACTGTGAACAACAACTGCCTAATATACTCTAATCATCTAAGCTAAAACGTATAAACTAAAAACATGAGAAAGGACCCCAGTCAATAAAAACAACATAGTTTAAGTGTTGACAATTGCATAGTGAGCTATCAATCAGTTGCTGTATCAGATACTGGTCCTTAAGGGATTTTGGGGTTTACGGATCTGTGCACACAGGCAGGGCGCAAAGAATGCAATTCAAAGAACCGTGGAATAGTTTGTTAAAGTAAATGTAAACTCAGCCACCAAAGTCTCATATAAGTTTTAACATGATGATATCACTTGGTAAGCGTATTTTTATATATTTTTTTAATGAACAGCTTTAATAAATTGGTATATTGATATTGGTATAAAGGTCCTTGTTTGGTCACAATGCTCAGTTCCTTTTCCCCAAAAATCCTACATGTGAATCAACATGAAAAAGATGAAAAAAAACCTTAAAGAAGTAATTTTTATGAAACTTGTACGTGAGACATCATCAAGCTAGGAGATGGAATTGTGTGTGCTGTTATCCTGGAGTTTGCACTTTCAGCCTGATGTATTGTATGCAGTTATGAGATGCTGTCCTGTCCTTCACATATGTGATTTTAACCTTATATTATTTAATAAAGCCATGTCTACAGTACTTAACTATTGAAGGTGTATTTTATATTGTTGGGGACATTATCCTGGGAATTATGTGTGGTTTGAAAGAATTAAGATTGACTCTATGCAGTGGAGTAGACCTTGCATGCAAAGGATGTCAATTATAACAGTGAGCTGCTTTCTGATGGAATTGGCACTGGGTGTTTTTTCATTATCTAGTGACAAAGTGATGGTTGGATCACTTTTTCATATTTGGACTCTGGCTGTTTGAACATGTATTTATGGATTTGCACTGTTTATATGAGTGTTCCTTTATGTAAGGGGATTCAATGTGTTTTTATAGTTAAAAATTAAGCTGCCTATTTATTTTACACTGTATTTTTGTATTTGCACTGTTTGATCATTTGGACGCAGCACTAACTGGTGGATGTGAATTTTAAATGACCCTATTTTTTTTTCTTTAACAAAATAAGGTTTATTAATTTTAGACACAATACAAATATGAAAATGATTCTTGTTCAAACATTTTATTAAAAGGAATACATCACTACACATTAAAAGCAATGGTCCAAAGGTGGACGAGTCATGAAACAAATATGAATATGATTCATACAGAAAACACAAGAAAACAACCATAAAAACAAAACTGTGAAAATGGTGACATCCATTTGTGCAAAAGGCAACACTGGTACAGAGCATATTAATGCTGAAATACAAGAAGTTCAGTGAGACTCTGTTAAGAATCCTCCACCAATTTCCAGTAGCAACATCAGTTGTTGGGACTACTGTATGTAGTACACGTCATTACAGATTGCAACCATCTATCCCAGATTTTGTTAAATTTACATAGTCATCCCTGATTTATATAGATAAACCTTTTATATGGTAAGGTGTTATTTTTTTCAGTAATCTAAGCTGAGAGAGTGGGAAGTACAGCTTCCTTTCATCCTTGAGCCACCAACTTTCTGGCACCAAACAGTGTTTCATGCAAGAACTTGAAGCATATATTTATTCATGTCAGGATCAGGGAATAAACCCAGTAGACACTGTCTTAGGTCCAGCGACAAAGGGTAAGCCCATATGGTCATGTAGGAATTGGATGATCTGTGCCAAAAATCCCTTACTACGGGGGCAGTTCCAAATTAGGCGACTAAATGTACCAAAAGAAATTAAACATTTGGGGCACATAGAATTATGGGAGGGACACAATTTGGCCAAATGCACAGTAGTCTTATATGTTCTATGAAAAATACAATATATAATTGTGTAAGTCTATCAGACATTTTGGGGAACACCATATTACAAGCCTCCAACACCTCACCCCACTCCTCATCTTCCAGTACCCCAATTACCCCCATCATTTTCATTAACGGGACTTGAGAGAATAGGCAAGTGGAGTGGCATTCGGAGTGAGTAAAATTTTATAAAAGACTAATATTAACTTGTGTGGTTCATCAATACCTAGTTAGGTCTATATATGATATGGAAAGACCGGTTCATACATTCCCATTGAGAACGTCTAATTGATGGCGAAACACGTCTGGGAGGACATGCAATGACGTCACCGAGCTACAGACGAAGGAGAAAGGGCTCCATGTGTGCCGGCCGGCATCTTTGTTTTTAAATGCTTGCATTATCTGCAATATTGTGAGTACTATTTTTATGTAAAATAAGCCCAACATTTTGATACAGTATTACGCTATGGTCCCTTCTTAATTCAATTTATATGGTCCACGTTGTTACGATACATGCTGTCTGCTGAGTCCAAGGGCTTATTTCTTTACACCTGGAGGAGTTTTGCAGTGTTTGTCCGGTCCCGTGTGTGAAAAGATCAAGGCTGTATCTATATGAAAGCTGTTTATACATTATCATCTGGTAAGCGGCTTTGATATCGATGGTGGGATTCACTTTTTGTATATTGAGCACAGCGGTGGTTCAATGAAGATCTGAATACATTATAGACTGTTTATTTCATTATAGACTGTTTATTTCTGTCTATCACTACTTTGCTCATTTATGAACTGCCAATACCTCTTGTGCGATCCTACACTAGTTACCACTGAATTCAAGACTGATGTTGGACTTTGATTGTCATTTGCATCATTAACTATTCTTATTATCTGTGGCGCAGTTTTTTGTTTTTATTAGGCCTATATATATTTGAACACAGGCACAATTATTTTATTTATTTATTTATTTATTTATATATATTTTTTAATGAATGAATTAATTATAATTTATTTATTTATTTCAGGTAATTACTGAAACATATTCAAACTATATTTAGGAATATATGGGCTGAAAGTGCACACACTCAGGTTTAATTTGAGGGTATGTACATCCAAATCGGAGGGAGGGTTTAGAAATTACAGCTAAGAATAACCATCCCCCTTTTTCAAGAGAACAAAAGTAATTGGACAATTGAATCAGACAATGTTGGCGGAAATTCCGACCGTGTGTAGTGTAGCAGAGCGTCCCAGAGAGAGCCAGGAGAAGTCCTGTTCGGGGTTTATACATCTCCCAGGCTCCTCTCATTTACATTCAGAGGTCTCTGAGACATGATCCAGTTCGGATCTTAGTCCTCCTCTCCAGGCTAATTTAAGCTCACCTGAGCAAACAGCCTTTGCTCTCTGCCTGGGACACACAAACAGGGATGGTTTGTGAGGAGCCAAAAGGTTGGTAAAACCCTTTAAAAACTCTTTACAGAAACTGACAAGCGGTAGGCTTGCTCAGCCTGATAGTTAGAGATGGTGTATGGTATAGTTAGAGCCGAGACACGGCTAGGACTTTTGTTTGTTTATTTCTGTTTTGATATGTTTTCTGGAAGACTGTGCAGCACCTGTGTATGGACTTGTATTTAAATCAAATAAACCCAGCACTGTTTTCACTACCTCAAGTGGATTTGGTATCTGTGCCTTACTAAACAGCTCATCCCAGGGAGCTTTGTACCTGCTACCTGTCCCCCAGGTTACATATGGTGGATTTCAGCGGGCAGCTGTAGTAAGTTACTACTTAAAAGGCCAGTACCTACAGTAACTAAACATGGAGGAAATCCTAAAACAGTTGATGATATCCAACGCTGCGCAACAGCAACAAACGCAAACAAACGCTGCACTTCAAGCTGCACAACAGCAAGCAACCGCTGAACAGCAGAAAACAAATGCTGCACTACAGCAAGCAAACGCTGCACAGCAGAAAACAAACGCTGCACTCCACGCTGCACAACAGCAAGCTAATGCTGCAATCCACGCTGAACAGCAGAAAACAAACGCTGCACTCCACGCGGCACAACAGCAAGCAAACGCTGCACAACAGCAAGCTAATGCTATCGCACAGGAACAAACGCAGAGGCTGTTTGAACAGCTAGCCACTGATGCAAAAGCAGATAGGAAAACCTTGTCTGAGGTTGTGGAGACAATAGCACAGTGGTCACCTGCTAACGTTGATAATGTTGGAGACAAGCCCTCAGCTATCCATGTGGCTCGCTTTTTGTCTAAGATGACTACAGATGATGATCCAGAGGCCTTTCTGCTAATGTTTGAACGGACCGCTGAGAGGGAAGGTTGGCCTAAAACCCAGTGGGCAGGACTGGTCGCCCCGTTGCTTACTGGGGAATCGCAGAAGGCCTACTATGATTTGGAGTCAGCAGAAGCAGCAGACTATGAAAAGGTCAAACAGGAAATACTGGCACGACTTGGTGTCACTTTGGCAGTTCGAGCACAGCGGGTCCACAGCTGGTCCTTCCAAGACGAGAAGCCTCCAAGATCGCAGATGTTCGACCTGAATTACCTGGTGAGGAAATGGCTACAGCCGGAGTCCCTGTCTGGGCCACAAATAGTGGAGCGTGTGGTCATGGACCAGTTTCTGAGGTCACTACCCATTTCCCTGCAGGAGTGGGTGAGTCAAGGAGACCCCAATTCGGCAAACCACCTGGTGGAACTTGTTGAAAGGTATTTTGCTGCAAAGAACCTGGTCACCACCCCTACAGCCGCACGGACTTTCCGCCCAAAGCCACGGTCTCCCCAGGCAACCGGTAAGACTGTTCCAGGGGAAGTGGGTGGTAAGCATGGCAAGGAAATAGGGGGGAGGATTTTTGGTGCCAGGACTGAAGCTTGGCATCCCAAACAAGGGAAGCCAGTGCCTGTCAGCAAACCAAACTGGGGAAACGTCAGGTGTTTTCGTTGCCAAGAAATGGGACATGTTGCGGCAAATTGTCCATTGACAGATGAACCAATGCAGTGTGATTTATCTATTAGAAGGCAGTCTATGTTTGCAGCGGTTTCATGTACTGCAACCCCAAATATGAGAAAACCAATGTGCCAAATGACTGTGAATGATAAGCCTATTACAGCCTTGCTGGACTCTGGAAGTCTAGTGACTTTGGTTACAGCTGAAATGATTGAACCTGTGAATTATCATGCTAAAAATATTGCTGTGATCTGTATACATGGGAATACCCGGGAGTATCCTGTAACCACTGTTCAGTTTAAAACTGGTTTAGGTACAGTGACCCATCCGGTTGGACTTGTTCCCCACTTAGTGCATGAGGCCATCATTGGTAGGGACTTCCCTAAGTTTTGGGAACTGTGGGATCATCCCAACTCGGTCGCAGTACCTGACTCAGTCGCAGAGCCAGAATTCCTGGCCACTACTGACAATGTGGGTTCAGGGGACTCTTCTCAGGGCTCCCCGGCTTTTCCTCTATCGGTTATGGCAGGAGAGCTGGAGGACCCTGAGGAGGTCCCCACTACCAGTAGAGCCGGACAGCCGTCTGCTGACACCGAGCCTATGTTAGAGTTTGATGACCTTAATGTGCATAAGGAAAATTTTGGTACTGAGCAGAGAAAAGACCATACCCTTTCCAGGGCCTGGGAAAATGTAATAGTGATTAATGATGTACCTGTCGAACCCGGGGACAGGCCCTGTTTTCCTTATTTCAGCAGCAATGAGGATTTACTGTATCGTGTATGTAAAATGAATGATGAAGTGGTTGAGCAGTTGGTGGTCCCTAAGCCATACAGACGGCTGGTGTTAGAACTTGCCCATGGGCACTTGCTAGGAGGCCATTTAGGGGTTGAAAAAACTACTGAAAGGGTGTTGCGCAGGTTTTACTGGCCCGGGATACAGAAAGATGTTAAGAATTACTGTCAATCCTGTCCTGTGTGTCAGATGTCAGCCCCACTATCCCACTTCCGAAGTCCTTTAGTGCCCTTGCCTATCATTGAAGTGCCCTTTGAGAGGATTGCCATGGACCTTGTGGGCCCACTTCCCAAGTCTGCCCGGGGGCATAAGCATATCCTCGTAATCATGGATTATGCTACCCGTTACCCTGAAGCAGTTCCCTTACGTGCCGCGTCTGCTAAAAACATTGCCAAAGAACTGTTTATGGTGTTCAGTCGGGTTGGCATCCCGAAAGAAATCCTTACAGACCAGGGCACCCCGTTTATGTCGCGAATAACTAGGGAGCTCTGCAAGTTATTTAAAGTGACGCAGCTGCAAACCTCAGTGTATCATCCTCAAACGGATGGCTTAGTGGAACGCTTCAATAAGACGTTAAAAAGCATGTTAAAAAAGGTTGTGGACAAGGATGGGAAAAACTGGGACTTCCTGATACCATACTTGATGTTTGCCATCAGGGAGGTTCCCCAGTCCTCTACGGGGTACTCCCCATTTGAGTTGCTTTATGGGAGACACCCTCGGGGACTCTTAGACATAGCCAAAGAAACTTTGGAGGGAGATCAAACACCCCATAAAAGTGTCATTGAGCATATTGCCCAAATGCAGGAGAGGATTGCAGCAATCATGCCAGTGGTAAAAGAACACTTACTGCAGGCCCAGGCAGCCCAACAGAGAATATATAACAGGGGGGCACAACTCCGTGTTTTCTCACCTGGTGACGGGGTCCTGGTGTTAGTTCCCACTGTTGAGAGCAAGTTCCTGGCTAAGTGGCAGGGTCCCTTTGAAGTAATTGAGAGAGTTGTGAAGGTCAACTACAAGGTTTATCAACCAGGAAAAAGGAAGCCCGAACAGGTTTACCATATAAACCTGTTAAAACCCTGGAAGGATAGAATGGCGTTAACTGCGAGGCCTCTCCCAGTAACACCTACGGGTACTGAGTCCCCTCTCATCCCTGAGGTCACGATTCCAGACACCCTCTCATATTCCCAAAAACAGAACACTAGAGAATTCCTGATAAGGAATAGAGAGAAGTTTTCAGAGTTACCTGGTACGACTTCAGCAGTTCAGCATGATATTGTTACTGAACCTGGGGTACGTGTCAAGCTCAAACCTTACCGAATTCCTGAAGCGAGGAGAAAGGACATCAGCAAGGAAGTTAAAAAAATGTTGGAGCTAGATGTCATTGAGGAATCCAATAGTGACTGGTCTAGCCCCATCGTGTTAGTCCCAAAACCGGATGGCACGTGGAGGTTCTGTAACGACTTCAGGAAACTTAATGCGGTGACAAAGTTTGACACATACCCAATGCCCAGAGTAGACGAACTTATAGACCGACTTGGCAAGGCTCGCTATCTTACCACTTTGGACTTGACAAAAGGGTATTGGCAAATACCCCTAACTGGTAGCGCCAAAGAGAAGACTGCGTTTGTGACCCCAGACGGTTCCTTTCAATATAAAAAAATGCCGTTTGGGTTGCAAAATGCCCCCGCGACATTTCAGAGGGCCATGGACAGGACCCTAAAACCCCACTGACGATATGCAGCAGCCTATCTAGATGACATAGTGGTACATAGTACTGATTGGGAGTCTCACTTGCCTCGTGTCCAGGCTGTTCTTGATTCCCTCTTCAAAGAAGGTTTTACGGCAAATCCAAAAAAATGTGCCATTGGTCTAGAGGAAGCCAAGTATTTGGGCTACACTATTGGCCGTGGTGTCATAAAACCACAAGTGAGTAAAATAGCAGCCATCCAGGAATGGCCACGCCCTGCAAACAAAAAGCAGGTCAGGGCCTTTCTTGGTATTGCAGGGTATTATAGAAGATTTATCCCAAATTTTGCAACTATAGCTGCCCCTCTGACAGACCTTACGAAAGGGAAAGACTCTGTAATGGTGAAATGGTCCCCAGTAGCAGAGGAGTCTTTCCAGGTCCTGAAGAAGGCTCTGTGTGCACAGCCAGTACTGTACTCTCCCGATTTCTCCAGAGAGTTTTTGGTTCAGACGGATGCTTCTGATGTTGGTATCGGGGCGGTACTGTCACAGGTATACAATGGGGAAGAACACCCTGTCGTGTACCTAAGCAGAAAGCTCAATGACCATGAGAAAAAGTATGCAGTCATTGAAAAATAATGTTTAGCCATAAAATGGGCCGTGGACGCACTCAGATACTATTTGTTAGGGCGCCAGTTTGACTTAATAACTGACCATGCTCCCCTGAAATGGATGGCCCAAAAGAAGGAGACTAATAGACGAGTGAACCGGTGGTTTTTGGCTCTACAGGATTACTCCTTCACCGTAAAACACAGGCCAGGTGTGGAGATGGGGAATGTAGATGCCCTGTCCCGTGTTCACTCCTGTTGGGCCACAGGTGTTCCAACCCTGGGGTTGAAACAAGGGGGGGGATATGTAGCAGAGCGTCCCAGAGAGAGACAGGAGAAGTCCTGTTCGGGGTTTATACATCTCCCAGGCTCCTCTCATATACATTGAGAGGTCTCTGAGACATGATCCAGTTCAGATCTTAGTCCTCCTCTCCAGGCTAATTTAAGCTCACCTGAGCAAACAGCCTTTGCTCTCTGCCTGGGACACACAAACAGGGATGGTTTGTGAGGAGCCAAAAGGTTGGTAAAACCCTTTAAAAACTCTTTACAGAAACTGACAAGCGGTAGGCTTGCTCAGCCTGATAGTTAGAGACGGTGTATGGTATAGTTAGAGCCGAGACACGGCTAGGACTTTTGTTTGTTTATTTCTGTTTTGATATGTTTTCTGGAAGACTGTGCAGCACCTGTGTATGGACTTGTATTTAAATCAAATAAACCCAGCACTGTTTTCACTATCTCAAGTGGATTTGGTATCTGTGCCTTACTAAACAGCTCATCCTAGGGAGCTTTGTACCTGCTACCTGTCCCCCAGGTTACAGTAGGTTCCATCGGACTTTTTCCGTCGGATTTTCCGACGGACAAAGTTTTATCTCCTGCTCTCAGATTTTCCGACAACAAAGTCCGATCGGACTTTTTCCGATCGTGTGTAGCGAATTCCGATGGACAAAGTGCCACGCATGCTCAGATCAAATTACAAGACCAAAGCTATTGGCTACTAGCCTCTACGTAGTTCCGTCGTACGCAATGAACGTCACCACGTTCAGAATGATCGGATTTTCAGACAACTTTGTCCGACCGTGTGTATGCAACACCAGTGTCGTACAAAATCCGTCGGAAAAAATCCGACGGATTTTGTGGTCGGAATTTCCGACCGTGTGTATGGGGCATAAGTGTGGTATTTGCATTTGGAATTTATTGCTGTGAACCTACATCATGCGTTCCAAGGAGCTGTCCATGCCAGTGAAATAGGCCATTGTAAGGCTTCAAAAACAAAATAAATCCATCAGATAGCAGCAACATTAAGAGTGGTCAGATCAACAGTTTGGTACATTCTGAGGAAAGAAGAATGTACTGGTGAGCTCAGCAACATAAAAAGGCCTGGACATCCATGGAAGACAACAGTGGTGGATTATCGCAGGATCCTCTCTATGGCAAATAAAAATCCATTCACAACATCCAGACAAGTGACGGACACTCTCCAGGAGATGGGCGTATCATTGTCAAACTCTACAATCAAGAGAAGACTTTGCGAGAGAAAAAATTCAGAGGGTTCACCACAAGGTGAAAACCATTCATAAGCCTGAAGATAAGAAAAGCCAAATTAGACTTTGCCTAAAAACATCTAAAAAAGCCATACCAGTAGGAAAAGGCTTGGAACAGCTCATGATCCAAAGCACACAAAGTCATCTTAGAGATATACTGTCAGCCCAGATTTAACCAAATACAGTAAGTTTGATTGGACGGTGCTACCTAGTACAAATGGTCAATGATCTAAAACATAAGCAACCCATGAGCTTTTGAAGGAAAAGAAGCAGAATGTTCTGCAATGGCCAAGTCAATCACCTGATCTCAACCCAATTGAGGATGTATTTCACTTGCTGAAGGCAAAACTAAAGGCAGAAAGACCCACAAACAAAGGGCAAATGAAAGCTGCAAGTTAGAGCCTGGAAAAGCATTAGAAAGGAAGGAACCCAGTCTTTAGTAATGTCCATGGGTTCCAGACTTCAGGCAGTCATTGCCAGTAAAGGATTATCAACAAAATATTAAAAATTAACATTTCATTTATGATTATATTCATTTGTCCAATTACATTTGAGCCCCTAAAAATGGGAGGACTGTGTATAAAAATGATTACAGTACCTAAAATGTGTAATTGATATTTATGTTCAACCCCTTGAATTTAAGCTGAAAGTCTGCCAATCAAATTCATTTGGATTGTTTTGATTTAATTTTATTTCGGTGGCATACAGAGCCCAAAGTATGAAAATTTGCCTGTGTCCAAATATATATAGACCTAACCGTATATATCATCTAAAGCTTCTATGGTAGATGGTGTGGGATATTGGCCATCAAATTGTGTGTGGAGTGCATGACGTAAGTGAAGGTATCGAAACAACATATGATTTGGAAGGGAAAATTCAAACTTTAGTTGTTCAAAGGTTTTTAGCTTGCCTTACCCTAGCTTTAGCTGAGTACATGAGAAAGCATGAAATCCCTCTGGAGCTCCACATGCTAGGGTCAGGGAGTTGTAGAAGCTCAGGCAACCTTTTATTATACCACAAGGGAGCATTGCTAAAAAACATAGGAGAGTTAGTTTTAGACATGACTGATAACCAGACCTGCCTGTGGTGAAAGGAGAGGAGACAGAAGAAGACAGAATGTCTCAGAAAAGCAGGTTAGCCCCCTAGTCCTCTCCAGGGCCGATCCCAGGCGGGTGCCCGGGGTGCAGTGCACCCAGGCACCACAGAGGTGGGGGCGCTGGAGCGCCAGAGTACTCCCCTCCCTCCTCCTCCTTCTCTCCTTGTCTGTAGGTGGCTCTCTCTGCCTGTCACCGCCACCACCGCCGCTGTATTTTCTCCCCAAGCCCATCCCCCCTCCCTCCTCCTGTCAGCGGAGGAGAGAGAAACAGCTGAAGACCAGAGCGGCTGTCTCTGTGTGCAGAGAGATCAGCCGCTGCCATGCAGTGACGTCAAAGGGGGGTGGTCCGTGGCCGAGTCCGACATGTTCCAGTTCTCCTCCTGTGTGTAACTCCCGCCTGCTGCCCAGCAGCAGAAGCCTCACACACGCTCTATTCTCCACCGGGTGGCGCGGCTGCACACTGTCCTCTCCAGCTAACGCCCGGGTGTTTTTAATTAGCCTAATGGAGGGGGCGTTGGTTTGTCCTGGGGGGGTCTATACTAATGTTGGTGGGTGGTTTGTCCTGGGGGGGTCTATACTAATGTAGGGGGGGGTGGTTTGTCCTGGGGAGGTCTATACTAATGTGGGGGGGTGGTTCCTCCTGGGGGGTCTATACTAATGTGGGGGGGGTGGTTCGTCCTGGGGGGGTCTATACTAATTTGGGGGGGTGGTTCATCCTGGGGGGTCTATACTAATGTGGGGGGGTGGTTCCTCCTGGGGGGTCTATACTAATGTGGGGGGGTGGTTCGTCCTGGGGGGGTCTATACTAATTTGGGGGGGTGGTTCATCCTGGGGGTCTATACTAATGTGGGGGGGTGGTTCGTCCTGGGGTTCTATACTAATGTGGGGGGGTGGTTCATCCTGGGGGTCTATACTAATGTGGGGGGGTGGTTCATCCTGGGGGGTCTATACTAATGTGGGGGGTGGTTTGTCCTGGGGTCTATTCTAATGTGGGGGGGTGGTTTTGTCCTGGGGGTCTATACTAATGTGGGTGGCGGGCTGGATTGTACTGGGGGTCTATACTAATGTAGGGGGGTTTGTCCTTGGGGGTCTATACTAATGTGGGGGGGTTTGTCCTGGGGGGCTATACGAATGTGGGCGGGGGGGTTGTCCTGGGGGGTCTATAATAATGTAGGGGGGGGGTTGTCCTGGGGGGGGTCTATACTAATGGGGGGGTGGTGGTTTGTCCTGGGGGGTCTATACTAATGTAGGGGGGTGGTTTGTCCTGGGGGGTCTATACTAATGTATGGGGGGTGATTTGTCCTGGGGGGTCTAAACTAATTGAGGGGGTGTTTTTTTCCCGGGGGTCTGTACTAATGGAGGGGGTGGTTTGTCCTGGGGGGTCTGTACTAATGGAGGGGGGTGGTTTGTCCTGGGGGGTCTGTACTAATGGAGGGGGGGTTTTGTCCTGGGGGGTCTATACTAATGGAGGGGGTGATTTGTCCTGGGGGGTCTGTACTAATGGATGAGGGGTGGTTTGTCCTGGGGGGGTCTGTACTAATGGAGGGGGTCTGTACTAATGGAGGGGGTGGTTTGTCCTGGAGGGGTCTGTACTAATGGAGGGGGTGGTTTTTCCTAGGGGGGTCTGTATTAATGGAGGGGGGTGGTTTGTCCTGGGGGGGGTCTGTACTAATATAGTGGGTGGTTTGTCCTGGGGGGTCTGTACTAATGGAGGGGGTGTGGTTTGTCCTGGGGGGTCTATACTAATGTGGGGGGGTGGTTTGTCCTGGGGGTCTGTACTAATGGAGGGGGGGTGGTTTGTCCTGTGGGGTCTGTACTAATGTAGAGGGTGGTTTGTTCTGGGGGGTCTGTACTAATGGAGGGGGGGTGGTTTGTTCTGGGGGGTTTGTACTAATGGCGAGGGGGGTTGTTCTGTACTAATGGAGGGGGGATTGTTTGTCCTGAGGGGGGTCTGTACTAATGGAGGGGGGTGGTTTGTCCTGAGGGGGGTCTATACTGATAAAGGGGGGTGTTTTGTCCTGGGGTCTATACTGATGGGGGGGTCTGTACTGAGGGAGGTGTTTATACTTAGTGGGGGTCTGCACTGACGAAGGGGGGTCTATACTTAATGGAGTGGGGTCTGTACTGAGGGACGACTATAGTTGGTGGAGGGGGTGGTGATACCATGTTTTACTGCACCGGGTGACACCAACCCTAGTAAAGGCACGGGCTCTTATTTCCCCTCTCCTCTTCGTGCGCACTGCTGTTCTAATGAGAGGCGCACTATGTTTCTTCCCCCGCCTTCATATCAACCAGGAAAGAAAAAACAAAGGAGCAAAGAAGAGGATTGTGGGACATGTGGTCCCAAGGACTGGCAGCCCCACTGTAACACGGAAACTGCAGCCCACACAGCATGCTCAGCTGAATGGGAGAGAGAGAGCCAGGAGCCCAGGAAAGCTTTCAGGGAAGTACACCCAGGACTCCAGAGGGAGAGGACAGTGCTGAGAGAACACCATCAGAGAGAGAAAGCCACACAGCCTGGCGCCATCCCTGGTGGATAAAGGAATGGGTGTCATTGCCAGAATACAGATATAGGCTCTACCCAGCGTAGTAACCACGGGCAATTAAGAGTGAGCTGACTCCTGATCAGAGGAACCGTTGTTGCTGTATCGCTGGGTCAGGTGAGAGGGCCGATCGGCCATTATCTACTAACATCCATAGGAACTGCAGTCTCTGACCATCTCTTGTACCATGTCTGCAGTCTCTGACCATCTCCTGTACTATGTCTGCAGTCTCTGACCATCTCTTGTAACATGTCTGCAGTCTCTGACCATCTCCTGTATTATGTCTGCCGTTTCTGACCATCACCTGTACCATGTCTGCAGTCTCTGACCATCTCTTGTAACATGTCTGCAGTCTCTGACCATCTTCTGTATTATGTGTGCAGCCTGACTATCTCTTGTACTATGATTGCACTCTCTGACCATCTCCTGTACTATGTCTGGTGGCTCTTTCTAACAGACTCTTTAACAGAAGCCCCCTCTGTGTGCATCAGAGAGACTCCCCTCCAGGTCTCATTGGTGTATGCTTTTCCTGTATTTTCTTTATTGGTAAAAGATCATGGGAGGATCCCAGGGTAGCAAAAACTTCTTACGGGAACATCTCGTTTGTTTGAGTCGTTGTCATAGAAACATTTGTAAAGGTGAGGAGTTGGTTAGATGACCACGCCCACGTGGGAGCGCCAGAAATATTTCTGCACCCAGGCGTCTGTGACCCTAGGATCGGCCCTGGTCCTCTCAACACGTGCCAGAATGGGTGCAGGAGATGTGATTCTGGAGGGCAACAAACCAAAGAGAGATACCTCTGTTTATTATATATATATATATATTATATATATATATTATATATATATATATATATATATATATGATAGATATGAGACAACTGTCCTGCCGAATCAAAAGGCCTCCTAAGGAGGTTGCAATTTTTTGAGCTTTCCATGACAGTTTGTGTCTACTAATACCCCAAATAAAAGATTGCAGTATAGTATCCATAAGGTTAAAATATCTAAGAGGAATATACACTATACCAGGAAGTGCCAGAGAACTCAAAGGATTTTAGGAAACAAAATAATTTTCACAAGGCCTAGCCGACCCATAACTCCTAATGGTAAGAGGCTCCACATTCAGGGCAACATAGTCAGATAGGGATTGGGAAAATAATTTGCCTAAGTATCTGAATAAGCTGACTCTGACTAAGGGCAGGTGGGAAAAAATAAATGGTTATGTATCCCAAATGATTTTGAGACCTATAAACCTGCCAAAATGGTGTGAAGTGCTGACAATAGGGAGGGACCAAAGACAGCTAAATATAAGATCATGTCATTGGTATAAAGCCCAACCTTTTCAAACAGGGATCCTGAGCTCAGACCTTGAATCTCAGGGTTAGACCAAAGGTTCAACTGCTAGTACACAGAGGAGAGGCGACAGAGGCCAGCCCTGGTGCGTCCCCCTAGAAAGAGGGAAAATGCCAGAGGTCCATTCATTAGCCACCACTCTGGCCTCCCCCCCCCCCCACCCAACACACACACACCATCACCCCCAACACCACCATATTTAGTTTAATTTAGATGGCACACTTATGCAAATTACATATGTCCAACTAAAATATTGCCTTACTGGGCAGATATAAATAATATAAAAAATGAATAGGTTGCTAGAGTTATGAAAATTCCCATAACACAGAATAGAACATCGTATGATGATGCTATGTATTGTATTATAATGTATTCTTTTGTTTTTGAGCATACACAATCTTGGTCACTCGATTTGTTTTACAGACAATACTATACTGATTAAACAAAATCTTTTGTACTTGTCCCTTTGGATAATTTTCCATGAACTATCATGATTGGCTCTTGAAAGCTGTTTACTAACCATCAGATTATGGGAAGGTCACTCAAAAAGCAGTATTGTTTGTCAAATGTTCTCTTTGTGTGCACTAGGTATCACTCTCTTTCGGTCAACACCAACATGGTGATCTGCTGTTGATGAATGTTACTGATAAATGGGTTCCAGCAGTGAAAAAAAATGTTTTTATTCACACCAGTCCACAATGCCAGTTTGACTTTAAATAGAAATAACATGATTTCATAAGTTTAAAAACATTTTTCCAAGAGATGTTTTTTTCCTAAATGATTTTCTTAGAATTGTCAGTGTTCTACTATTACATCTACATGAAAATAATTCTCTTCGCAGCAGTATTGAAGTTTTCTTTTTTTTAAATCAAATAGAATGTTATTGAAAGAACAATAGCTGATAATAAGAAGTACAGTATATAAAATCCTGTACATATTAGACATACTCTTTTGGTATGTAGCAACAAATAATTTCTACACAGTACATCATCATTAGGGATGAGCTTTGAGTTTGAGTCGAACTCATGTTCGACTCGAACATTGCCTGTTCGCCTATTCAGCGAACAGCGAACAATTTGGAGTGTTTGCGGCAATTTCGAAAAGCCGCGAGCACCCTGTAAAAGTCTATGGGAGAAATCTCAAGTGCTAATTTTAAAAGCCTATATGCAAGTTATTGTCATAAAAAGTATTTGGGGACCTGGGTCCTGCCCCAGGGGACATGTATTAATGCAATTTTTTTTTTGTAAAACAGTCGTTTTTTCAGGAGCAGTGATTTTAATAATGCTTAAAGTGAAACAATAAAAGTGTAATATTCCTTTAAATTTCGTACCTGGGGGGTGTCTATAGTATGCCTGTGAAGGGGCGCATGTTTCCCGTGCTTAGAACTGTCCCTGCACAAGGTGTCATTTTTGCAGGAAAAAAAGCTATTTAAAATCACTTGCGGCTAATGAATTGCCGGCTCCCGTAATACAGAGAACAGTCATTCATTGAAAGTCATTGATAAAAAAAAATACATTGATAAAAAAAAAAGCGTGGGGGTTCCCCCAAATTCAATTACCAGGCCCTTCAAGTCTGCTATGGATATTAAGGGGAACCCCGCTTCAAATTTTAAAAGAAAATGACGTAGGGGTCCCTCTAAATATCCATACCAGACCCTTCAGGTCTGGGATGGATTTTAAGGGGAACCCCGGCCAAAAAAAAAAACATGGCGTGGGGCCCCCCTCAAAATTCTTCTTCCATGGCGTCGGCGTCTCTTCTTGGGCCGCTCCGCGCAATGGAGGCTCCCGCTGTGTGAGGCTTCGCTGCGTCTGATAGCTCTTTTGTAATTGATGGCGGGGCCACCTGGTGCACGGGTACGGGGACGAAAGCCATAGGGAAGTCCCCATGACGTCCCCGTGCGTCAGAGGGGGCGGGGTCACCAGGTGGCCCCGCCCTCCATTATAAAGAGCTGTCAGACGCAGCGAAGCCTCACACAGCGGGAGCCTCCCATTGCGCGGATCGGCCCAAGAAGACGCCGACGCCGTGGAAGAAGATGCCGGACGAGAAGACCAGAGCAAGAAGAAGCGGATCGGAGGAAGAAGAAGATGGAAGAAGAAGATGGAAGAAGATGGTGGAAGATGGAAAAAGAAGATGAAGAAACCGAAGGATAATCAAAGGAAGAAGGAAGACCAGAAGAAAGAAAATTTTAACAAAGGAATTGTCAAAGACCGTCTCCTGTCATTTTTAACATTTTTGTCACTTTTTTGGTGAAATGGTAGGGGTACAAGTACCCCCTTACCATTTCACACAGGGGGGGGCGGGATCTGGGGGTCCCCTTGTTAAAGGGGGCTTCCAGATTCCGATAAGCCCCCCGCCCGCAGACCCCCACAACCAATGGCCAGGGTTGTGGGGACGAGGCCCTTGTCCCCATCAACATGGGGACATGGTGCTTTGAGGGGTCACAGACCCCCAAAGCACCCTCCCAATGTTGAGGGCATGTGGCCTGGTGCAGTTCAGGAGGGAGGGGGGCGCTCTCGTCCCCCCCTCTTTTCCTGCAGCCTGTCAGGTTGCCTGCTCGGATAAGGGTCTGGTATGGATTTTGAGGGGGTCCCCAAGCCATTTTTTTTTTTGGCAGGGGTTCCCCTTAAAATCCATCCCAGACCTGAAGGGTCTGGTATGAATATTTAGGGGGACCCCTACGTCATTTTTTTTTTTAATTTGAAGCGGGGTTCCCCTTAATATCCATAGCAGACCTGAAGGGCCTGGTAATTGAATTTGGGGGAACCCCCACGCTTTTTTTTTTTTATCAATGACTTTCAATGAATGACTGTTCTCTGTATTACGGGAGCTGGCACTTCATTAGCCGCAAGTGATTTTAAATAGCTTTTTTTCCTGCAAAAATGACACTTTGTGCAGGGACAGTTCTAAACACGGGAAACATGTGCCCCTTCACAGGCATACTATACACACCCCCCAGGTACGAAATTTTAAGGAATATTACACTTTTATTGTTTCACATTAAGCATTATTAAAATCACTGCTCCTGAATAAACGTCCGTTTTAAAAAAAAAAAAATTGCATTGACACATGTCCCCTGGGGCAGGACCCAGGTCCCCAAACACTTTTTATGACAATAACATGCATATTAGCCTTTAAAATGAGCACTTTTGATTTAGAAAGTTCGAGTCCCATAGTCTTTAATAGGGTTATAAAGTTCACACGAGCTTTAGGTCTGTTCACAGGTTCTGGTGCAAACCGAACAGGGGGGTGTTCGGCTCATCTCTAATCATCATACTTCTTGGATCGGAAAAAAAAACATTCCTATGAGGAATGGATAACCCAGGAACCATACTACCTCCAGTGCCTATCACCTCCCCTCTACAGTAGTAGGCAGTTTATAAATGGATCACCCGGAGCTAAACCAGGAACATCCATCCATGGCGCCCAAATTTTGTCAAATTTTCTCACCCCCCCCCCCTGTGTTGATAAACTTATTTTTCATTAAGCCACCCCTTCACCGTGGGGGGTTCTTCTGATTTCCAGTGTCTCAAGATTAGTTTCCTAGCCTGGAAGAGAGCCCTAGGTATCGCTAGTCTGGAGTGTTCCTCCTCAGGGACATGGTCTATAATTCCCAACAAGCATAGTTAAGGGTGTCCAGTAAGATGGACATGCAATACACAGTTAATAGCTTCCAACACATCCATCCAAGGGATATGCAATTTTGGGCACCTCCATAGCATGTGGATCATCAGTCTAGCTGGTGTGCAACGGACTCGCAGGAGTATATATAACTCGGACAACCTTTGGGCCACATATAGGGAGCATAGGGGAACTGCCGAGAGAGCCTTTTCCCATTGGCCCTCCTCAAAGGCTCCTATATCCTTCTTCCACTTGGATATAATCCCTGCGGCGCTGTCAGGTAGGAACTTGTTGAGCAGCATAAAGTAGCTGCACAAAATGAAACCTTTATATGATGTTACTTCCCTCATGTAATTGAAAATAGGCGCGGGGCTCTGAGTCCACACATCAGTGTCTAGTTTGGCCTTAACTGTGTGATGGAGTTGGAAATAATAGAACTGCATGAAGGCAGGGAGTTTAAATTCCCACTGTAAATTTAGGAAAAGGGTGCAGTTTACCATCTCTAAATATTTGTATCATATGTGTAATCCCGTAATGTTGCCATCTCGTGCCATATTGTAATTTCTCCAACTCCAAGTATCGCTTGTTTCCCCAAAATCTGGTGAAACCCTCTACTTATTGTAAAGCTTTAGCTTTGTTCCATACTTTCTGCATCAAGTTGTAAGTAGGAAATAGCTTATTTGATTTGGAAAACCTTAGCGCCTCCAGGCCCTCCGCCACCTCCCCCCTATGGTGAACTGAGGAAGGTGCGATGTAGGGCCCACCAAGTTCAACACTGGAGCACTAGAAGGGCTCAGAACCCTAGCTATGTGTTGGAGTTGGGAAGCCAGATACTACAGCCATGAATTTGGAAGTGCCATCCCACCTGCCTCCTTAGGATGCTGTAACTGTTCCAATTCGAACCCATGTTCGAATCGAGCACCGGGTGTTTACGCTCGCTCGGCGAGCCCAGATTTAAATTAATATATTCTAGAGGGTTAGGTGTAACCTGTATGCCCAGATTAAGGATGAGCCCGGTGTTCGATTCGAACCCATGTTCGAATCGAGCACCGGGTGTTCGCTCGGGCCGCTCGCATCAAATTCGTGTGATGCGAGCGGCCCCGCAATGCATTGCGGCCCGCGCAGTGCAATGCTGGCTGATGATTGGCCAAGCATGCACTGTGACCCCGCATGCTTGGCCAATCACAGCGCCGGCAGCGAGGAGAGCCATAATTGGCTACAGGCAGGATGCCTGTAGCCAATTATAGCTCAGGGGCTTTAGTACACGCCCCACGGTATAAGAGGCCGCCGCGCCGGCGGCCTCGCATATTATGTTTCAGACAGTGTCAGCGTGTCAGTGTGCTGCTGACTGCTGACAACAATATGTGCTTTATTTCTGGGGATATGTGTGTGCATGCTGTTAGAACAGCATTGCAGTATCACATCTGGGGGGTGTCTATAGGTGGCCTGTGAAGGGGGGCAGGTTTCCTGTGCTTAGAACTTTCCCTGCAAAAAAGTGTCATTTTTGCAGGAAGAAAGCTATTTAAATCACTCGCGGCTAATGAATTGATGGCTCCTGTAACACAGAGAGCTGTCATTCATTAATAAAAAACAAAAAAAAAAAAGCGTAGGGGTCCCCCCAAATTCAATAACCAGGCCCTTCAGGTCTGGGATGGATATTAAGGGGATCCCAGCCAAAAAAAAAAAAAAAAAAATGGCGTAGGGTCCCCCTCAAAATCCATACCAGACCCTTGAGGTCTGGTATGGATTTTAAGGGGAACCCTAGCCAAAAAAAATGGCGTGGGGTCCCCCTCAAAATCCATACCAGACCCTTATCCGAGCACGCAACCTGGCAGGCCGCAGGAAAAGAGGGGGGGACGAGAGCGGCCCCCCCTCTCGCCTGAACCGTACCAGG
The DNA here is from genome assembly GCA_028564925.1 of Lithobates sylvaticus. Classification (NCBI taxonomy): domain Eukaryota; kingdom Metazoa; phylum Chordata; class Amphibia; order Anura; family Ranidae; genus Lithobates; species Lithobates sylvaticus. The sequence goes on from CM053030.1 coordinate 243,002,463, forward strand.
CCACATGCCCTCAACATTGGGAGGATGCTTTGGGGGTCTAAGACCCCTAAAGCACCTTGTCCCCATGTTGATGAGGACAAGGGCCTCTTCCCCACAACCCTGGCCGGTGGTTGTGGGGGTCTGCGGGCGGGGGGCTTATCGGAATCGGGAAGCCCCCTTTAACAAGGGGACCCCCAGATCCCGGCCCCCCCCCCCCCCCCTGTGTGAAAAGGTAAGGGGGTACAAAAGTACCCCTACCATTTCACCAAAAAAGTGGCAAAAATGGTAAAAATGACAGGAGACAGTCTTTGACAATTCCTTTATTAAAATCTTCTTTCTTCTTTCTTCATCCTTCGGTTTCTTCATCTTCTCCTTCCTTCATTTTCTTCCATCTTCTTCTTCCATTTTCTTCTTCCTCCGATCCGCTTCTTCTTGCGCTGGTCTTCTCGTCCTTCTCGTCCGGCATCTTCTTCCGTCGGCGTCGGCGTCGGTGTCGGTGTCTCTGTCTCTTCTTGGGCCGCTCCGCGCAATGGGAGGCTCCCGCTGTGTGAGGCTCCGCTCCGTCTGACAGGTCTTTTATAATGGAGGGCACCTGGTGACCCCGCCCCCTCTGACGCACAGGGACGTCATGGGAATTCCATGATGGCTTTCCCCATGACGTCAGAGGGGGGCGGGGTCACCAGGTGCCCTCCGTTTTAAAAGACCTGTCAGATGGAGCGGAGCCTCACACAGCGGGAGCCTCCCATTGCGCGGAGCGGCCCAAGAAGACACCGACACCGACGCCGACGGAAGAAGATGCCGGACGAGAAGGACGAGAAGACCAGCGCAAGAAGAAGCGGATCGGAGGAAGAAGAAAATGGAAGAAGAAGATGGAAGAAGATGAAGGAAGGAGAAGATGAAGAATCCGAAGGATGAAGAAAGAAGAAAGAAGATTTTAATAAAGGAATTGTCAAAGACTGTCTCCTGTCATTTTTACCATTTTTGCCACTTTTTTGGTGAAATGGTAGGGGTACTTTTGTACCCCCTTACCATTTCACACAGGGGGGGGGGCCGGGATCTGGGGGTCCCCTTGTTAAAGGGGGCTTCCAGATTCCGATAAGCCCCCCGCCCGCAGACCCCCACAACCACCGGCCAGGGTTGTGGGGAAGAGGCCCTTGTCCTCATCAACATGGGGACAAGGTGCTTTAGGGGTCTTAGACCCCCAAAGCATCCTCCCAATGTTGAGGGCATGTGGCCTGGTACGGTTCAGGCGAGAGGGGGGGCCGCTCTCGTCCCCCCCTCTTTTCCTGCGGCCTGCCAGGTTGCGTGCTCGGATAAGGGTCTGGTATGGATTTTGAGGGGGACCCCACGCCATTTTTTTTGGCTAGGGTTCCCCTTAAAATCCATACCAGACCTCAAGGGTCTGGTATGGATTTTGAGGGGGACCCTACGCCATTTTTTTTTTTTTTTTTTTGGCTGGGATCCCCCTTAATATCCATCCCAGACCTGAAGGGCCTGGTTATTGAATTTGGGGGGACCCCTACGCTTTTTTTTTTTTCATTTTTTTTTTTATTTTTTATCAATGACTTTTTTTTATGAATGAGTTTCAATGAATCACTGTTCTCTGTGTTACGGGAGCCGTGAATTAACATTAGCCGCGAGTGATTTTAAATAGCTTTTTTACTTTCAAAAATGACACTTTGCGCAGAGACAGTTCTAAACACGGGAAACATGCGCCCCTTTACAGGCATACTATAGACACCCCCCAGGTACGAAATTTAAAGGAATATTACACTTTTATTGTTTCAATTTAAGCATTATTAAAATCACTGCTCCTGAAAAAACGGCCGTTTTTAAAAAAAAAATTTGCATTGATACATGTCCCCTGGGGCAGGACCCAGGTCCCCAAACACTTTTTATGACATTAACATGCATATTAGCCTTTAAAATGAGCACTTTTAATTTCGAACGTTCGCATCCATTATAACTAATAGGGTTCTAAAGCTCGCACGGACTTTAGGTCCGTTCGCGGGTTCTGGTGCGAGCCGAACGGGGGGGTGTTCGGCTCATCCCTAACGTA
>CM053030.1:243004995-243038487 GCA_028564925.1 Lithobates sylvaticus
TTTCCCCACGTCCACATACAGGAAGTCATAGGTCGCTGACACCACCGCCAACATCACAATACTATTATACCCCTTGTAATTATAATAGTATGGCCCGAGTTGGGGGGTGGGACGATGCAGACGTGTTTCCCATCAATTGCACCTCCACAGTTAGGAAAGTCCCAAAGTCCCAACAGCTGGCAAAGTGGGAGGCCACAGTCTGCCATTCCTGTGGCGTTGAAGGAAACTGTGGAGTCAAACAAGAAAAAAATGTAGTCTTTTTGCAGATAAACATTGCAAGCAGATTAGACACAAACATTGTGGAACAAGATCAGTATAACATTTTTGCAAAACAGTATTTACAAACCAAAGTATAAGGTCCCCTTAGCAGATTCCTCACCCCCCCCCCCCACTTCTGATGGCCCATTGCCAAAAATTAGGGGGGGGGATGTATTGGACAGGTAACCCTCTCAACTTCATTGAGAGATGAATGCATAAATAATGTGTGATAGTTTGGCCAGACCCTCCTTACTTTACACTATTGCAGCCCACCGGACAGGTAAGAAGTGTCATAATCACAAAAAAATAACACAAAATGAACAAATGGAAGCACATTTTGACATTCTGCTCTTACCTATCAAGATAATAATAGAAGTAAAAAAACTAAAAACATTTAGCATTTGAAAGTATTGAGGCAGGCCCTTGCACTACATGCTTTGCTGAATTCATCCATAAATCTGACCACTAAAGGCTAAAGGTATTTCTCTGATGTATGAACTAATTAATGCCAAGTCAACCTTTTTCAAATTCAATCCCTTGATTAAGTGGGAAAAAGAATTAGGTAAGAACTTTACAGAGAAACAATGGCTATCAGCGATTAAATGTAACCACCAGTTTTCAAGGTGCTCGAGCTACGAGGAACTGGCAGTAAAATTAATAGCAAGATGGCATTTCACTCCATACATAGTAGCCACATTTTCAGATGACAACTCCAGTCTATGTTGGAGGGGCTGCGGACAGGTGGGAACACTGGTCCATATGGTGTGGGCGTGCCCTCACCTCCGTAGCTTCTGGATAGAAGTATTCAGACTGATTGCGAAGACCACTGGGGTCTTCACCCAACCTTCTACTAAGAAAGCAATTCTGAGCATCAACATGTCAGAATACCCAATTTCAGTCAGATCAATAGCAATGCACATCATATTTGCAGCCAATGGAAAACTAATGAAATCCCAAGTGTGAGGGAACTATCCACAAAAATCAATATTGTCTCAGAATATGAAAAGATACTGGCATACTAAGATGGCTCAAGTGCCAGATACATCTCAAACATCTCAAAATACATCTCAAACATCTCAAACTAGTCCATTTGGAACTCCCTAACCCATTCCAGAATATAGTCCTGTTTGATGTAACATCATTTATTATTACTGTACTTCCTTTCCTCCTTTCCCCCTTCCCTCCCTCTCCCCTATATATATAGAGGTGATAAGTTCTATTTCACCAATATTGCATTGAAAAATTTGATAATATATACATTTTAGTTCTATTAAAGCGAGAAAAGAGAACATGTACTTTGACTACATTCTGTAAATGCCTTAATGTACATTCAAGTGTGAATCAAAACTCTATTTCATGTACAACGTTATATTTTTATCAATAAAAAATATTTGAATTAAAACACCACACAATGCAGTCCTAACTGGCAGGCTTCAAAAGGCTAGCACCTAATAAATACGCAGTTTTTCAAGAGGCACAAATCTTGCTCTAACAGACTGACGCTGATTTGATGTGTCCCAGCTTTCCTAAATTACCTGAAAGGCAAAATGTACTCCCTGGTGGGACCTAGAAGCTCCAGGGGGTATAAGAGAGGAGCCTCAGAAAAAATCCTGAACAGGACCATCTCAGGTTCTCCTCAAGAGGTCAATAAAATGCTGAATTTCAGAAACAACCTATGCAGGCTTTCCATATAAACCTGATTATTAGGAACAAGTTAAGCCTTGTACACACTGGTTGAATGTCAGGCAGCCCTTGTGTACTGCAGCCAGTCCGACAGAAGCCGGCCATTCAGCTGGCTTCTGTCAAAGGGGCATGACCGAAAAATGTCTGCCGAACAACTCCGGTCAGCGCTCTTAGTCAATGGGGAGACTGCTAACTGGAGTGTTCTGGTAGGGGGGCCGCCCCCCCCTGTCAGCACACAATAGCACAGCAGGGGAGATTGCTGTACTAACATCAGATTGTAACACTCAAATACTTCTACTTTTCCATGCCAGTCTCCTCATCCCTCTGGATATTGTACTCATATCTCCACCCCATCCATGGGCCTACTGTCTTTCCTTTGATCCTCTAACACACCAATCCATCTGGTATATCACAACAGCAGATATGCAGTGTCTCACAGCCTCGCAGGTGCTTACAGATACATCTTAGCTCTGCAGACCAGCAATAGTCATAGTGATGTAGTGTGTCAGGGGCGCTAACTAAATAGATAATAGCTATAAAAGTACTCTAATCATAAGTAATAGTGGAGAGTTACTAATCTAACCCTCTACACTTGTGTTATCTCTTAGGTGTAAACATGTGCAAATAATATATAGTAAATGCTCCTATATTCAAATCAGCTGGCTGCTGAATGATAGACAATGTTGCAAAGAAATAAACAAAAAAACACAATAATTATCCAGGTGAATTTGGTATCACATGTCATGTGCCATACGTAACAACCACCACATTCTCAATGACATGGGAAAAGTTCATCCAAGTGAAATCATGCCGGTGGAAAATATATAATAACCAAACAAAAGTGAAAAAAGTGTTTCAAAAAACTAAGTTTGAAAAAACTTTAGAGTGTCCAGTGATGTGATCAAGGGATAAACCACAGGTTAAATTGCTTGTCTGTAGACTGTGAATGAAAAGACCTTCACCACTTTCTTCTATAAATCACCCAATGTGAATAGGTTAACTGGCTCCTTACCAGATGTATTGGACTTCTTTAATTAAAAAGAAAGTCAATCAGGCTTTCACAGGTTAGTGCCTGTGCACATACGATAGGCAGGAGATGATAATGACAATTCCTCTTCCCATTGGATTCAAGCAGGGTATATATAAAAAGGCAAAAGGAACAGCTACATAGTATAATACTGTTGGATTTATTAAAAATTAAAAAATAAACATAGCCAAGTGGCTACTTACAAGGTAAGGTGCCTACCCGACACTGGGGCTACTTGCATGTAGGAGTAGTGTATGGCGTGGAGATCCTGTTCTGTCTGTATGAGGTGCAGAGCGGCGTGCGTTCCAGCAGCGATCGCTGACAACCACCACTATCCAGGAACAGGATATGAGTACCAGAGAGTTTTGCGTGACTAGACAGCCGCCGACGCACGTTTCGATAGAATCGTCTTCAGGGGGGCGTGTCTAGTCACGGAAGGACCTTGCTGTTTATAGTATCAATGGTAATTGGTCAGCCAATTGGAGGAGATCTACTTTGCTTAGCCCCAGTACCGCCCAGGACCTGGAAACAGCTGTAGCCTTTACAATTGGTATTCGGTATATAGAAATACTATTTTAAAAACCATATTAAACTGCAGTAACAAACTTTAAAAATATAATTAAAACACAGTAGGTGTATGGGATATTCCATTGCTGGTATATATATGTGTAACCTAAAAAGAGTGGACAAAACTAATTAATTCCCTTTAATACATATATATATATATATATAAGTATGGAGAGCTCTAGCAATGTGGTATTAAACCACAAGATGTCTCCCCATATTATATGTTTATGGTGGGACATTCCTCCATGATCCCTACCCATATAATACCTTTGCAAATATGTAGGATTAGTTGTATTGTACTGATGTTAGATTCCTAATAAGTATAACATAGGTGACTCGTGCATGCTTAATAGTCATAGTTTGCTTTATTTACTCAACTCCATAGTCCAGGACTAAATACTGCTGTATTACGGTCCTCATCCATCAAGTTTCCATTTTTCCCACAATCCACAAAGTTTAACCAGCACTTCAATACAGTCCTCATCCTTTATGTTTTACCAACATCCATGTCATAAAACCTCTGTTCCCACTCTCTAAATTTAACTCCTATTTCATAACTGTCCCCATTCATTATTTTTAAATCAGCATCATAGATATATACCCCTCTAATCCAACCAAATCCACCCCCCCATATGCACTATCCTGGCTAATGCCCTACCCCACCTTTCCCCATACACACTATCCTTGTTAATCTTCTGCCCTCACTGCCTTCCCTCCACTGATCCTATTTTTTACACTATTTTTATTCTTTGGTGCTATTTCACTTACTAATATTGCTATACATCACTAACAGCATCAAATAGGTTCTCACTCACAGGTTCTCACTCACAGTGAATCTCCAGTCCCAGAAAATGTAGTTAGCCTGCAAAAAGAAAAAGAATACAACAATATATTAATTTTTTTGGAAAGTAATAATGCAATGCACTCAATAGTCATTTCTCCTTTTAGAGGGTTTTCATCCTTTTATCAAAGATTTTTGTTTTTCTCTTTAAGCATTTACCGTATATACTTGAGTATAGGCCGTCCCGAATATAAGCCGAGGCCCCTGATTTACCACAAAAAAACTGGGAAAAGTTAATGACCCGTGTATTAGCCGAGGGGGGGGGGGGAATGGAGCAGCTACTGTAAGTGGAAAAGAGTGTCAGCAAATGCCCATCTACATGTCCCCTGTGTCCTATACAACCCCCCGTGTCCCCAGTGCAGCCTACCTGTGCTGATCGATCCGGTGTCCCGCTGTCCCGTGTCCCTCGGGGGTCGCTGTCCGGTGTCCCGCTGTCCCGTGTCCCTCGGGGGCCGCTGTCCGGTGTGCGGTGTCCCTCTGGGGCCGCTGTCCGGTGTGCGGTGTCCCTCAGGGGCCGCTGTCCGGTGTGCGGTGTCCCTCGGGGCCCGCTGTCCGGTTGTCCTGCCGATCAGCATACACGCTGAGGCGCCAGGCGCCATTGCAGGTTTGAAAGCCGCGCCTCCTCCTCCTCCTCGTCCGTGATAGGAGGAACACTCGGTTTTCCCAGCAGTCATGTGCAGTGTTCCGCCTATCACGGATATTCTCTCATCCTCGTCCATGAGATGAGAATGACAGAACATCCGTGATAGGCGGAACACTGTACTGCTGGGAAAATTAGTGTCCGCCTATCACGGACGGGCGGAAGGAGGCGGTGCGGCTTTTGAACAGTGTCGTCTGTCTACATGACAAGCTGTTCATGTAGGCAGACCGCACTGACTCGAGTATAAGCCGAGAAGGGGACTTTCAGCCCTAAAAAAAGGGCTGAAAATCTCGGCTTATACTCGAGTATATATGGTAATACTCCAGTGAAGTTACTTGGTTACATGGCACTTCACAAGCTAATCAAAAGTTTCAGCCTTGTGTTGAAGAAGCCCAGAAGATTGAAAAACTGCTGTCTGATTATGCAAAGGCTGTATAATTTTTTTAACTGCGCAGTTGGTGGGAAACGCATCCCTAGAAACGCCTGCCATGTTAAATTGGAGAAAAACCTATTTACAGATGTTTGTCAGACAATGTTGTTCAAAATACCCCTGCTAGTTTTTTCATTAGTGAAAAAAATGAAATATATTAGTTAAAAAGTGAATTCTCACAGTCAAATATTTCTCAAGCAGCTGATGACAGTTATGAAATTAAATTGTTTGCTTATTACCTATACAATTATTTACTTTAATACAATTTCAAATACATTTTTCAAACAACAAGTTAAATACAATAATCCGTATTTAATTGGATCACTGGTGTGCCTGCCAGATGTGCAAATTACTCCAACAGCTATATAGAACCAGAGGACATTTTCTAAATTGATATTTGAAATATAAGCCATGGAACTGATCCAGTATGCTGATAAGGGATATACTGAATTTCTATATATATTTTTTTCAATTTTGAACTACATAGCAATATAAAAACCAACTGTGAACCACAAATGAAGTATTAAAAACAGTATCAGTCGCAGTGCAAATGGTAATCAATATAATGAAAGAAGATATGCTCTTAACACTATAAACAAATTAAAAATGCCACTCAATTTTGACAGATAGCAAACAGGATGTAGTTAAAGTGATACTAAAGTCTCATTTTTTTTTTTTAGTTAAAAATAACAAACATGTTATATTTACCTGTTCTGTGTAATGGTTTTCCACAGAGCAGCCCAGCTCCTCCTCTTCTTGGGTCCCTCCTCGATAGTCCTGACCCCTTCCACCTGTTGAGTGCCCCCACCGCAAGCAGCTTGCTATGGGAGCACCCAAACCGAGCCACAGCTCCCTGTGTCCATTCAGACACAGAGCCGCTGCTGTCTCAGCCAACGAGGAGGGGAGTCACTAGCGTCCGAGACACTCCTGCAACATTTCTGGTTCTAGATGGGGTTCAGGTAAGTATCGGGGGGGGGGGGGCTGCACACAGAAGGCTTTTTATTTTAATGCATAGAATGTATAAAAAAAAGATTAAAAAAAACTTCTGCCTTTACAACCACTTTAAAGCTAATAATAATGATAAAATAGTATTTACTATATGTAACAATATGTAAAAATTACACATCAAGGTGCATCTTATTGTAAACTATGACAGGACTGCATTCATTTTAGAAAAAAATCATACCTGAAGACTACCTTATCCTCAAGTACAGTTACCCATGACCATGACTTTGTTCAAGTCAACTGACCATTTATGGGTGGGCAAAACATAAAAAAAGGAGAAAAGAGGCAAGCAGCTCATAAATTTGTATACAACAAAAATGTGAGAACATAAGAGGTAATATGCTATAAATAAATACAAAACTCAGGCTTTATACATCATCCTTGTCAGGAACTGCCAACCTCCTCTTACCTCCTGCAGGCAGCAAGTGGCTTTCCATTCTCAGGCCAGCTGTATTGCCAGTTGCTTTTTGATCTAGCCAAGTATGTTTTCTAATGCATTAACCCTAATTCTCTGATAACAACTATGGGCATCACAGTATAGGAACACTGATCATCATCAAGTGTTACACATATTTTATTTAGTTTTAATCAGTGCCTGAAGAATATGTTTTATCAGAATTTTGTGAGCTTTAACTATAATGATGTTCTCTGGTTCCTGTTAATATTTTAGACTTTGCCTGGCCATTCTTCTGGATTCTGACATTCTTCTGGCTGCAACGTGTTTTACAATGCAGTTTGAATGTAGCCTATCCTGACCTTTGGCTAGCTTGCAATTTAGCTTGAGCTCTGCAAATGCTGACATCCCTTGTGTATGGGCTAGGTTTACCTACATAATATATTTTTTTTGTCATCTGCTTGCACAGTGACATAGTGGGGTGTGGGGTTGATTTACCAATACTGGAGAGTGTAAAATCTGGTGCAGCTCTGCATAGAAACCAATCATTTTTATCAAAGCTTAACCACCTTTTGCCCCGGAAGGCTTTGCCCCCTTAATGACCAGGCCATTTTTTGCGATACGTCACTGCGTCGATTTAACTGACAATTGCGTGGTCGTGCAAAGCGGTACCCAAACAAAATTGATATCTTTTTTTTACCCACAAAAAAATATATATAAATATATATATATATATATATATATATATATATATATATATATATATATATATATATATATATATATATATATATATATATATATATATATATATATATATATATATACAAATGTATTCATCAGTTTAGGCTGATATATATTCTTCTACTTATTTTTGGTACATAAAATAGGCGTATATTGGTTGGTTTGCGCAAAAGTTAGTGCATCTACAAACTATGGGATAGTTTTAGGGACTTTTATCTTTTTTATTGTTTTTACTGGTAATGGGGGTGAAATGCACTAATCAATGTAAAAATGTCACTGACAGGGAAGGGGTAAACACTAGGGGGCGATCAAGGGGTTAAGTGTGTTCTAACTGTAGGGGGGTTGGGAATACTGGTAGACATGTGCACTGTTGAAAAATGTTGTTTTCATTTTCGTTTCAATTCATAAATTAGAAAATTTAGAATTCGTAAATCAAATTTGTAAATAAGAAAATTTGTAAATTTAAAAATTCAAAATTTGAAAATTCGAAAATTCGGAATTCAAAAATTCGTAAATTCGATAATTCGGAATTCATAAATTCTAAAATTCTAAAATTTGGAAATCCAAACTCAAACATGCGAAAATTCGAAAACTCAAAACTAAGAAAGGAAAATCCGAAAATTAGAAAGAACGGAAATAATAACTAACTAACCAACTAACTAACTAGCTAATTAATAAATTATAGGTATTGGGTAGGGATGAGCCGAACACCCCCCCCCCCCGGTTCGGTTCACAGCAGAAAATGCGAACAGGCAAAAAATTTGTTTCAACAGGCGAACACCTTTAAAGTCTATGGGACACGAACATGAACAATCAAAAGTATTAATTTGAAAGGCTTATATGCACGTTATTGTCATAAAAAGTGTTTGGGGACCTGGGTCAGGGGACATGTATCAATGAAATTTCTAAAGGAAAAAAAGTCATTTAAAAGGCTATAATACAGATAAAATAATTTATTTTAAAAAAATGTAAAATAATTTATTTTAAAAAAGGCATGGGATGCCTGGTCCATTACCAATCCCTTTGGGTCTGGTATGAATATTAAGGGTAACCCCGAACCAAAATGAAAAAGAAAAAAAAATGCGTGGGGGACCCCTCAACTTCCATACCAGGCCCTTCAGGTCTGATATGGATATTAAGGGGAACCCTGCACCAAAATAAAAAAATAAAATGACGTGGGGGTCCCCCTCAAAATCCATACCAGACCCTTCAGGTCTGGTATTGATTTTAAGGGGAACCCCTCACCAAAATTTTTAAAAGCCATAGGGAAGTCCCTGTGCGTCAAAGGGGGGCAGAGTCACCTGGGAACATCACAGTGTGGCCCTGCCCTCAGTTATAAAAGATCTTTTTATAACTGTCAAAGCGAAGATGCGTCATACAGCGGGAGCCTCCCATGGAGGCAGGTCGTTCGCGTTTTTTTTCTATTATTTTTTTCGGTCCATCGGCATGAATGGACTTCGTGGGGCATTTTTATTTTTTTATTTTTTAATAAAGGACTTGTCCCAAGCTGTGTCTTGTCATTTTTACCCTTTTCCTTTTTTTGTGAAATGGGAGGGGTACATTTGTACCCCATTACCATTTTACACAGGGGGGGGGTGGGATCTGGGGTCCCCTTGTTAAAGGGGGCTTCTAGATTCCGATAAGCCCCCCACCCGCAGACCCCCACAACCACTGGGCAAGGGTTGTGGGGATAAGGCCCTTGTTCCCATCAACATGGGGACAAGGTGCTTTGGGGGGCTACCTCGAAGCACCCTCCCCATGTTGAGGGCATGTGGCCTGGTACGGTTCAGGAGGGGGGGCACTCCCTCACCCCCCTCTTCTCCTGTGGCCTGCCAGGTTGCGTGCTCGGATAAGGGTCTGGTATGTATTTTTGGTGGGACCCCCACGCCATTTTTTTTTTTGGCACGGAGATCCCCTTAAAATCCATACCAGACCTGAAGGGTCTGGTACGGATTTTGAGGGGGACCCCCACGCCATTTTTTCTTTACATTTTAGTGCAGGGTTCCCTTTAATATCCATACCAGACCCCCATGCAATTATTTTTTTTTAATTTTTGTTCGTGGTTCCCCTTAATATTCATACCAGACCCAAAGGGACTGGTAATGGACTGGGGGATCCCATGCCGTTTTTTTTCAATGACTTATTTTATCTGTATTGTCAGGACCGACAATTCATTATAGCCGCTAGTAGTTTTAAATTACTTTTTTTCCTTTAGAAATTTCATTTTGTGCAGGGACTGTTCTAAACACAGGGAAACATGCACCACTTTGCAGGCATACTATAGACACCCCCAGGTATAAAATTTAAAGGAATATTTGACTTTTATTGTTTCACTTTAAGCATTATAAAAAACACTGCTCCCGAAAAAAACTTCAGTTTTTAAAACGTTTTCATGACAATACCATGCATATAAGCCTTTAAAATTAGCACTTTTGATTCCTCCCATAGACTTTTTTAAAGGGTCTTCCGCGGCTTTCGAATTTGCCGCAAACACCCCAAATTGTTCGCTATTTGGCGAACAGGCGAACACTCGATGTTCGAGTCGAACTTACGTTCGACTCGAACATCGAGCTCATCCCTAGTATTGGGTAATGAATACAAATTTTCAGGCGTTTGGATTTTCATCCTTATTTTTGGATTTCCGAATTCCCTAATTTCCAAATCTTGAGATTTTCGAATTTCCGAATTTCGAATTTCCAAATTTTCGAATTACCGAATTTCCGAATTTTCGAATTTATGAATATTCACGAATATTCGTAAATTAAAAAATTTGCTAATTCAGATATTTCCAATTTAAACAAATTCTACAATCGTTAAAAAAATGAATTTGGAACTAAACGAATCGCACATGTCTACTTACTGGAACATGACAGATATCCCTATTCCCGATCACTGGGAACAGTGGATCTCTGTCATGTAATCTGGCAGAACGAGGAATCGCCTTGTTTACATAGGCAGTTCCCTGTTCTGCCTCTCCTCAACGCGATCGCGGGTCGCCGGTGGGCATCAAGTCCGCGGGACCCACAGACACGCTCCCGCGCCACTGGCTGTGCGCCCGCTATCCTCCTTGCATGGACCGAAGACAGGTACATCGGTTCGCGCAGGAGAGTCGACCTGCCGCAGTATATCTGCGTGACCTGGTTGGCTAGTGGTTAATTGAACAATCTGAAGTTAGAAGCTGATTGGCTAACATGAACAGCTGCACCATATTTTGCACTCTCTATTATTAGTAAATCCACCCCAGTAAGGCCCCTTTCACACTGGGGCGTTTTTGAGGCGGTACAGCGCTAAAAATAGTGCCTGTACACCGCCTGAAAAAATACGGCCCCATTCACTCCAGTGTGAAAGCCGGCGGGCTTTCACACTAGAGCGGTGCGCTAGCAGGACGGTAAATAAAGTCCTGCTAGCAGCATCTTTGGAGCGGTATAGGAGTGGTGTATTCAACATTGATTTGAATGGGACACCGCAGTAATACCGCGGCAATACCGGATTTTAAACCCTTTTTCAGCCGCTCGCGGGGGGTAAAGCCGCACCGCGAGCGGCCGAATACCGTGGCTAAAACGACGGTAAAGCAGCGCGAAATATCGCTGCTTTACCGTCACCGCGGCTCCCGCCCCAGTGTGAAAGGGGCCTAAGTCAAATCTTAGGAGTCTGACCTGGGAGCATCAAATCAGATTACGCTTACAGTCCATGCCTTTGGGACATCTCTGATGGTGACAAAGAGGTTCTATCAAAAGTGGGATAGTAATATTTATTAGCTGATTCTGCTGAACAGACGTTTAGCTCTGATCAGTGGATTACAATCTGCTGATTAGAGTTATTCACCTAAAATGTGACCCCCTCGCTCCCACCACTGCTGCCTGTCTCCTATTGCTCTCTATCCCTCCACCCAACCTTCTGCCCTGGCTGCTAAAATGCCTCCCCTTCCTCTGTCAATGACATCCCCCCCAGCACATCTTTCCCCTCCAACATGAGCCACTTCCCCCACCCCATTGCCAGCACTGATCTCCTTGGCTATATGCAATTGTCAGCTTCCCCCTGCTGCCTCTCCCACCAACAATTGCATTCATTCCAGCCACAGTTCTAAAAAAAAAAATGTAAAGAGCAATCCCCCCACTGTGATCCCCTCTCCTTGCAGTGTCCCCCCCTCCTCACGATCCCTGATGCCTGGAATGTGCAGCACTGCTGACCGGCTCTCTCTCCGCTACTGCACGGGAGATCAGGGAGTGTCAGGATTGAGAGCCCCATTCACACGGGCAGACCAATTGGGCCTGGCAGTTTTTCAGGCGGACCAAATCAGACCCTCTTAGGGCATGCAGCATGGCGATCGCTGCTTCGCAGCGATCGCGGGCGCGCCGTTTTGCTAGGACACGGCACAACCCCGATCTCCGTGTCCGTGGCTCTTAACTATGTGATCGGCTGTGTCCAATCACAGCCAGTCACATGTAAACACAGAGATGCTGGTAATCGTCTCTCCTCGCCTCACAGTGACAGAGTGTGTGGCAAGGAGAGCTGATCAGCGGCATCTGCTCACAGGAGACATCTACGCATGTAATCAGGGCACTGACCACCAATCACTACCCATTAGTGATGCCAGTCCGTGCTGGCTATCAGTCCAGTCTATCATTGCTGCCCATCAATGCCCATCACTGCTGTCCATCAATGCCCATCAGTGTCATCCATCAGTGCCACCCATCAATGCCCATCAGTGCCCTTCAGTATCGCCTATCCATGCTGCCTATCAGTGCCCACCAGTACCGCCTATCAGTGCCCATCATTGCTGCCTATCAGTGCCAATCAGTGCCACCTATTAGTGCCTATCAGTGCCACCTAACAGTCCCTATCAGTGCCGTCTATCAGTACTCATTAGGGCAAAAATATCAGTACCCATAAATGTAGCATATTAGTGCCTCCTCATCAGTGCCACCTAATAATTGCCCATAAGTGCCGCCTCATCAGTACCCATAAGGGCCACCCCATCAGTGCCCATAAGTGTCGCCTCATCAGTGCCCATAAGGGCCACCCCATCAATGCCCACCAGTTCAGCCTATCAGTGCCCATCAGTGCCGCTTCATCAGCGCACATTAGTAAAGGAGAAAAATTACTTAATTACAAAGTTTACTGACAGAAATGTTTTCAAATTTTTTGGCCTTTATTTTTTATTTTTTGGTAAAAAAAATAAAACCAACCGGTGATTAAATACCACCAAGAAAAAGCTCTATTTGTGTGAAGAAAATTATAAAAATGTCATCTGGGTAAAGTGTAGCATGGCCGCGCAATTGTCATTCAAATGCGACAGCGCTAAAAGCTGAAAAAAGGCCTGGGCAGGAATGGGGTGTAAGTGCCCTATAGGCAAGTGGTTAAATTCTTACCTTATTTCTTGCTCATGATGATGCTGAAAAATCTTCAGCTTAAATTTGCACAGAAATTGACATTTCCAGGAATTTAGATCTCCAGAGTCCCCCACAGTTTTCGCTAGTTTCTCCTTCTGATCTCCACCATTTATAAGATAAAGTAGTGGTGTGAAGGTCAGTAAGAGATAATAGTGAGGGCTAGAAAACTCCAGAATAGTAATTCACCGAAAATCCTCTGGCTTACTGGGTCTTGAGGATGGATCACTGGCCAGAGCTTGCACAGTATGCAATTGAGCTACTGGCCTGTCCTGCATCCAGCGTTCTTTCGGAACGCACATTCAGTGCTGCTGGAGGCTTTGTCACCGATCACAGAGTGTGCCTGCCCACTGACTCGGTTGATCGACTGACCTTCATAAAGATGAATCAGTCTTGGATCACCGCCAGCTACCAGGCACCTGAAGATGATGTAACAGAATAATTTATTTTGAAATGTCACATCCCTTCAAGACTGCCTATGCTGATGCTGAGTGACTGTCCTGTTATGTTGACTGACTATCCTCTTCCTCCTCAATGATCCTGATGATAGCTTGGAAGAACATTTTTGTTTCTGGGTGCCACAACCAGTGGCTAAGGCCCAATTTTTCAGCCCCTGTTTTTGCAGCAGGGCTCATTCCTGCACTCCAACTAGAGCATCTGGGAGAGGTTGCAGTGTCGTGGCACCAGCACCAGTGCCTAAGGCCCAATTTTTCAGCCCCTGTTTAACAGGGGCGTGTAATTACAATTTTTGATGCAATAATTTGCAACAGGGCACATTGCTGTGCTCCAAGTACTGTATCTGTGAGCGGTTTCAGTGTTGTGGCACCAGCACCAGTGCCTAAGGCCCAATTTTGTAGCCCCTGGCATGTAATTACAATTTTTGATGCAATTCTTTGCAACAGGGCTTATTGCTGTGCTCCAAGTACAGTATCTGTGAGGGGTTGCAGTGTTGTGGCACCAGAACCAGTGCCTAGGGCCCAATTTTTCAGCCCCTGTTCAACAGGGGCGTGTAATTACAATTTTTGATGCAATACTTTGCAACAGGACTCCTTGCTGTGCTCCAAGTACTGTATCTGTGGGGGTTGCAGTGTTGTGGCACCAGAACCAGTGCCTAGGGCCCAATTTTTCAGCCCCTGTTCAACAGGGGCATATAATTACAATTTATGATGCAATACTTTGCAACAGGGCACATTGCTGTGCTCCAAGTACTGTATCTGTGAGGGGTTTCAGTGTTGTGGCACCAGCACCAGTGCCTAAGGCCCAATTTTGCAGCCCCTGTTTAACAGGGGCGTGTAATTACAATTTTTGATGCAATTCTTTGTAACAGGGCTTATTGCTGTGCTCCAAGTACAGGGAGGGGTTGCAGTGTTGTGGCACCAGCACCAGTGCCTTAGGCCCAATTTTTCAGCCCCTGTTTAACAGGGGCGTGTAATTACAATTCTTGATCTAATAATTCACAGCATGGCCCATTCCTGCGCCCACCAAGAGTAACTGTGAGGGCTTACAGTGTTGTGACAACACCACCACCACCACCACCAAAGGCCAAATTTTTCTGCCCCTCTTCAACAGGGGCATGCAATTACAATTCTTGATCTAATAATTCACAGCAGGGCGCATTCATGCGCCCACCAAGAGTAACTGTGAGGGCTTACAGTGTTGTAGCACCAGCACCACCACCAAAGGCCCAATTTTTCCTACCACTGTTCAACAATGGCATGTAATTACAATTCCTGATATAATAGTTCACAGCAGGGCGTTCCAGCGCCCACCAAGAGTAACTGTGAGGGCTTACAGTGTTGTGGCAACACCAACATCTAAGGGGCAAATTTCTGAAGAGTATACACGGCAGGCCCCTGCTTTCAAACATCCAACTTACAAACAACTCCTACTTGCAAACGGAAGGAGACAACAGAAAGTGAGAGGAAATCTACCCCTAGGAAGGGAAATTCTATCCTGTAAGAGTTAATATGGGAAAAAGGTGTCTACTCTCTACTGATGCTTTATCACCAATCCTTGTTTCAATAAAAAACCCCACTTTTCCAAAAACATTTGTCATTGGGACAGAAAGTGAGGTGAAATGTTCTGAACAGGTGCACAGACAGCAAAACAAATGTTACAGGGGTGATAACCCTTCCAAAAAGCTTAAAAATAGTTTTTTTGGCTGCAGCTACACTTAAAAATTGACCTGTTCCAAATTACAAACAGATTCTACTTGAAAACAAACCTACAGTCCCTGTCTTGTTTGCACCGCCTGTATACTGCTGTTCAGAGTATATAGGGTTTTAGGTATAGGGCAGGGGTGTCCAAACTTTTTTAAAAGAGGGCCAGATTTGATGAAGTGAACATGCTTGAGGGCCGACCATTTTGCCTGACATTCTTTAAACCATTAAAATTCGGCGTAAGTGTGTTTGTCCGAGCACTAATACACTGCCCAACAAGAATTCTCTTGCCTTTGTGCTGTGTGTGGTAAATAGATGAGCTCGGGTGTGTTATTTGGATATACCGTATTTAATCAGCTTATAACACGCACCTTAACTTTAAAAAGGAAGTTTTAGGAAAAAAATATTACATTTTAAATAAAGAACTGTGAAGCAAAATAAGGGTCAGTGTCCATCAATGCAGCCCCCACCGTATTGCCATGAATGCAGCCCCCACTCCATTGACATGAATGCAGCCCCCACTCCATTGACATGAATGCAGCCCCCACTCCATTGACATGAATGCAGCCCCCACACTGACATGAATGCAGCCCCCACACTGACATGAATGCAGCCCCCACATTGATATGAATGCAGTCCCACACTGATATGAATGTAGCCCCCATATTGACATGAATGCAGCCCCCACGTTGACATGAATGCAGCCCCCGCATTGATATGAATGCAGCCCCCACACTGATATGAATGCAGCCCCCACACTGACATGAATGCAGCCCCCACACTGACATGAATGCAGCAGCCCCCACACTGACATAAATGCAGCCCCCACATTGATATGAATGCAGCCCCCACACTGACATGAATGCAGCCCTCACATTGACATGAATGCAGCCCCCACACTGATATGAATGCAGCCCCCACACTGATATGAATGCAGCCCCCACATTGATATGAATGCAGCCCCCACATTGACATGAATGCAGACTCACCATTGCAGCCTGATTCATGTCCATCTGCAGCCTTGGAGGAGACAGGGAGGGGGCGGGACAAGCGCCAACAGACATACAGGAGAAACTCCTGTTTTTATCGGCAGCCTCTTTAATTGAAAGTCCTGCCTCCTATGATGGACAAAACAGTTGTCCAATGGCAGCGCAGGAGACGGGAATTCCTTTTACACAGGACGCCATGTAAACAGGAAATAATCCTCTCCTGTATGCACGGCACTCGTCCCGCCCCCTCCAAGGTAGCCGGCATATCTATCTTTTGTGGCCCCCGGCGCTCAGGGATTCGTTGGGGACCACAAAAGATATAAATGTCAAAATTACCAGGCGGGCCGTCCGAAACTGGAACGCGGGCCGCGATTGGCCCGCGGGCCGGACTTTGGACATGCCTGGTATAGGGTTTTTTGGGGTAGCCATGCCATGTTTCTCAAAGATTTTCATCCATATTGCCAGGACAAGACATGACATTAAAGCCACAAGCAGTTTTAAATGGCTTTTTTTCCTTTACAAATGTCATTTTGTGCAGGGACAGTTCTAAACACGGGAAACACATGCCACTTCACAGGCATACTTTAGACACCCCCAGGTGCGATATTTGAAGGAATATTTCACTTTTTTTTTTCCACTTTATGCATCATTAAAATTACTGCTCCAGAAAAAATGACCATTTTTAAAACTTTTTTTTGCATTGATACATGTCCCCTGGGACAGAACCCGGGTCCCTAAACCCTTTTTAGGACAATAACATGCATATTAGCCATTATAATTAGCACTTTAGATTTTGAACGTTCACGTCTATTGTATTTAATAGGGTTCTAACGTTCGCGCAAACTTTCGGTCCATTCGCAGGTTCTGGTGAATATGGAGGGAAACCACCAATAAATGTAACACTGGAAGCCTTAGCCACATCCCAATTTCAGAAGAAACTGCAAAGAGTGGTGCCCCAGAGATTGTACAGGCAAAGGAGGTAAACATTGTGTAAAAAAAGTACAAAATGCATTGGGTACAAATGAAAATAAGGTTGATACACAGGTAGAAACACCTAATAATAATTAAATCTAATTTTATCAATAAGCAGCAGCTAGATTCTGGAACACACAGTTGATCTCAAACCAAAATCAGGTGGAGTGTGTAATCACAATAATCCCAACATGTTTCAGGATTATAGGTGTAAATACTTAATTCGTTCTTCAGGGACTGAATTGAAGCAAGCGTTTTTTTCTAATAACAACAAAAAATAAAGAACAAAAATAATACATGATACACAGGTGAGTATATAAGTATAAAAACACAGTAGTTGAAATAGCATGGCATATGATGACAGGCAATGAAAATAAATGGTACTCACAAAGAACTTTGTTCTTTGCTATTTTAACTACTGTGTTTTTATACTTATATATATTAGACACTCCACCTGATCTAGTTTTGAGATCACCTGTGTGTTCCAGAATCTAGCTTATTGATCAAATCTGATTTAATTGTTTTTAGGTGTTCATACTTGTGTATCAACCTTATTTTCATTTGTACCCAATACATTTTGTACTTTTTTACACAATGTTACTTCTTTAAATTCTGGTTTCCCTCTTTTGCCCGTACAATCCGCATGGTTCACTTTTGGGTTTAAGAACACCATTGCTGAAGCAGTGTAAGATTAGGAGGCGGGTGCTCATACTTGTTTGGGGGATCACATTTGTTTTCCAACCTGGTAGGAAATCAGGATTGTTAGAAATTGGAGCTAGAGGACCAGGAGTGTTGGCTAAATGATATAGTTTAATAATTTTGTGAAAGGTGGCCCCTATAAGGGGGGTGCATCAGTAGATGTTTGGGATAGTGGGAAGACAGTATCCATGGGAGTGATCCGAGTGGGAGTTCTGTGTATGATCGTTCTAACTTAACCAAATCTTTATTCGCATTATGGCAGGTCGATAATTTGCCTTATTTAAGTGGCGTAATATCTTTTAAAATCTGAGAGACCCATCCCTCCATACTCTTTGGAGCACATGATTAGATGGCAGGGGATATGCATTTTTTTATTTGCCCAAACAAAAGACCTTTTGAAATTGTAGTATTTTTTTAAGAAACTGGAGGGAACTTTAATTAGTAAGGCGTTTCTTACAATAAAGCAATCTTGGGAGTATGGTCATTTTGACCACAGCCGCTCTTCTGAACTATGATAAGGATTTAGTATGCCAAGATTTGAGATCTTTTTCTATATTGCGTAACAATGGGGCGTAGTTTTGTTTATAGCGGTCCTCTATTTTCGGAGTAATCCATATGACTAGGTATTTTAGGGCAACATTTTCCCATTTAAAGGAGCAGTTTTATTGTGCTTTATCTGGAGTGTCTGTCAGCAGGGATACATTCAGGGCTTCTGATTTAGTATAGTTGATTTTAATATTGGAAATATAACTAAAGTGGTTGAAAAGTTTGAGCAAATTTGGAATAGAGATGTGTGGTTGTGATAGAAAGAAAATGAGACTGTCTGTGTAGGCTGCTATTTTGAATTCTTTGCTTGCGATTGCGAACCCACTTATGAAGTAATTTTGGTTGACTAATCTAATAAGCGGTTCAAGCGTGAGGATGAAAAGAAGAGCTAATAATGGACATCCCTGTCTAATCCCATTTTAAATACTGACCTTCTCAGAAAGGGTGCCGTTTACTTAAATTTTTGCTACAGGATTGTGATATAGTGTGGCAAACCAGCTTAGCATATTCTGTTTAGGTCCAATATGCGCACAGGTAGTGAAAATATATTCCCTGGAAACGCAATTGAAGGCCTTCTCCGAATCTGTGGCATTTGATCCCCCCCATATGGGACCTGAAGATTAGGTTTAGGGCCTTTGTGATGTTGTTCCTGGCCCTTCCTGCCTGGCATGAATCCTACTTGCTTTGGGCCAATAATTTTTGATAGTAGGGGTCTTAGACGGTTAGCTAATATTTTTGCTAATGATTTCAGATCTGTTATTAAAAAGAAGATGGTCTCTAACTCAATGGAATCTTTATCTTTCTTTGGAATGACTGTTATATTAAAGTGTGCAGTAATGGCTGTGAAATGATATCGGTAAATAATTTATAGTATTGTGTTGTTTGGCCCCAAGCTTTTAATGGTGTCAATTAGCTCTTGTATTTCAATGAGGTTTTCCAGGTTTAGAGTGTCATCAGTGGATAGAGTTGGTATTTCTTTTCTAAGAGATTAGTTATCACATCAGCTCTCTCACCCTGTAGATCATTGGGCCTATGAAGTGGGTGTAAGTTGTATAACTGAGCATAAATTTGTGGGAAGCTGGCAGCTCATAGTTTAGTGTTATGTTCCAGAATGCCGATAGATTTTTTAATGCCAAATATATTTTCAGTTATTTTAGCATCTTTTAATGATTTACCGTATTTATCGGCGTATAACACACACTTTTTCCCCCTTAAAATCGGGGGAAAGTTGTGGGTGCGTGTTATACGCCGATACCCCCCCCAAAAAAATGACAAAAAAGGCAAGCGCCGCTGAAAAATAGCGAGCGCTGCCGAAAAAACCCGAAGTGCGGCCGAAAAAGAACGAAGCGCCCCCGGAAAAAGCTGAGCAGACTCTGCTCTGCTCGTAGTCCCGCCTCCCTGCGCTCGCTCCGGAAACAGCAGGGAGGCAGGGCCGCGAGCTTAGCCGTCCGAGTCGGCTCAGCTTTTTCCGGGGGCGATTCGGTCTTTTTCGGCCGTGCTTCGGGTTTTTTCGGCGGCGCACACGACAGCGTCTCGGCGGCGGGAAATTTAAACCAGGAAAAGAATGAAAATGACGCTGGCAAGCTACAATGGCACTGGGCAAGGCTGCAATGACGCTGGGCAAGCTACAATGATGCTGGGCAAGGCTGCAATGACGCTGGGCAAGGCTGCAATGACGCTGGGCAAGGCTGCAATGACGCTGGGCAAGCTACAGTGACGCTGGGCAAGCTACAGTGACGCTGGGCAAGCTACAGTGACGCTGGGCAAGCTGCAATCACGCTGGGCAAGCTGCAATCACGCTGGGCAAGCTGCAATCACGCTGGGCAAGCTGCAAATGACGCTTAAATGTAAGTTGTTTTTTTTTCCCTTAACTTCCCTCCTAAAACTTTTTTTCCTTAAAATGCCCTCCTAAACTTGGGGTGCGTGTTATACGCCGGTGCGTGTTATACGCCGATAAATACGGTAGCTAAAAATGTACCACTTTTATCTCCTCCCTCATAATAAACCGATTTTTAAAGAACAAAGAGCGTTTATAGTTAGTGTCGAGAATGGATTGTAGAATTTACCTGGTCTCCAAAATTCTTTTTGCAGAGAGGGTGTAGAGAGACTGTGCTGAGTTTCTGGATTAGTTATCAAGTTTGAGACCTCAGCAATTTTGCGACTGCAGCCTTTTATTATCTAGCTCCTCATTTAATAAAGTCTCTGTGTACCATGCATTTGTGTGCCTCTCATTCTGTAAGGTGTGAGAGATCTTCTGAATTGTTAATGTCAAAATACGATTTAATAGTGTCCTTAATATTGCTAAAAATGTCAGGATCATTAAGTAGTGCAGGATTAAGCCTCCAGTTAAAAGTTTTTTTTGCTTTATCAAGTTTACGTGAAATGAGATTGGTGTGTGGTCAGAATAAATATTGAAATCCTGTCTGTGCATCTACTAAATTAGGGAGATCTCTCTGCGAAATAAAAAATAACCAATGTGGGAGTATCTATTGTGTGGTGGTGACTAACAGGTGAAATCTCTCCCATTTGGATGTAGCGTTCTCCATGTATCCACTAATAGTAGAGAGTGAATGAGCATTTTGATCTTTTTGTAAGAGATACATGTCTTCTCATTAGAGGTATCCCATAGAGGATTGAGGGGTATATTAAACTCTCCTCCCAGAACTAAATATCTGGAGGAGTAACCTTTCAATTAATCAATAAGATGCTTGCAAAATGTAATATGCGCTGAGCTTGGAAAGTAGACATTGTCCAGTATGATGGGTTTCTTATACCATGTGCCTTTCAGGAATATGTATCTTACCCCAGGGTCTATCAATTGATCGGTTATGGATGTGTTTGCTTCCCTGCTGATAAGTATAAAGACTCCTTTAGTCTTAGCTAGATCGTTAGTAGCATGAAACATTTTAGTGAAGTATTTGCTGTGTAGATTAGGGATATGACCCATTTTAAAGTGTGTTTTTCCTGTAGGAACACCACTCCTGGCTTCATTGTGTTTAGCTCATTTAGGAGCTGAGATCTTTTTTGAGGTGCATGTAAACCTCTAACTTTGTGTGATATTAGTAGAGGTTTTTTGCCTAGGGAAGAATAGGAAGAATTGTACTATGCAATAGGCTTAGTCTGTGATACGAAAAAACTAACAAAAATGGTATTAAGATACAGAAATCCAAAATAATGTAAACAACCTTCGAACTGTAAATATAACCAAAGGTTAAACGGTTCTGTAGAGATATATGAGAATGTTTAACACTGCTTGACCAGAGTAATTGTTTATACTCTACTAGATGTAGTGGGAGGGGCCAGAAAGCTCAATGTAAAGTGAAAGCAATTAAAAGTTATTGAGCCAAAGAGGTCTGTCCAGAAATGGTGTCACAGGTACCACCCCAATGCAGTTGAGTAGGGATGGGCCAAACACCCCGGGTTAGTTCGCACCAGAACATACCGAACAGGCAAAACATTCGGCAGAACACACCAACACCGTTAAAGTCTATGGGACACAAACATGAATAATCAAAGTGCTCATTTTAAAGGCGTATATGCAAGTTATTGTCATAAAACATGTTTGGAGACCCGGGTCCTGCCCCAGGAGACATGTATCAATGCAAAAAAAGTTTTAAAAACTGCCATTTTTTCAGGAGCAGTGATTTTAATAATGCTTAAAGTGAAACAATAAAAGTGAAATATTCCTATACATTTCGTACCTGGGGGGTGTCTATAGTATGCCTGTAAAGTGGCCCATTTTTCCTGTGTTTAGAACAGTCCCTGCACAAAATGAAATTTCTAAAGAAAAAATAGTAATTTAAAAGTACTAGTGGCTATAATGAATTGTCGGTCCCGGCAATACAGATAAATGTAATTGAAGAAACGGGATGGGATCCCCCACAGTCTATTACCAGGCCCTGGTGTGCATATCAAGGGGAACCCCAAACCAAAATCAAACCCCAAAAAATAAAAAAAAATTGCGTGAGGGCCCCCCCAAATTCCATACCAGGCCCTTTAGGTCTGGTATGGATATTGAGGGGAACCCTGCACCAATTTTTTTTTTTAAATTGCGTAGGGGTCCCCCTCAAAATCCATACCAGACCCATACCCATACCAGGTCTGGTATGGATTTTAGGGGAACCCCGCCCCAAAATTTAAACAAAAATGGCGTGGGGGTCCCCCCAAAAATACATACCAGACCCTTATCTGAGCACACAACCTGGCAGGCTGCAGGAAAAAGAGGGGGGATGAGAGATCGCCCCCCTCCTTAACCATACCAGGCCACGTGCCCTCAACATTGGGACAGTGCTTTGGGGTAGCCCCCAAACCACCTTGTCCCATGTTATTGGGGACAAGGGCATCTTCCCCACAACCCTTGCCCATGTATCCGTGCGTCAGAGGGGGGCGGGGTCACCCAGGTACATCACTGTGTGGCTCGGCCCTCAGTTATAAAAGAGCTGTCACCTGCGAGGACGCGTCATACGGTGGGCAGATCGGTGGCAGCTTGCAGGTTTTTTTTGGGCCGTTGGCCAGAGCGAGAGAAGAAGATGAATGGACTTTGTGGTACATTTTTATTTTTTTATTTTTTAATAAAGGACTTATCCCAAAGTGTGTGTTTTGACACTTTTTCTGTGAAATGGTATGGGTACAATGTACCTGTTACCATTTTAAACAGGGGGGGCTGGGATCTGTGGGTCCCCTTGTTAAAGGGGGCTTCCAGATTCCAAAAAGCCCCCCACCCGCAGACCCCCACAACCACCGGGCAAGGGTTGTGGGGATGAGGCCCTTGTCCCCATCAACATGGGGAGGGTGCTTTGGGGGGGCTAAAACCTCCCCCCCAAAGAACCCTCCCCATGTTGAGGGCATGCGGCCTGGTCTTGTCCCCCCTATTTTCCTGTGGCCTGCCAGGTTGCGTGCTCGGATAAGGGTCTGGTATGGATTTTTGGGTGGAACCCATTCCATTTTTTTTATTTTGGCACAGGGTTCCCCTTAAAATCCATACCAGACCTGGAGGGTCTGGTATGGATTTTGAGGGGGACCCCTACGCTATTTAAAAATAAAATGATCCCATGCCATTTTTTTCAATTACTTTTATCTGTATTGCTGGGACCGACAATTCATTATAGCCACTAGTACTTTTAAATTTACTTTTTTTCATTTAGAAATGTGATTTTGTGCAGAGAGTGTTCTAAACACGGGAAAAAAGGTTCCACTTTGCAGGCATACTATAGACCCCCCCCCCCCCCCAGGTACAAAATTTAAAGGAATACTTCACTTTTATTGTTTCACTTTAAGCATTATTAAAATTACTGCTCCCGAAAAAACAGGTGTTTTAAAAAAAAATATGTCATTGATACATGTCCCCTGGGCCCCAAACATTTTTTATGACAATAACTTGCATATAAGCCTTTAAAATTAACACTTTTGATTTTTCATGTTAATGTCCCATAGACTTTAACGGTGTTCCGAACTTTCCCCGAACACCACATATTGTTCGCAGAACATCCGAACAACCAAAGTTTGGCCCGAACTTATGATCGGGCCGAACCGTTCGCCCATCTCTACTGTTGAGTAGGGATGGGCCCGGTGCTCGATGCGAACCCACGTTCGCATCGAGCACCGGGCGTTCGCTCGCTCGGCGAGCCCAGAACTATTTGGGCCGTTCGCATCACATTCGTGTGATGCGAGCGGCCCCGCAATGCATTGCGGCCGGCGCGGCCGGCGCGGCCGGCGCAGTGCATTGCTGGCTGATGATTGGCCAAGCATGCACTGTGACCCCGCATGCTTGGCCAATCACAGCGCCGGAAACTCGGAGAGCAATAATTGGCTACAGGCAGGACGACTGTAGCCAATTAAAGCTCAGGGGCTTTAGTACACGCCCCACCATTTAAAAGGCCGCAACGCCGTCGGCGCCGGTCACATGAGTTCCGGCTTTAGGAGAGATCAGGCTGATTCTGTGTCTATGCTTGATTCATTGCTACAGAAAGATTTGCTCTTCTTTGCTAAACCATTGGCTTTTTATTTGCTAAACCATTGCTACCTGTCATTGATCGTCCATTGCTACTGGTTAGTGTGTTATTAGCTGCTGCTGGGGATTAGTCTGGTGCGTGTTTTACTGTTAGTACAGTATTTCAGTAGTACCAACCGCAGTGCTGTTAGCACAGCATTGCACCCCAAAAGCACCCATAGGACTTCTAGTGTGTTAGTGGCAGCAAACAGAGCTCCTATATTTTCTTCCCAGAAGCACCCATAGGACTTCAATTGTGTGTTAGTGGCATCACACAGAGCTCCCATATTTTCTTCCCAGAAGCACCCATAGGACTTCTAGTGTGTTAGTGGCATCACACAGAGCTCCCATATTTTCTTCCCAGAAGCACCCACAGGACTTCTAGTGTGTTAGTGGCATCACACAGAGCTCCCATATTTTCTTCCCAGAAGCACCCATAGGACTTCTAGTGTGTTAGTGGCATCACACAGAGCTCCCATATTTTCTTCCCAGAAGCACCCATAGGACTTCTAGTGTTTTAGTGGCATCACACAGAGCTCCCATATTTTCTTCCCAGAAGCACCCATAGGACTTCTAGTCTGTTAGTGGCATCACACAGAGCTCCTATATTTTCTTCCCAGAAGCACCCATAGGACTTCAATTGTGTGTTAGTGGCATCACACAGAGCTCCTATATTTTCTTCCCAGAAGCACCCATAGGACTTCAATTGTGTGTTAGTGGCATCACACAGAGCTCCTATATTTTCTTCCCAGAAGCACCCATAGGACTTCTAGTGTGTTAGTGGCATCACACAGAGCTCCTATATGTTCTTCTCAGCAGCACCCACAGGACTTCTAGTGTGTTAGTGGCATCACACAGAGCTCCTATATTTTCTTCGCAGAAGCACCCATAGGACTTCTAGTGTGTTAGTGGCATCACACAGAGCTTCTATATTTTCTTCTCAGCAGCACCCACAGGACTTCTAGTGTGTTAGTGGCATCACACAGAGCTCCTATATTTTCTTCCCAGAAGCACCCATAGGACTTCTAGTGTGTTAGTGGCATCACACAGAGCTCCTATATTTTCTTCTCAGCAGCACCCACAGGACTTCTAGTGTGTTAGTGGCATCACACAGAGCTCCTATATTTTCTTCCCAGAAGCACCCATAGGACTTCTAGTGTGTTAGTGGCATCACACAGAGCTCCTATATTTTCTTCTCAGCAGCACGCACAGAACTTCTAGTGTGTTAGTGGCATCACACAGAGCTCCTATATTTTCTTCTCAGCAGCACCCATAGGACTTCTAGTGTGTTAGTGGCATCACACAGAGCTCCTATATTTTTCTTCCCAGAAGCACCCATAGGACTTCTAGTGTGTTAGTGGCATCACACAGAGCTCCTATATTTTCTTCTCAGCAGCACCCACAGGACTTCTAGTGTGTTAGTGGCAGCAAACAGAGCTCCTATATTTTCTTGTCAGCAGCACACATAGTACCTATAGTGTGTTAGTGTCAGCACCCATAGGACCTACAGTGTGTTGTGAGCACACATAGGAGCTCTATTTTTTATACTATATACACTACCGACTACAATGGCTGGAAGACCGCCAAGGAGAGGCAGAGCGTGCAGAGGCAAGAACACAGGGCAGGCAGGCTCTGTTTCTAGAGACAACAGTGCTGGCCATGGACGTGGTCGTGCATCGTCATCAGCACGTGGCCATGGGACACGCTTGTCTTTGTTTTCGGCAGCTGGACATGTGGAGCCGCATCATGCTGAAGGCTTGGTAGAATGGATGACCAAGCCCTCCTCATCCTCCTCATCCTCTCTCACCCAGGCTCAGGGTACTGGCAGAGCAGCTGCCAACGCGTACTCAATGACATCATCAGCCACCCCTTCCCTAGACCCACCATGTCCTCCTGAGGAGTCCCCCGAACTCTTTGAGCACAGTGTTGGGTACATGCTCCAGGAGGATGCCCAACGATTCGAAGGCTCGGATGATGATACCCAGCTTGAGGAAGTCAGTAGTGTGCGCGCAGAGAGAGGGGATGCTGAAGGACAGCAATCTGGCAGTACTGTTCCACCAGCTGCAGCTTACTGCCAGGTTTGCTCTAGTGGTGAAGAGGGAGGGGATGATGAGGTCACTGACTCCACGTGGGTGCCTGAAGGGAGAGAGGATGAGGGGGAGGACGAGGAGGAGGAGGATGCGGCGTCACATGTCCAACGAGGCAGGATGCCCCCTGGAGGCCAGCTAGAGGCCAGCACAGCAACTGTACCACACCGCAGAGCTCCGCCTGTGCAGGGCGCTGCCTCTGCATGTTATCAGAAAAGTTCTTTGGTGTGGGCCTTTTTTGAGACGAGTGCATCAGATCGCACCACTGCTATTTGCAATATTTGTCTCAAGCGTATCTCGCGTGGCCAAAACATCAGCCGCTTGGGCACCACAAGCATGAGCAGACATATGTCGACCTGCCATGCAGCTCGTTGGCAAGCACACATAAAAGACCCACACCAAAGAACAAAGCGGACCTCTCCTTGCTCCTTATCAGCTGGGATCTCCATCCCCACTACATCTTCAGTCCTCTCTGAAAGCTGCTCTGAGAGGACTGAAGGTGTAGAATTAGGTGTGTCACAACCAAGTACTTGCAGTACACCGACGTCCGATTGTAGCAGGCAAATTTCCCTGCCCCAGCTGCTGGACCGTCGAAAGAAGTACACTCCCAGCCATCCACATGCCCAGCGGTTGAATGCTAGCTTGGCTAAATTGCTAGCACTTCAACTGCTGCCTTTTCAGTTGGTAGACTCGGCCCCCTTCCGTGAGTTTGTTCAATGTGCGGTTCCTCAGTGGCAGGTTCCCAAACGCCACTTTTTCTCATGGAAGGCGATTCCGTCTCTCTACCGGCATGTGGAAGGCAATGTCCATGCCTCGCTGGACAGGGCGGTCAGCGGTAAGGTGCATATTACCGCTGACTCATGGTCCAGCAGGCATGGACAGGGACGTTATCTTTCTTTCACGGCCCATTGGGTCACTCTATTGGCAGCTGGGAGGGATGCAGGACAAGGTGCAGTAGTGTTGGAGGTTGTTCCGCCACCACGCCTCCAAAATGCTACTACTGTTACTGGTTGTGACACACCTCTCTCCTCCACCCCCTCCTCTTCTTCTTCCTCCAGTGCTCTGTCCTCGGAACCAGCGGTGCTCCGTAGGCGTACAAGGGGCTACGCAAGTACGCAGGCAAAAAGATGCCATGCCGTGCTTGCGCTGGTGTGTTTGGGGGACAGGAGCCACACTGGGCCAGAGGTTCTGGCAGCTCTGCAGGGGCAGGCCGAGAGGTGGTTGACGCCACGCCAGCTTAAGCCAGGAATGATCGTTTCTGACAATGGCACCAACCTCCTCTCCGCCCTGCGACAGGGGCAGCTCACCCATGTGCCCTGTATGGCTCACGTCCTCAACCTGGTGGTGCAGCGGTTCTTGGGCAGGTTCCCAGGCTTACAGGATGTCCTGAGGCAGGCCAGGAAAGTCTGTGTGCATTTCCGCCGATCTTATAATGCCAGTGCTCGGCTGACTGAGCTGCAAAAGGAGCTGAACCTGCCCAAGAACCGCCTAATATGTGACATGCCCACCAGGTGGAACTCAACGTTGGCCATGCTGCAGCGACTGCACACGCAGCAGAGGGCCATCAATGAGTACCTTTGCGACTACGGCACCAGGACAGGGTCAGGGGAGCTTGGCTTTTTTTCCCCCACGCCAGTGGAGCATGATCAGGGATGCATGCACTGTCCTGCAGTGACAGTGCATGCATCAGTGACACTGTACCTCTTGTCCACCTGTTGGAGCATACGCTGCATGGGATAATGGACAGGGCACTTAAAGGCAGAACAGAGGCAGGAAGAGGAGGACTTCCTTGCCTCTCAAGGCCCCCTTTATCCAGACAGTGTTCCTTCTGTCCCACCCATCACACAGGAAGAGGATGAGGAGGAGGAGGAGGAGGAGGAGGAGGATGATTGTGTGAGCATGGAGGTGGAGCCTGGCACTCAGCATCAGCAGCAGCAGTCTTTTAGGGATGGTGTACAGTCCCAACAAACCAGTGGACTTGTACGTGGCTGGGAGGAGGTGGCTGGCGATCATGTCATCCTCAGTGACCCAGAAGACTCCGGACCGAATGCCTCAGCTAACCTACGCTGCATGGCCTCCCTGATCCTGCAAAGCCTGCGGAAGGATCCTCGTGTTCTTCGGATCAAGGAGAGGGACCATTACTGGCTGGCCACTCTCCTTGATCCACGGTACAAGGGTAAGGTTGCGGACCTTATCTTGCCATCGCAGAGGGAGCAGAGGATGAGACATCTCAGGGAGGCCTTGCAGAAAGGTCTGTGCAACGCGTTCCCAGAAACTGGGAGGTTACAAACTCCTGGTCCTGGACGACGAGTTGCTGAGGCTTCGGTCAGTAGCAGAAGGAGCGGTGGGGAAGGTGGACGTCTGACCGATGCGTTCAGACAATTTTTTAGTCCGCAGCCCCAAGGTATGATCGGTTCCAGCAACCATCGCCAGCGTCTGATATACATGGTGCAGGAATACCTAGGGGCAAGGTCAGACTTGGACACCTTTCCCACCGAAAATCCTCTGGCTTACTGGGTCCTGAGGATGGATCACTGGCCAGAGCTTGCACAGTATGCAATTGAGCTACTGGCCTGTCCTGCCTCCAGCGTTCTTTCCGAACGCACATTCAGTGCTGCTGGAGGATTTGTCACCGATCATAGGGTGCGCCTGTCCACTGACTCGGTTGATCGACTGACCTTCATAAAAATGAATCAGTCTTGGATCACCACCAGCTACCAGGCACCTGAAGCGGATATAACGGAATAATTTATAATGTCACATCCCTTCAAGACTGCCTATGCTGATGCTGATTGACTGTCCTGTTATGTTCACTGACTATCCTCTTTTACGAGACACCAAGTGACCCTTAAGAGATAAGTGAGTCAGGGAGAGGGTGGAATACCTAGGATGTATTATCTCAGGCGGGACCAGGCAAGTGTCCCCTGAAAGAGTCAAGACTCTGACCTGTCTTGGCCCACTTAAAGATAAGCCAGCGGCGAGTGGAGGCTAGGGGGATTTGAGGGGGGTGAACAAATGTATTTAACTACTTCCATGGGTAGTCCTTAAAGTTGAGGGATGGGTGGTATGTTTTTTAGTGGACACAGGGGCTAATACGAGTTGTCTTAACGTTCAACCAAAAAAAATTGTACCGAGGGCTGCTCTACTCTATGGGAATTAATGGGATAGATGTTACACACAAACCTTTGCCATCCTCACTGACTGCCCCTTATGTCTAAAGGGAAGAGACCTCATGTCTTCATTAGGGGTAACGTTAAATTTAACCTACAAGGGGGAATGACTACTGAATCAGCAACATGTGACTTGACTTTCCAAAAATAAAAGATTTAACGTTTTAGGTTTCCTGTATTGTCCTCTGCATCAGCTCCTCTTTCCCTCAACTGGACTTTAACGGTCAATGGAAAACTCTCGCCCTTTTCCCCCCTTGCCTGTCCAGACAGGCAAAAAAGACACCATACACCGTGTGTGGTTGAAAAAAGAATGCCTTTACTTCCCGTTTCACAGAGCATATACAATACAAAAAAGGGGGAAGAATGCAATTGAACAACCTATCACATTCAAGCATTTAAGCATTTTGTTATACAATTCAATATTGATCTGCAAGATTCATAATATTTCTTCCTTCAGACTCCACATCATATTTACTCTAAAAATGTCTCACGCAATATATGTCCTTGATAAGGTTCTCAGTATGTTTTAATAATATATAGAAGTACAAAACAGCATACTTGTTATGGGAAGCAGACCCGTTACTAGAAGCCATGAGAACTAAAACTTGTTATGAAAGTGTGTGAGTGTGAGATAAACAGAATTTACAGTGAGTTTCAACAGAAAAACATCTTTGTTACAATACTATTAAATCTTGAAGTACCCTTGAAGTACTCTACACTTCCCACATTTCCTTACACCGTCCACCACCACCACCACCACCACCACCAAAGGCCCAATTTTTCTGCCCGGTTCAACAGGTGCATGCAAGTACAAATCTTGATCTATTAACTCACAGCAGGGCCCATTCCTGTGCCCACCAGTCTTGTGGCTACACCAACATCTAATAGGGCAAATTTCTTCAGAGTATATACGGCAGGCCCCTACTTTCAAACATCCAACTTACAAACGACTCCTACTTGCAAACGGAAAGAGAAAACAGGAAGTGAGAGGAAATCTACCCCTAGGAAGGGAAATTCTATCATGTTAGATTTAATTTGGGAAAAAGGTATCTCCTCTCTACTGATGCTTTATCACCAATCCTTGTTTCAATTAAAACCCCACTTTTCCAAAAACATTTGTCATTGGGACGGAAAGTGAGGTGACATGTTCTGAACAGATGTGCAAAGACAGCAAATGTTACAGGGGTGATAACCCCTCCCTATGTTCTCCAAAAAGCTTAAAAATAGATTTTTGTGGGATGGAGCTACACTTCATAATGTACCTGTTCAGATTCTACTTAAGAACAAACCTACAGTCTGTGTCTTGTTTGCACCACCTATATACTGCTGTTCAGAGTATATAGGGTTGCAGGTATAGGGTTTTATTTTGGGTGCGGGGTCCCCCTTAATATCCATACAAGACCCAAAGGGGCTGGGGTGGGGGGGGTTTCGATGGGGTAGCCATGCCATTTTTCTCAAGGATTTTCAGCCATATGGCGGCCAGGACAAGACATGACATTAAAGCCGCAAGTGGTTTTAAATGGCTTCTTTTTTTTCCTTTACAAATGTCATTTTGTGCAAGGACAGTTCTAAACACGGGAAACACATGCCACTTCACAGGCATACTTTAGACACCCCCCAGGTACCATATTTAAAGGAAAATTTCCTCCCTGATCCTGAGTTGTTTATATTTTGGAAAGGAGAAGTAAGAACCGGCTCCATTTTGTTTGTGATATTTTCCCTTTTTTGGGAAGATTTAAACGGAGATGGTGGCTGAGTGGCAGGGGCAGAGGGTGTTGACTGGGAAAGGACCATCAGGGTTGATTTACTAAAACTGTAGAGTGTAAAATCTGGTGCAGTTCTGCAAAGAAACCAATCAGCTTCCAGGGTTTTTTTTTTTTCGTCAAAGCTTAATTAAACAAGCTGAAGTTAGAAGCTGATTGGTTACCATGTAGACTTGCAACAGATTTTGCACTTTCCAATTATTATAAATCAACCCCATTATGTCTTGAAAAACATCTAGCACATAATTTGCTGGCTAAGTCTAGTAACACAACTAGAAGGTATTATTTGTCTAAATTATGTTTCCCTATAATTTTATTTATCTACATTGCAGATGAACATAATATTTGATCACGTACCTTAAACAATATTGTTAGGATGTTGTAGACAGATTAAAAGGAAAATAAAAAAATTAAAAATGACCAATAAACTACATATTGGTATGAATTTTTTAGAGTGTATGAATGATGATGATGGTGATTTTCTCATTTTCTAAACCTACTTTATGTTGTAAAGCTTTACTTTGTGCTGTACTTTAAATTTATTTCAAAGTCCTATTTTTATTATTTAAGCTTTTCTCTGCTGATTTCATAATCAGGGAATATCATACACTTTCATAACTCACCCATCAGTAGAAATGCTAAAATGATCCAGGATAAAAAATGTGATAGATACTGTAAGTGCATTGAAAGGTATGATTTATGTGGGTTTCATACAGTTTATAATGCAAACCAAGAGAAAAATCATAGAATACTATAGGTGGCAACAATTAAAAAAAAAATTAGGAACACCTTTTTTTTTTTTTTTTTTGCTGCACATTCAGGAAGCCATTATAGGCGGAAAATTATGTACTTTAATTAGGGACAGGGCATTCATTTAGTATGGGTGTGGTTCTACAACAGGCATAACATTAATCTAATTGCATAATTTAGTTAACTATAAATAAGAGACTGAGCTAATGTAGTGATGCATCATTGATTCATGGACTTTATAAGTTGACAATTTGTTGCACTTAAGGATGGGTTCACATCTAAGTCGCATGCAGCTCACAGCATGGATCCGGTGCTTCCCTGTTCTCTGTTTCAGGGACGAATCAGGGCCAAATTTTTGCCTAATTTCAACCCTGAAACTGAGCCAAAGATGCACAGAACCTCTGTGCAATCCGCTCCACAGCCGATCCAGAAAAAGTGTAAACCGGCTCCATAGAGAGCCAATCACAATCTCCTGTCATGTGAATGGGATGCTGAGAAACTTTATGCACTTGTGCATTTTTATGCATATTGATACATATTTATTGATATGCACTTTTAGACTTAGATGTATTTGTTTATTTATATTTATTTTCAAATGTTTTACCTTACTTATTTATTTAAGATGACAGCACTGCACCTTATTGTAATAATATATAGGAGCGTTGTAGATGTTATGGTTAAACAATTGCTTACTGAGCACTTTTACCGCCTTCCTGCCCAAGCCATTTTTCAGCTTTCAGTGCTGTTCCAATTTGAATGACAATTGCGTGGTCATGCAACACTGTACCTTTATGACATTTTAATCATTTTTTTCACACAAATAGAGCTCTCATTTTGCTGTTATTTAATCACCTGTGTTTTTAATTTATTTTGCTAAACAAATGAAAAAAGACATTTTTCAAAGTTTGTTTTAAATTTTGCACAGGTACTTTTTCTCCTTCACTGATGTGCGCTGATAGGGCTGCACTGATGGGCATTGGACACTGGATGTCATTGAACACAGCTGATCATGTAGTAAAGGGCCACTGTGATTGTCCCTTTTCCCCGATCCGTGATCAGTTGAGTACAAAAGACTCACAGAGTGTGCCACCCGTCTGCCCCAGGGGGCATATGACAGGCAGCGAGATTATGCAGGCTTACTTTGCCGGGAGGGCATAAATGAATGTCCTCCCAGCAAAGTAAGCCTGTGCTGTAGCTATCTTTCGGAAAGTGGTTAAAGGAGAACAAAATAAACAAAGACAAAAAAACCACAGGTAGTAATAGCAAACGCATACATTGAACCCAAGGTTTTAAAAGAGGAATATAGACATCAACTATGTGAACAATCATTCTGCACTGTAAGAAACAGTGTAAAAACATTACATACATAAAAATGAAGCTGTCCTATTC
>CM053030.1:243038987-243391487 GCA_028564925.1 Lithobates sylvaticus
ACCCACAGGACTTCTAGTGTGTTAGTGGCATCACACAGAGCTCCTATATTTTCTTTGCAGAAGCACCCATAGGACTTCTAGTGTGTTTAGTGGCATCACACAGAGCTCCTATATTTTCTTCTCAGCAGCACCCACAGGACTTCTAGTGTGTTAGTGGCATCACACAGAGCTCCTATATTTTCTTTGCAGAAGCACCCATAGGACTTCTAGTGTGTTAGTGGCATCACACAGAGCTCCTATATTTTCTTCTCAGCAGCACCCACAGGACTTCTAGTGTGTTAGTGGCATCACACAGAGCTCCTATATTTTCTTTGCAGAAGCACCCATAGGACTTCTAGTGTGTTAGTGGCATCACACAGAGCTCCTATATTTTCTTTGCAGAAGCACCCATAGGACTTCTAGTGTGTTAGTGGCATCACACAGAGCTCCTATATTTTCTTTGCAGAAGCACCCATAGGACTTCTAGTGTGTTAGTGGCATCACACAGAGCTCCTATATTTTCTTCTCAGCAGCACCCTTAGGACTTCTAGTGTGTTAGTGGCATCACACAGAGCTCCTATATTTTCTTCTCAGCAGCACCCACAGGACTTCTAGTGTGTTAGTGGCATCACACAGAGCTCCTATATTTTCTTTGCAGAAGCACCCATAGGACTTCTAGTGTGTTAGTGGCATCACACAGAGCTCCTATATTTTCTTCTCAGCAGCACCCTTAGGACTTCTAGTGTGTTAGTGGCATCACACAGAGCTCCTATATTGTCTTCTCAGCAGCACCCACAGGACTTCTAGTGTGTTAGTGGCATCACACAGAGCTCCTATATTTTCTTTGCAGAAGCACCCATAGGACTTCTAGTGTGTTAGTGGCATCACACAGAGCTCCTATATTTTCTTCTCAGCAGCACCCACAGGACTTCTAGTGTGTTAGTGGCATCACACAGAGCTCCTATATTTTCTTTGCAGAAGCACCCATAGGACTTCTAGTGTGTTAGTGGCATCACACAGAGCTCCTATATTTTCTTCCCAGAAGCACCCATAGGACTTGTAGTGTGTTAGTCCCATCACACAGAGCTCCTATATTTTCTTCCCAGAAGCACCCATAGGACTTCAATTGTGTGTTAGTGGCATCACACAGAGCTCCTATATTTTCTTCTCAGCAGCACCCACAGGACTTCTAGTGTGTTAGTGGCATCACACAGAGCTCCTATATTTTCTCTGCAGAAACACCCATAGGACTTCTAGTGTGTTAGTGGCATCACACAGAGCTCCTATATTTTCTTCTCAGCAGCACCCTTAGGACTTCTAGTGTGTTAGTGGCATCACACAGAGCTCCTATATTTTCTTCTCAGCAGCACCCACAGGACTTCTAGTGTGTTAGTGGCATCACACAGAGCTCCTATATTTTCTTTGCAGAAGCACCCACAGGACTACCGACTACAATGGCTGGAAGACCGCCAAGGGGAGGCAGAGT
The DNA here is from genome assembly GCA_028564925.1 of Lithobates sylvaticus. Taxonomy (NCBI): domain Eukaryota; kingdom Metazoa; phylum Chordata; class Amphibia; order Anura; family Ranidae; genus Lithobates; species Lithobates sylvaticus. The sequence goes on from CM053030.1 coordinate 243,040,453, forward strand.
GTGCAGAGCCAAGAACACGGGGCAGGCAGGCTCTGTTTCTAGTGGACGTGGCCGTGGACGTGGTCGTGCATCGTCATCAGCACGTGACCATGGGACACGCGCGTCTTTGTTTTCGGCAGCTGGACATGTGGAGCCGCATCATGCTGAAGGCTTGGTAGAATGGATGACAAAGCCCTCCTCATCCTCCTCATCCTCTCTCACCCAGGCTCAGGGTACTGGCAGAGCAGCTGCCAACGTGTACTCAATGGCATCATCAGCCACCCCTTCCCTAGACCCACCATGTCCTCCTGAGGAGTCCCCCGAACTCTTTGAGCACAGTGTTGGGTACATGCTCCAGGAGGATGCCCAACGATTCGAAGGCTCAGATGATGATACCCAGCTTGAAGAAGTCAGTAGTGTGCGCGCAGAGAGAGGGGATGCTGAAGGACAGCAATCTGGCAGTACTGTTCCACCAGCTGCAGCTTACTGCCAGGTTTGCTCTAGTGGTGAAGAGGGAGGGGATGATGAGGTCACTGACGCCACGTGGGTGCCTGGAGAGAGGGAGGATGAGGAGGAGGACGAGGAGGAGGAGGATGCGGCGTCACATGTCCAACGAGGCAGGATGCCCCCTGGAGGCCAGCTAGAGGCCAGCACAGCAACTGTACAACACCGCAGAGCTCCGCCTGTGCAGGGCGCTGCCTCTGCACGTTATCAGAAAAGTTCTTTGGTGTGGGCCTTTTTTGAGACGAGTGCATCAGATCGCACCACTGCTATTTGCAATATTTGTCTCAAGCGTATCTCGCGTGGCCAAAACATCAGCCGCTTGGGCACCACAAGCATGACCAGACATATGTCGACCTGCCATGCAGCTCGTTGGCAGGCACACATAAAAGACCCACACCAAAGAACTAAGCGGACCTCTCCTTGCTCCTCATCAGCTGAGATCTCCATCCCCACTACATCTTCAGTCCTCTCTGAAAGCTGCTGTGAGAGGACTGAAGGTGTAGAATTAGGTGTGTCACAACCAAGTAATTGCAGTACACCGACGTCCGATAGTAGCAGGCAAATTTCCCTGCCCCAGCTGCTGGACCGTCGAAAGAAGTACACTCCCAGCCATCCACATGCCCAGCGGTTGAATGCTAGCTTGGCTAAATTGCTAGCACTTCAACTGCTGCCTTTTCAGTTTGTAGACTCGGCCCCCTTCCGTGAGTTTGTTCAATGTGCGGTTCCTCAGTGGCAGGTTCCCAAACGCCACTTTTTCTCACGGAAGGCGATTCCGTCTCTCTACCGGCATGTGGAAGGCAATGTCCATGCCTCGCTGGGCAGGGCGGTCAGCGGTAAGGTGCATATTACCGCTGACTCATGGTCCAGCAGGCATGGACAGGGACGTTACCTTTCTTTCACGGCCCATTGGGTCACTCTATTGGCAGCTGGGAGGGATGCAGGACAAGGTGCAGTAGTGTTGGAGGTTGTTCCGCCACCACGCCTCCAAAATGCTACTACTGGTTGTGACACACCTCTCTCCTCCACCCCCTCCTCTTCTTCTTCCTCCAGTGCTCTGTCCTCGGAACCAGCGGTGCTCCGTAGGCGTACAAGGGGCTACGCAAGTACGCAGGCAAAAAGATGCCATGCCGTGCTTGCGCTGGTGTGTTTGGGGGACAGGAGCCACACTGGGCCAGAGGTTCTGGCAGCTCTGCAGGGGCAGGCCGAGAGGTGGTTGACGCCACGCCAGCTTAAGCCAGGAATGGTGGTTTCTGACAATGGCACCAACCTCCTCTCCGCCCTGCGACAGGGGCAGCTCACCCATGTGCCCTGTATGGCTCACGTCCTCAACCTGGTGGTGCAGCGGTTCTTGGGCAGGTTCCCAGGCTTACAGGATGTCCTGAGGCAGGCCAGGAAAGTCTGTGTGCATTTCCGCCGATCTTATAATGCCAGTGCTCGGCTGACTGAGCTGCAAAAGGAGCTGAACCTGCCCAAGAACCGCCTAATATGTGACATGCCCAGCAGGTGGAACTCAACGTTGGCCATGCTGCAGCGACTGCACACGCAGCAGAGGGCCATCAATGAGTACCTTTGCGACTACGGCACCAGGACAGGGTCAGGGGAGCTTGTTTTTTTTTTTTTTTTCCCACGTCAGTGGAGCATGATCAGGGATGCATGCACTGTCCTCTCACCATTTGAGGAGGCCACGAGGATGGTGAGCAGTGACAGTGCATGCATCAGTGACACTGTACCTCTTGTCCACCTGTTGGAGCATACGCTGCGTGGGATAATGGACAGGGCACTTGAGGCAGAACAGAGGCAGGAAGAGGAGGACTTCCTTGCCTCTCAAGGCCCCCTTTATCCGGACAGTGTTCCTTCTGTCCCACCCATCACACAGGAAGAGGATGAGGATGAGGATGAGGAGGAGGAGGAGGAGGAGGAGGAGGATTGTGTGAGCATGGAGGTGGAGCCTGGCACTCAGCATCAGCAGCAGCAGTCTTTTAGGGATGATGTACAGTCCCAACAAACCAGTGGACTTGTACGTGGCTGGGAGGAGGTGGCTGGCGATCATGTCATCCTCAGTGACCCAGAAGACTCCGGACCGAATGCCTCAGCTAACCTACGCTGCATGGCCTCCCTGATCCTGCAAAGCCTGCGGAAGGATCCTCGTGTTCTTCGGATCAAGGAGAGGGACCATTACTGGCTGACCACTCTCCTTGATCCACGGTACAAGGGTAAGGTTGCGGACCTTATCTTGCCGTCGCAGAGGGAGCAGAGGATGAGACATCTCAGGGAGGCCTTGCAGAAAGGTCTGTGCAACGCGTTCCCAGAAACTGGGAGGTTACAAACTCCTGGTCCTGGGCGACGAGTTGATGAGGCTTCGGTCAGTAGCAGAACGAGCGGTGGGGAAGGTGGACGTCTGACCGATGCGTTCAGACAATTTTTTAGTCCGCAGCCCAAGGTATGATCGGTTCCAGCAACCATCGCCAGCGTCTGATATACATGGTGCAGGAATACATTGGGGCAAGGTCAGACTTGGACACCTTTCCCACCGAAAATCCTCTGGCTTACTGGGTCCTGAGGATGGATCACTGGCCAGAGCTTGCACAGTATGCAATTGAGCTACTGGCCTGTCCTGCCTCCAGCGTTCTTTCCGAAGGCACATTCAGTGCTGCTGGAGGATTTGTCACCGATCATAGGGTGCGCCTGTCCACCGACTCGGTTGATCGACTGACCTTCATCAAAATGAATCAGTCTTGGATCACCACCAGCTACCAGGCACCTGAAGCGGATATAACGGAATCATTTATAATGTCACATCCCTTCAAGACTGCCTATGCTGATGCTGAGTGACTGTCCTGTTATGTTCACTGACTATCCTCTTCCTCCTCCTCAATGATCCATGCCACCACACCAGTGCCTAAGGCACAATTTTTCAGCCCCTGTATAACAGGGGCGTGTACTTACAATTTTTTAAAAAAATGCTTCGCAACACGTGTGACTTCTGTGCTCCAAGTACAGTATCTGTGAGGGGTTTGCAGTGTTGTGGCACCAGCACCAGTGCCTAAGGCACAATTTTTCAGCCCCTGTTTAACAGGGGCGTGTAATTACAATTTTTTTAAAAAAATGCTTCGCAACACGTGTGACTGCTGTGCTCCAAGTACAGTATCTGTGAGGGGTCGCAGTGTTGTGGCACCAGCACCAGTGCCTAAGGCACAATTTTTCAGCCCCTGTTTAACAGGGGCGTGTAATTACAATTTTTTTAAAAAATGCTTCGCAACACGTGTGACTGCTGTGCTCCAAGTACAGTATCTGTGAGGGGTTGCAGTGTTGTGGCACCAGTGCCTAAGGCACAATTTTTCAGCCCCTGTTGGGGCGTGTAATTACAATTTTTAGGCAATGCTTTGCAACAGGTCTCATTGCTGTGCTAAGAGTACAGTATCTGTGAGGGGTTGCAGTGTTGTGGCACCAGCACCAATGTCTAAGGCACAATTTTTCAGCCCCTGTTTAACAGGGGCGTGTAATTACAAATCTTGATCTAATAGTTCACAGCAGGGCCCATTCCTGCGCCCACCAAGAGTAACTATGAGGGCCTACAGTCTTGTGGCAACACCGTCCACCACCACCGCCAAAGGCCCAATTTTTCTGCCCTGTTCAACAGGTGCATGCAATTACAAATCTTGATCTAATAACTCACAGCAGGGCCCATTCCTGCGCCCACCAAGAGTAATTGTGAGGGCTTACAGTCTTGTGGCAACACCGTCCACCCACCACCACCACCAAAGGCCCAATTTTTCTGCCCTGTTCAACAGGTGCATGCAATTACAAATCTTGATCTAATAACTCACAGCAGGGCCCATTCCTGCGCCCACCAAGAGTAACTGTGAGAGCTTACAGTCTTGTGGCAACACCGTCCACCACCACCACCAAAGGCCCAATTTTTCTGCCCGGTTCAACAGGTGCATGCAAGTACAAATCTTGATCTATTAACTCACAGCAGGGCCCATTCCTGTGCCCACCAGTCGTGTGGCTACACCAACATCTAATAGGGCAAATTTCTGCAGAGTATATACGCCAGGCCCCTACTTTCAAACATCCAACTTACAAACGACTCCTACTTGCAAACGGAAAGAGAAAACAGGAAGTGAGAGGAAATCTACCCCATAGGAAGGGAAATTCTATCCTGTTAGATTTAATTTGGGAAAAAGGTATCTCCTCTCTACTGATGCTTTATCACCAATCCTTGTTTCAATTCAAACCCCACTTTACCAAAAACATTTGTCATTGGGACGGAAAGTGAGGTGACTTGTTCTGAACAGATGTGCAAAGACAGCAAATGTTACAGGGGTGATAACCCCTCCCTATGTTCTCCAAAAAGCTTAAAAATAGATTTTTTTGGGATGGAGCTACACTTCATAATGTACCTGTTCAGATTCTACTTAAGAACAAACCTACAGTCCGTGTCTTGTTTGCACCACCTATATACTGCTGTTCAGAGTATATAGGGTTGTAGGTATAGGGTTTTATTTTGGGTGCGGGGTCCCCCTTAATATCCATACAAGACCCAAAGGGGCTGGGGTGGGGGGGGGGGTGATGGGGTAGCCATGCCATTTTTCTCAAGGATTTTCAGCCATATGGCGGCCAAGACAAGACATGCCATTAAAGCCGCAAGTGGTTTTAAATGGCTTCTTTTTTTCCTTTACAAATGTCATTTTGTGCAAGGACAGTTCTAAACACGGGAAACACATGCCACTTCACAGGCATACTTTAGACACCCCCCAGGTACCATATTTAAAGGAAAATTTCACTTTTTTTTTTTTTCACTTTATGCATCATTAAAATGACTGCTCCCGAAAAAACGTTAGTTTTTAAAAGTTATTTTTGCATTGATATATGTCCCCTGGGGCAGGACCCGGGTCCCCAAACCTGTTTTATGACATTAACATGCATATTGGCCGTTGTAATTAGCACTTTTGATTTCGAACGTTCGCGTCCATTATAACGTATAGGGTTCGAAAATTCGCGCGAACTTTCGGTCGGTTCGAAGGTTCTGGTTCGAACCGAACCCGGGGGTGTTCGGCTCATCCCTATTGGGCAGTAACAGACGTACTGTCTAGGGGACGGACGCTCCGCTTTTTCACCCTGCTCCCTCTTCTGCTGTGCTGGTGGCTCTGTGTGACCACCACCTCTTCCTCTGAACTACACTGGTCACCTGCATGATGTTGATTCCATGTGGGGTCAAGGACCTCATCGTCCTCCACATCATCTTCCACCCAGTCTTCACCCCTGCCCTCCTTGTCGGTCTGCACAATGGCGAAAGCAGCAGCAGTTGGCACCTGTGTTTCGTCATCATCCGAGACGTGCTGCGATGGTCCTCCCATGTACTCATCATGAAACATAAGTGGTTTGGCATCGGTGCACACAATCTCTTCCACTTCTGGGGCAGGGCTAGGTGGATGGCCCTGGGAAACCCTGCTAACAGAGTCATCAAAAAGCAGAAGAGACTGCTGCATGATTTGGGGCTCAGACTGATTGGCTGATTTGCAAGGGGGTGAAGTGAAAAACTGATGGACATCGGCTGCAGGTGCCAACTCTGAACTTTCATCAGGAGACTGGGTGGGAGACAATGTGAAGGAACCGGAGGCACTGTCAGCAACCCAATCTACTATCGCCTGTACTTGTCCTGGCCTCAACATTCATACAGCCTCATTAGGCGCGCCAAAATACCGCTGCAGGCTCTGTCGCCTACTCTCACCTGAGGAAGGTGTTTCACTAGTGCGTGTAGCTGGCACAGATCGACCACGTCCTCTCCCTGCAACAGGAGCGCCACCAGCAGCACCACGTCCCCTTTTTTATGATCTCCTCATATTTTCAAACTTTATGATCTCGCCCTAAATCAGTGTTTTTTTCAATAGCAGAATACACGTACAGTGTCTAAAGCGTTTATGAAAACGCAGAAAATGCTATTGGGAAGAAAAAAAACACTGCAAAATGTTATTTTTTTGCAATGTTTTTCCAATATCAGAATACACGGATAGTGTCTAAAGCGTTTATGAAAACGCAGAAAATGCTATTGGGAAGAAAAAAAACACTGCAAAATTAAATTTTTTCGCAATGTTTTTCCAATATCAGAATACACGGATAGTGTCTAAAGCGTTTATGAAAACGCAGAAAATGCTATTGGTAAGAAAAAAAACACTGCAAAATTTAATTTTTTTGCAATGTTTTTCCAATATCAAAATACACGGATAGTGTCTAAAGCGTTTATGAAAACGCAGAAATGCTATTGGGAAGAAAAAAAACACAGCAAAATTAAATTTTTTTGCAATGTTTTTCCAATATCAGAATACACGGATAGTGTCTAAAGCGTTTATGAAAACGCAGAAAATGCTATTGGGGACAAAAAAAAAAAAAACACTGCAAAATAAAAAAAATTTTTAGCAATGTTTTTCAATATCAGAATACATGGATAGTGTGTAAAGCGTTTATGAAAACGCAGAAAATGCTATTGGGAAGAAAAAAAACACTGCAAAATTTTTTTTAAATTTTATTTTTTTGCAATGTTTTTCCAATATCAGAATACACGGATAGTGTCTAAAGCGTTTATGAAAAGCAGAAAATGCTATTGGGAAGAAAAAAAACACTGCTAAATTAAAATTTTTTGCAATGTTTTTCCAATATCAGAATACACGGATAGTGTCTAAAGCGTTTATGAAAACGCAGAAAATGCTATTGGGAAAAAAAAACACAGCAAAATTAAATTTTTTTGTAATGTTTTTCCAATATAAGAATACACGGATAGTGTCTAAAGCGTTTATGAAAATGCAGAAAATGCTATTGGGAAGAAAAAAAACACTGCAAAATTAAAATTTTTTGCAATGTTTTTCCAATATCAGAATACACGGATAGTGTCTAAAGCGTTTATGAAAACGCAGAAAATGCTATTGGGGAAAAAAAAAACACTGCAAAATAAAACATTTTTGCAATGTTTTTGCAATATCAGAATACACGGATAGTGTGTAAAGCGTTTATGAAAACGCAGAAAATGCTATTGGGAAGAAAAAAACACTGCAAAATTAAATTTTTTTGCAATGTTTTTCCAATATCAGAATACACGGATAGTGTCTAAAGCGTTTATGAAAACCCAGAAAATGCTATTGGGAAGAAAAAAAACACTGCAAAATTAAATTTTTTTGCAATGTTTTTCCAATATCAGAATACACGGATAGTGTCTAAAGCGTTTATGAAAACGCAGAAAATGCTATTGGGAAGAAAAAAAACACTGCAAAATTAAATTTTTTTGCAATGTTTTCCAATATCAGAATACACGGATAGTGTCTAAAGCGTTTATGAAAACGCAGAAAATGCTATTGGGGAAAAAAAAAACACTGCAAAATAAAACATTTTTGCAATGTTTTTGCAATATCAGAATACACGGATAGTGTGTAAAGCGTTTATGAAAACGCAGAAAATGCTATTGGGAAGAAAAAAACACTGCAAAATTAAATTTTTTTGCAATGTTTTCCAATATCAGAATACACGGATAGTGTCTAAAGCGTTTATGAAAACCCAGAAAATGCTATTGGGAAGAAAAAAAAACACTGCAAAATTAAATTTTTTTTTGCAATGTTTTTCCAATATCAGAATACACGGATAGTGTCTAAAGCGTTTATGAAAACGCAGAAAATGCTATTGGGAAGAAAAAAAACACTGCAAAATTAAATTTTTTTGCAATGTTTTCCAATATCAGAATACACGGATAGTGTCTAAAGCGTTTATGAAAACGCAGAAAATGCTATTGGGAAGAAAAAAAACACTGCTAAATTAAAATTTTTTGCAATGTTTTTCCAATATCAGAATACACGGATAGTGTCTAAAGCGTTTATGAAAACGCAGAAAATGCTATTGGGAAGAAAAAAAACACTGCAAAATTAAATTTTTTCGCAATGTTTTTCCAATATAAGAATACACGAATAGTGTCTAAAGCGTTTATGAAAACGCAGAAAATGCTATTGGGAAAAAAAAACACAGCAAAATTAAATTTTTTTGCAATGTTTTTCCAATATAAGAATACACGGATAGTGTCTAAAGCGTTTATGAAAATGCAGAAAATGCTATTGGGAAGAAAAAAAACACTGCAAAATTAAATTTTTTTGCAATGTTTTTCCAATATCAGAATACACGGATAGTGTCTAAAGCGTTTATGAAAACGCAGAAAATGCTATTGGGAAAAAAAAAAACACAGCAAAATTAAATTTTTTTTGCAATGTTTTTGCAATATCAGAATACACGGATAGTGTCTAAAGCGTTTATGAAAACGCAGAAAATGCTATTGGGAAAAAAAAAAACACTGCAAAATTAAATTTTTTAGCAATGTTTTTCCAATATCAGAATACACGGATAGTGTCTAAAGCGTTTATGAAAACGCAGAAAATGCTATTGGGAAGAAAAAAAACACAGCAAAATTAAAATTTTTTGCAATGTTTTTCCAATATCAGAATACACGGATAGTGTCTAAAGCGTTTATGAAAATGCAGAAAATGCTATTGGGAAGAAAAAAAACACTGCAAAATTAAATTTTTTTGCAATGTTTTTCCAATATAAGAATACACGGATAGTGTCTAAAGCGTTTATGAAAACGCAGAAAATGCTATTGGGAAAAAAAAAACACAGCAAAATTAAATTTTTTTGCAATGTTTTTTCCAATATCAGAATACACGGATAGTGTCTAAAGCGTTTATGAAAACGCAGAAAATGCTATTGGGAAAAAAAAAAACACTGCAAAATAAAAAATTTTTGCAATGTTTTTGCAATATCAGAATACACGGATAGTGTGTAAAGCGTTTATGAAAACGCAGAAAATGCTATTGGGAAGAAAAAAACACTGCAAAATTAATTTTTTTTGCAATGTTTTTCCAATATCAGAATACACGGAGAGTGTCTAAAGCGTTTATGAAAACGCAGAAAATGCTATTGGGAAAAAAAAAAACAGCAAAATTAAATTTTTTAGCAATGTTTTTCCAATATCAGAATACACGGATAGTGTCTAAAGCGTTTATGAAAAACGCAGAAAATGCTATTGGGAAGAAAAAAAACACACTGCAAAATTATTTTTTTTTGCAATGTTTTTCCAATATCAAAATACACGGATAGTGTCTAAAGCGTTTATGAAAACGCAGAAAATGCTATTGGGAAGAAAAAAAACACAGCAAAATTAAATTTTTTTGCAATGTTTTTCCAATATCAGAATACACGGATAGTGTCTAAAGCGTTTATGAAAACGCAGAAAATGCTATTGGGGACAAAAAAAAAAAACACTGCAAAATAAAAAAAAATTTGCAATGTTTTTGCAATATCAGAATACATGGATAGTGTGTAAAGCGTTTATGAAAACGCAGAAAATGCTATTGGGAAGAAAAAAAACACTGCAAAATTAAAATTTTTTGCAATGTTTTTGCAATATCAGAATACATGGATAGTGTGTAAAGCGTTTATGAAAACGCAGAAAATGCTATTGGGAAAAAAAAAACACTGCAAAATTCAATTTTTTAGCAATGTTTTTCCAATATCAGAATACACGGATAGTGTCTAAAGCGTTTATGAAAACGCAGAAAATGCTATTGGGAAGAAAAAAAACACTGCAAAATTAAAATTTTTTGCAATGTTTTTCCAATATCAGAATACACGGATAGTGTCTAAAGCGTTTATGAAAACGCAGAAAATGCTATTGGGAAGAAAAAAAACACTGCAAAATTAAATTTTTTCGCAATGTTTTTCCAATATAAGAATACACGGATAGTGTCTAAAGCGTTTATGAAAACGCAGAAAATGCTATTGGGAAAAAAAAAACACTGCAAAATTAAATTTTTTTGCAATGTTTTTCCAATATAAGAATACACGGATAGTGTCTAAAGCGTTTATGAAAACGCAGAAAATGCTATTGGGAAAAAAAAAACAGCAAAATTAAAATTTTTTGCAATGTTTTTCCAATATAAGAATACACGTATAGTGTCTAAAGCGTTTATGAAAACGCAGAAAATGCTATTGGGAAAAAAAAAACACTGCAAAATTAAAATTTTTTGCAATGTTTTTCCAATATCAGAATACACGTATAGTGTCTAAAGCGTTTATGAAAACGCAGAAAATGCTATTGGGGAAAAAAAAAAAAAAAAAAACACTGCAAAATAAAACATTTTTGCAATGTTTTTGCAATATCAGAATACACGGATAGTGTGTAAAGCGTTTATGAAAACGCAGAAAATGCTATTGGGAAGAAAAAAACACTGCAAAATTAAATTTTTTTGCAATGTTTTTCCAATATCAGAATACACGGATAGTGTCTAAAGCGTTTATGAAAACCCAGAAAATGCTATTGGGAAGAAAAAAAACACTGCAAAATTAAATTTTTTTGCAATGTTTTTCCAATATCAGAATACACGGATAGTGTCTAAAGCGTTTATGAAAACGCAGAAAATGCTATTGGGAAGAAAAAAAACACTGCAAAATTAAATTTTTTTGCAATGTTTTCCAATATCAGAATACACGGATAGTGTCTAAAGCGTTTATGAAAACGCAGAAAATGCTATTGGGGAAAAAAAAAACACTGCAAAATAAAACATTTTTGCAATGTTTTTGCAATATCAGAATACACGGATAGTGTGTAAAGCGTTTATGAAAACGCAGAAAAAATGCTATTGGGAAGAAAAAAACACTGCAAAATTAAATTTTTTTTTGCAATGTTTTTCCAATATCAGAATACACGGATAGTGTCTAAAGCGTTTATGAAAACCCAGAAAATGCTATTGGGAAGAAAAAAAACACTGCAAAATTAAATTTTTTTGCAATGTTTTTCCAATATCAGAATACACGGATAGTGTCTAAAGCGTTTATGAAAACGCAGAAAATGCTATTGGGAAAGAAAAAAAACACTGCAAAATTAAATTTTTTTGCAATGTTTTTCCAATATCAGAATACACGGATAGTGTCTAAAGCGTTTATGAAAACGCAGAAAATGCTATTGGGAAGAAAAAAAACACTGCTAAATTAAAAATTTTTGCAATGTTTTTCCAATATCAGAATACACGGATAGTGTCTAAAGCGTTTATGAAAACGCAGAAAATGCTATTGGGAAGAAAAAAAACACTGCAAAATTAAATTTTTTCGCAATGTTTTTCCAATATAAGAATACACGAATAGTGTCTAAAGCGTTTATGAAAACGCAGAAAATGCTATTGGGAAAAAAAAAACACAGCAAAATTAAATTTTTTTTGCAATGTTTTTCCAATATAAGAATACACGGATAGTGTCTAAAGCGTTTATGAAAACGCAGAAAATGCTATTGGGAAGAAAAAAAACACTGCAAAATTAAATTTTTTCGCAATGTTTTTCCAATATAAGAATACACGGATAGTGTCTAAAGCGTTTATGAAAACGCAGAAAATGCTATTGGGAAAAAAAAAAACACAGCAAAATTAAATTTTTTTGCAATGTTTTTCCAATATCAGAATACACGGATAGTGTCTAAAGCGTTTATGAAAACGCAGAAAATGCTATTGGGAAAAAAAAAAACACTGCAAAATAAAAAATTTTTTGCAATGTTTTTCCAATATCAGAATACACGGATAGTGTCTAAAGCGTTTATGAAAACGCAGAAAATGCTATTGGGGAAGAAAAAAAACACTGCAAAATTAAAAAATTTTTGCAATGTTTTTCCAATATCAGAATACACGGAGAGTGTCTAAAGCGTTTATGAAAACGCAGAAAATGCTATTGGGGAAAAAAAAAAAAACACAGCAAAATTAAATTTTTTAGCAATGTTTTTCCAATATCAGAATACACGGATAGTGTCTAAAGCGTTTATGAAAACGCAGAAAATGCTATTGGGAAGAAAAAAAACACTGCAAAATTAATTTTTTTTGCAATGTTTTTCCAATATCAGAATACACGGATAGTGTCTAAAGCGTTTATGAAAACCCAGAAAATGCTATTGGGAAGAAAAAAAAAACACTGCAAAATTAAATTTTTTTGCAATGTTTTTCCAATATCAGAATACACGGATAGTGTCTAAAGCGTTTATGAAAATGCTATGGGGAAAAAAAAAACACTGCAAAATAAAAAATTTTTGCAATGTTTTTTCAATATCAGAATACACGGATAGTGTCTAAAGCGTTTATGAAAACGCAGAAAATGCTATTGGGAAAAAAAAAACACTGCAAAATTAAATTTTTTTGCAATGTTTTTCCAATATCAAAATACACGGAGAGTGTCTAAAGCGTTTATGAAAACGCAGAAAATGCTATTGGGGGAAAAAAAACACAGCAAAATAAAATTTTTTAGCAATGTTTTTCCAATATCAGAATACACGGATAGTGTCTAAAGCGTTTATGAAAACGCAGAAAATGCTATTGGGAAGAAAAAAAACACTGCAAAATTATTTTTTTTCAATGTTTTTCCAATATCAGAATACACGGATAGTGTCTAAAGCGTTTATGAAAACGCAGAAAATGCTATTGGGGAAAAAAAAACACTGCAAAATTAAATTTTTTTTTTTCGCAATGTTTTTCCAATATCAGAATACACAGATAGTGTCTAAAGCGTGTATGTATAAACACGCAGAAAATGCTATTGGGAAAAAAAAACACAGCAAAATTTAATTTTTTTGCAATGTTTTTCCAATATCAGAATACACGGACAGTATCTAAAGCGTGTATGAACACGCAGAAAATGCTATTGGGAAAAAAAAAAACACAGCAAAATTAAATTTTTTTGCAATGTTTTTCCAATAGCAGAATACACACAGACTATCGTGTATCTCTTACTATATGCAGTGTTGGTCCTAATGGTGCACTGAGCTTGCAGGTAAATTTTGTCTGGCACTGGCCTCATGGCACTGTTAAAAGACTGTGCACTGCACCCCAGCCAGGGTACAATTGATTTAGGAATCTCTTAAATAATTCTCTCTGCCTCTTTCTTTTCCTTACTAAAGACACTCTCTACTCCACTCTAGCTATGTAGATCGCTCACTGATATAACTAATTTGAAGAAAATTTAAGGAATGTGGACTGACTGACTGACCCTCTCTTAGCAGCACAGGAACCTGTCTGTAGCAGAATGACGCTGTGTGCTGTGTGTCTGTACTATATATAGAGGCTGGGTCACATGCTGCACGGCCCAATCAAAGCCATGCCATTAGTAGGCATGGCTGTGATGGCTTCTAAGGGCACACTAGTGAAACTAGCATCGATTGGCTGCCCTGCAGCTGTTAAAAAGGCGCCAATACATCGCCGAACACTGGACCCGAACCTGAACTTACAGCCAATAGTTCGGGTTCGGGTCTGGGCCCCGGACACCCAAAGTCCGGTACGGACCCGAACTTTACAATTCGGGTTCACTCAACCCTAGTGGTCATATTTATGAATGAATTCACCAAAGCATGAAGTGCAAGGGCCTGCCTGAATACTTTCAAATGGTACTGTTGAAAGTTTTGGCCTCCTATTATCTTGATAGGTAATAAAATAATGTAAATATGTGCTTCAATTTGGACATTGTGTATCCATATTTTTGTATTATGACTTCTTACCTCTCCAGTGGGCTGCCAATTATTTATGCATTCAGCTCTCAATGATGTGGAGAGGGTTACCTGTCCAAAACATCAACCAACCCCCCCCCACACACACACACCATAACATTTTTCAAATGGACCACCAGAGGGGGTGAGGAATCTGATAAGTTGACCTTATACTTTTGTCTTGGTCAAGAATGTTTGTGTCTAATATGCTTGCAATGTTATGTGCAAAAATACCAATTATTTTTTTCTTGTTTGACTCCACAGTTTCCTTCAAACCCACAGGAATGGCACACTGTGACTTCCCAGTTTCACCACCAGTGGGATTTTCCCAATTGTGGTGGTGCTATTGATGGGAAGCATGGGAGGACCGTCCTACCACCCAACTCTGGCTCTTATTACTTATTACTACAACTACAAGGGCTTTTGTAGTATTGTAATGTTGGCGGTGGTGTCGGCCAATTATGAGTTTCTATACGTGGACGTTGGGAAGAAAGGCAGAAACTCTGATGGAGGAGTGATCGCCCAGACCGAGTTCAACATGGCAAAAAATGGTACATTGCGGTTGCCAACTCCTGAGGAGAATGTGGAGGGCCTCAACTTTGTTTTTGTAGCGGATGAGGCCTTTGCTCATGGGGAACATCTTATGAGGCCGTTCCCCATGAGGAACATGACTCCAGAGCAGAGGGTTTTCAATTACCAGCTGTCTCGTGCCAGAAGAGTGGTGGAGGATGCCTTTGGCATAATGGCAAGTCTGTTCCGTCCCTTCCTAATGGCCATTAACCTGGCTGAATATAAACTGAACCATGTGTTGTGCTGCTGCATTCTACACAACTTTTTGAGAAAGAATGCAGCCAACTATCTAGCCTCAGTTTCGACTGAGGCCGACTTTTCATCTGAAACTGCGGTGATGACGGCTCTCGAAAGTGGCAGTGCTGGCTTACCCACCCAAAGTGCCCGCAAAGTCAGGCAAAAATATGTTGAATACATTGTGGGTAGAGGGGCAATTGCTTTACAGCAAAATGTGGTGGATGTGCAATAAAAGTAAAAAAAAAAAATAAACTCATATTTCATTTGAATTACTGTTTGTGTTTCTTATCTGTCTCCTAGGTTCTCAAATGGCCTTTTCATTTTGGCCATTTTCTTCAATAGTACAAACGTAACTTATTGGATACTTGAGGTGACAATCTCTTCTTCCGCTAACTAATATGTTGTGCTGTGGGTCTGCTACACACACACAGTGTTATTGTTATTAATGTATTTAATGCATTAATGATACAGATATGCATCCTTTTCAACTCCTTGAATTAATTGCTTGGAGTCCCTAAACTGGCCTGATTTGGGCACATTTTACAGCACATTGTCACTGTAACTACACCAACTTAACAAATACACTGGTATTGAGCATTGAAATAAGAAGCCACAAATTGAGTATAAAACATTTTACTCTAAGCACATTCACATGTGCGTTATAAATGTTTTTTGAACCAACCATTATCTTGGTGTATAACATGTATGTTTGACATTAATTTGCCATTTTTGGGGCTAAACAGACATGTTTAAAAATATAACATACACATCCCCAACTCAGGAACTTACAAAGTTCGACTTTGCTAAAGTGAAGGCCATGTGAGACATTAGTAAATTAGTAAATTAGTAAACTGTATTGATCTTGCCTTCATCAGATGGGGTGATCTCACCCCTCTAAAAGCCAAATTTTGAAGATGCACACAAATTGGGACTCCAAATTTGGGTTTCCCTCACGATCCCATGCCTAAAATGTGTGTCTTTTCCCTACATCTATTTTGCTAAAGCCCCAAAACACACAGTGTGTGAACATGTGCTATCGCCCATCATGGGATATCAATATACGCGTTTTGTGGGTGCAACCCCTTCCTCCAAACTAAAGTAGGTGAGAGGAAGGGGTTGCACCCCGAAACACGTCCATTGATCACCCATGATGGGAGCTAGCACATGTTGACACACTGGGGCTTATTTAAGAAAGGCCAATCCACTTTGCCCTACAAGTGCAAACTACAAGTGCAAAGTGCACTTGAAATTGCACTGAAAGTGCACTTGGAAGTGCAGTCACTGTAGATCCAAGGGGGGCTTGCAAGAAAATTAAAAACAGCATTTTAGCTTGCACATGATTGGATGATATAATCAGCAGAGCTTCCCTTCATTTCAGATCTACCCCTCAGATTTACAGCGACTGCACTTCCAAGTGCACTTTCAGCACAATTTCAAGTGCACTTTGCACTTGTAGTTTGCACTTGTAGTGCAAAGTGGATTTGCCTTTCGTAAATAACTCCCACTGTGTACATCTTCAAAATGTGGCTTTGCGATTCATTTAAAACTGTAAAACCATGTCCAACATAACATTTCACTTGTAGTGCAAAGTGGTTTTGCCTTCTTGAAATAGGCCCCAGTGTGTCAACGTGTGCTATCTCCCATCATGGGGTATCAATGTACGTGTTTCGGGGGTGCAACCCCTTCCTCTCACCTACTTTAGTTTGGAGGAAGGGGTTGCACCCACAAAATGCGTACATTGATATCCCATGATGGGAGATAGCACATGTTGACACACTGGGGGTTATTTACGAAAGGCAAATCCACTTTGCACTACAAGTGCAAAGTGCACTTGAAATTGCACTGAAAGTGCACTTGGAAGTGCAGTCGCTGTAGATCTGAGGGGGACTTGCAAGGAAAAAAAAAAAACAGCATTTTAGCTTGCACATGATTGGATGATAAAATCAGCAGAGCTTCCCTTCATTTCAGATCTACCCCTCAGATTTACAGCGACTGCTTTCAGTGCCATTTCAAGTGCACTTTGCACTTGTAGTGCAAAGTGGATTTGCCTTTCGTAAATAACCCCCACTGTGTACATCTTCAAAATTTGGCATAACAGCTATAAAATTTTATTTTTGTTTAGATTTTCCCAAAAATATTGATGATGTTGCTCAGTCTTTTTTGAACATTATGGATGTTTTGTTTCATTTGTTCCAAATCACGATTACAAACCATGATCTCCCTGATCAGGATTTGTGCACTTGCACTGCTTAAGTGAGTTTCTTCTTCCACAACATCCACATCAACTAAAAATAAAAAAACACACACCATGTATTAAAAATATGCAGGCATCCATCTATTACCTGAAGCTGTGGTCGACACCATTTCTACCACTTCACCCAGCATTTCTTGAACATCAACCATCCACATCTTCAGGGTGTGTGGTGAGTGGCCTTTCTTCATTAGGTGTGGGGTTACTGGTGTCCTCAGATGTCCCTCTTTATTTCTCCCCTATGTGAATGCAAAAAAGGTATACTTAGCAGACAGATATGTTAGACTAGAAATAGTAATATGAAACATTGCTTGGAAGTGTCTTCCAATTGTCTGTTTTGGCAGAGTTCCAAGCTGAATACATGATTTTTTCCCTTTCAAAAGCTGGAATACTTACAGTGCCTTGCGAAAGTATTCGGCCCCCTTGAACTTTTCAACCTTTTGCCACATTTCAGGCTTCAAACATAAAGATATAAAATTTAAATTTTTTGTGAAGAATCACCAAGTGGGACACAATTGTGAAGTGGAACGAAATCTATTGGATTTTTGAAACTTTTTTAACTAATAAAAAAATGAAAAGTGGGGCGTGCAAAATTATTCGGCCCCCTTGCGTTAATACTTTGTAGAGCGACCTTTTGCTGCGATTACAGCTGCAAGTCGCTTGGGGTATGTCTCTATCAGTTTTGCACATCGAGAGACTGAAATTCTTGCCCATTCTTCCTTGCAAAACAGCACGAGCTCAGTGAGGTTGGATGGAGAGCGTTTGTGAACAGCAGTTTTCAGCTCTTTCCACAGATTCTCGATTGGATTCAGGTCTGGACTTTGAATTGGCCATTCTAACACCTGGATACGTTTATTTGTGAACCATTCCTTTGTAGATTTTGCTGTATGTTTGGGATCATTGTCTTGTTGGCAGATAAATCTCCGTCCCAGTCTCAGGTCTTTTGCAGACTCCAAAAGGTTTTCATCCAGAATGGTCCTGTATTTGGCTGCATCCATCTTCCCCTCAATTTTAACCATCTTCCCTGTCCCTGCTGAAGAAAAGCAGGCCCAAACCATGATGCTGCCACCACCATGTTTGACAGTGGGCATGGTGTGTTGAGGGTGATGAGCTGTGTTGCTTTTACGCCAAACATCTCGTTTTGCATTGTGGACAAAAAGTTCGATTTTGGTTTCATCGGACCAGAGCACCTTCTTCCACATGTTTGGTCTCCCAGGTGGCTTGTGGCAAACTTTAGACGAGACTTTTTATGGATATCTTTGAGAAATGTCTTTCTTCTTGCCACTCTTCCATAAAGGCCATATTTGTGCAGTGTACGACTGATTGTTGTCCTATGGACAGACTCTCCCACCTCAGCTGTAGTTCTCTGCAGTTCATCCAGAGTGATCATGGGCCTCTTGGCTGCATCTCTGATCAGTCTTCTCCTTGTCTGAGCTGAAAGTTTAGAGGGACAGCCAGGTCTTGGTAGATTTGCAGTGGTCTGATACTCCTTCCATTTCAAAATGATCGCTTGCACAGTGCTCCTTGGGATGTTTAAAGCTTGGGAAATCTTTTTGTATCCAAATCCGGCTTTAAACTTCTCCACAACAGTATTACGGACCTGCCTGGTGTGTTCTTTGGTCTTCATGATGCTCTCTGCGCTTTCAACAGAACCCTGAGACTATCACAGAGCAGGTGCATTTATACAGAGACTTGATTACACACAGGTGGATTCTATTTATCACCATCAGTCATTT
Organism: Lithobates sylvaticus; assembly: GCA_028564925.1. NCBI lineage: Eukaryota > Metazoa > Chordata > Amphibia > Anura > Ranidae > Lithobates > Lithobates sylvaticus. The sequence continues at coordinate 243,059,276 of CM053030.1, forward strand.
AGGACAACATTGGATCATTCAGAGATCCTCGCTGAACTTCTGGAGTGAGTTTGCTGCACTGAAAGTAAAGGGGCCGAATAATTTTGCACGCACCACTTTTCAGTTTTTTATTTGCTAAAAAAGTTTAAAATATCCAATAGATTTCGTTCCACTTCACAATTGTGTCCCACTTGTTGGTGATTCTTCACAAAAAAATTTAAAGTTTATATCTTTATGTTTGAAGCCTGAAATGTGGCAAAAGGTTGAAAAGTTCAAGGGGGCTGAATACTTTCGCAAGGCACTGTACCTGTTTTGTGCAAGATTAGAGACCCCTAGTATCCACTGGAGCACCTGTGTGGGACACCATAACAAGGGTGTTATGGTGTTCCACACTAGTGCTCCTGCGTCCAGATGTGTAAACAGCTGCTGAGTGTCCTCTCCTGACACTGAATAAAGTTGTAATTTCATTATAGTTTCAAACACATCTAGACAACGATGTAATAAACATATTTTAATCAAAATAGGCCTGAACAAATGTAGTTAACCTGCATCTCCCAAAAATGAAGTATTTGTGGTAGAACAAACAATGTTTAATGTCCCACAAATGATTGCTGTGTCCACGGACCTCAAACTTGGCATTTTAAACTGTATAACAGTAAAGAAAAGCACATGGACCAGCACAAAAGTAATAATATGAGGAACACACAACAAATACTTACTTTTTTGCAGCACTTTCCTGATCTTTTTATACTGATCTTGCTCCCTCAATTTCAGGTCTGACCAGCGTTTCCTCAATTGATCCTTGGATCGTCGTACCTCAAAATTCCTGTGCAGACTTCTGACAACTTTAGCCTTTCTGACATTTGGGTTTCTGTACGGCCCATGATTTCCATCATAGTCTGTCCTCTTTAAGATGTCCACCATCTCCACCATCTATTCAAAGGACATATTTGAGGCCTTATATCTCCTCCTGGATCTGGAACTGCCTTGCTCCGGGCTTTTGTCATTTCTGCTATAAGCACGCACATGCTGTCTCTCTGCCATTTGCTCTCCCACTGCCCGGAAAGAGAAGAGGCGGGGAATACACTAGAAAGAAGGACAGGGGTGGAGTTTGACGCATGCGCAGTGTATATAAAGCATAATGAGCAGTCGCTGTAACGGCCGTAGTAATGATCTGTGAGTGGAGGATGGAAGATCATTATCACACAAAGGAATGTTGAAACAAAGGTACAATTGTAAATTGGGGCATCAGTGGTTAGAGGCCTATACTGCTTATAGATTGAGGCCTATATTGGGACAAGATTATGATAGTTTAGCCTGACATCAGGGTTTGTCTTGTGTTGTTTCTTGCAGATAAAATGGTGGATAAATTTACTGCCCCTGACTTCCTCCCTGACTTTATCCAACAATAACAGGAGCTGCCATGTCTATGGCAAGTGTCAGGGAACTCATAAAGCAAGAACTAGTTTCCATGCAGCAGCCACCAATACCCGTTCTTCTAATGCCAATGCGCATGCACGTAGCCTTAGACAGAGATGAGTGAGATTCGGAGCAGGCATGCGCAATGGCGCATCCATACGAGCGAGTGCACGTTAGCGGGCACGCACACACCTCCACGAATCCTGGTGCACAGCGCCCTATTTAAATGGAGAGTCTGCCTAGTGTCAGTGCTGGATTGTCTTCAGCTTGTCCCTGTGTTCCTGTTCACTGCTTTTGCTTGCTGATCTTGTTCCTGGAAACCCGGCTTTCCCTGACTACTCTTTTGGATCCTCCCTGCCTGCTTGTCTGCCTCATGCTTAAGATACTGACCTCAGCTTGGAATTATGACTATGGCTCTGCCTTCTGATTGTGTACCCCGCTGCCTGCCCGTTGCCGACTTCTGCCTGTTCCAGACTCTGCACTTGATCCTGAATCTGTACTTACCTACCTGGCTCCCGCTGAACAAGTCTGGTGATCAGCTTCCATGTTTACCCAACAGGAGTTCCTGTGTCTCCAAGCGCCAGCAGGCACCTGCACCCTTTCATTGCCCCAGCAGTCCCTGTCCCCACCACCAGGGGTGCTCGGACAGGAACCATGCAAGAGGCCACCCTCATCATCTCGGGCTCTGCTGTAAGGTACGTGATAGCAAGTTAAATACAAGGATTACTCCAATCAAATCAAGAGGAAGGCAGCGATGGAGAAACTGTTGGGATTGGTGAAGCCTGCGTATCTCATGGCAGACATCAATTATTTGAAGGCCAAAATTGGTAGCCTGCGGAGCACATATAATAGGGAGCACAAGAAGGTCCAGGATTCCCAGAGATCCGGAGGATCAGCACATGACATATAGGTCCCCAGGCTGTGGTACTACAACAACCTGCGTTTTTTGTCAGACCAGACGGAACACAGGCCATCACTCTCAACAATTCCTTCCACATCAGCTGAGGCATCTGAGGTCCACCCTGGGCCTTCAACACAGGAAGAAGATGTGGAGGAGCCCAGCTTGACCCAGGTGTAGCATTGTTGAACATATTTGTAGGCACAAATTGAATGATGTTAACTAGATGTTATTGATCCCAAATTTATGCTTTAACAAAGTGGTTACATATCAATAGACATTAGTGGCCAAAAATTATTGGGACAAGAATGAAAAATGCTGGGGTCAGAATGATAGTCTTTTCTATTTGTTAACATTCAATTTTCAACAGTCATGAGCTCAAAATTGTGTGTGATTGATAAACAAAAACCTACAACTATGTACCATTTTCATACACAGGAAAGTCTCAGCCTCAGCCAAAGCCAGGAGGAGGACGTGCCAAGCAGCCTGACTGAATATAAGGTTCCTGCCCTACACCCTCCAACAAAAAGGGCCAGGAAAAACAAAAACTTGGATGATGTCACAACAACATTTCTCTGCCATGCAACAACTGCCATAGCTTGGCCCCTGATTCCCTGGAGGCTTTTGGCTGCATGACAGCAAATAAATAAAAAAAAAATGGAGGAGGACCAGTGCATTATGTGTGAGGAAATCATCCTTAGTTGTGTCTTTGAGGTTAAAAAATACAAGATAATAATGGTGTTGTGGTAACTTGACACAAAAAAAAAAATATTATTCTGGAGACCATTAGAAAAAAAATATTATTCTGGAGATCACTAGAAGAAAAAAATATATTATTCTGGAGATCACTAGAAAAAAATAAATAAATACATTTGTCAGAACTCTTTGAATATCACCAGCAAAGCAGCCTTATTATTAGTATATATATTATAAAGTAGAAGAGAATGCGCTGTATTAAGAGATTTCATAATTTGCCACGTCACGAATGTGATATCTCCATTACAAACGCTTCCGGCTCGTCCTTGCTTCTGAGCATGCGTATTTGTACTTTGGACTTTTGTCCGATGGACTTGTGTACACACGATCGGAAAATCCGACAACACACATTTGTTGGCGGAAAATTTGAAGACATGATAGCCAACATTTGTTGGCGGAAAGTCCAACAACAATTGTCCCATGGAGCATACACACGGTCAGATTTTCCACCACCAGCCTGACATCCAACATTTCCGTCGGAAAATCCGATCATGTGTACGGAGCTTTAGAAACACACATAGGGAACACAGTTAACCCCTTGATCGTCCCCTAGTGTTAACCCCTTCCCTGCCAGTGACATTTACACAGTAATCAGTGTATTTTTATAGCACTGATCTCTGTATAATTGTCAATGGTTTCAAAAATGTGTCAAAAGTGTCCGATGTGTCCGCCATAATGTTGCAGTCCAATTAAAAATCACAGATCGCTGCCATTACTAGTAAAAAAAAAAGAATAATAATAAAAATGCCATAAATCGACCCCCTATTTTGTAGATGCTATAACTTTTGGGCAAACCAATCAATATACGCTGATTGTGATTTTTTTTTTAGCCAAAAATATGTAGACTACATCAGCCTAAACTGAGGAAAAAATCTGGGACATGTATAATAGCAAAAAGTAAAATATATTGTATTTTTTTCAAAATTGTCGCTCTTCTTTTGTTTATAGCGCAAAAAATTAAAACCACAGAGGCGATCAAATACCACCAAATAACGCTCGCAAGAATGGCGCAATTGTCAGTTAAAAATGGCCTGGTCATTGAGCAGTCAAATCTTCCCGGGGCTGAAGCGGTTAAGTGATGACCTACCCACATTTGAGATTTTCCCCATACCTTTTTTTCATTCTTTAAAGAAAACTTAGCAGCTGATAAAAAACATGCATACAAAAGTACTTACCACTCTCACGATATTTGGTGGTGAGCAAGGGAAATTTCTAACTTACGTTGTCCCTATTTCTGACTAAAAACCCTACACCCATTTACCAACCAGTAATCACAAATTTGTACAATGCTACCAGTAATACCAATTATATGCCCACACTTCAAGTACTTCCAAAGCACCTGAACTGAGGCGTCTGTCCTATAATGCCACGTACATACGAGCGGAATTTCCATCGAAAACATTTTTGGATGTTTTTTCCGACGGAATTCCGCTCAAGCTTGGCTTGCATACACACAGTCACACAAAAGTTTGCTGAACTTTCGACCGCCAAGAATGCAGTGATGTACAACACTACGACGAGCCCCGAAAATGAAGTTCAATGCTTCCGTCAAATTGTTTCAGAGCATGCCTAGGAATTTTGCGTGTCAGAATTGGTACAGACGATCAGAACTTTTTCTGACCGAAAAAATTGAGAACATGCTCTCAATCTTTTGCTGGCTGCAATTCCACCAGCAAAAGTCTGATGGAGCATACACACGGTCGAATTGTCGGACCAAAGGCTCTCATTGGACTTTTTCTGGCGGAATTTCCACTCGTGTGTACGGGGCATCAGAGTCGGCAACCAGGGGGAAACTTAGGTATTAACCAATTCTGTCACCGACGCAGCCTGCACCCTCCCCAGCAAAAATACTCAAGTAAAAAAAACAATTCTCCCCTTTTAATCTAGATCCCTGTCAAATGTAACCACTTGCCTACAGGGCACTTACACCCCCTTCCTGCCAAGGCCATTATTTTCAGCTTTCAGCGCTGTCACACTTTTAATGACAATTGAGCAGTCATGCTACACTGTACCCAGATGACATTTTTATAATTTTCTTCACACAAATAGAGCTTCCGTTTGGTGGTATTTAATCACTGCTGGGTTTTTTATTTAAAAAAAAAAAGACCAAAAAATTAGAAAAAAATTTTTTTTTACTTAGTTTCGTTCAGTACATTTTGTATTTAAGTAATTTTTCTCCTTCACTGATGTGCGCTGATGAGGCGGCACTGATGGGCACTGATAGGCTGAACTGGTGGGCATTGATGTGGCGGCACTTATGGGCACTGATTAGGTGGCAATAATGAGGAGGCACTAATATGCCGCACTTATGGGCACTGATAGGTGGCACTGATATGTGGCACTGATGAGCACTGATAAATGGCACTGATGGGCAATGTTAGGTGGCACTAATGGGCACTAATAGGTGGCACTGATTGGCACTGATAGGCGGCACTGGTGGGCACTGATAGGCGGCACGGATAGGCGCTACTGATGGGCACTGATGGGCAATGATGGGTGGCACTGATGAGCGACGCTGATGGGCATTGATGGACAGCAGTGATGGGCATTACTGATAGATGGGACTGGTAGCCAGCACGGACTGGCATCACTAATGGGCACTGATTGGTGGCACTGATGGGCAGTGGTGGGCACTGATTGCTGGCACTGGTGGGCACTCATCGCTGTCACTGATTTGTGGCACTGGTGTAGCTACTGTAATCAGGGCACTGATTACATGTATAGATGTCTCCTGTAAGGGAATGTATCTGATCGGCTTTCCTCATAACACACTCTGTCAGTGTGAGGCAAGGAGCGCCGATTACCGACATCTCCATATTTACATGTGACTGGCTGTGATTGGACACAGACGATCACATGGTTAAAGAGCCGCGGACGCAGTTCTTTACAGAGATCGGGGTCGCACTGTGTCCTAGCAACACGGCGCAGAGGCATTCACCACGCTGCACGCCCCCGCGGGCGTGCGAGAGTGCCCATTTTGAGACGCCATCATATGACGGCGTCCCAGAACGAGAGCAGCACCGCACCACCGTCACTTGACGGTGGGCGGGAACTAGTTAATCTATATTAAAATATTAAAAATGCAGCGCTGGTAGAAACAAACTAGTTAAAGATATGTAACCACAAAAATCTGATCCAACAGTGATATAAACATTCAATATAGGTGAAAAAACCTGGCTAATGCCTGACACGGCATAGGCAATGAATAATAAGTGAAAGTGTCCACCATATGATGATATTAAAATCAACTTCAACCCAATGAAGGTAAAAACATAGGGGATCACAAAAAATAAATATAAATAATAAGTGAAAAAAAAGTCATGCCCCAGTTGGTGTACTCTCGTATGAAACATGTTGGGTACATAGCCTGCTGGCCAGATTTACCATGCTTTTTATTGCTTGTACACATCCCCACTGATGTTTTGTACGATTTTGTATCTTTGAGTGGATATTCTCTCTTTGTCCTTTGTCCTAATTCTCTATGTCTATTTTTATTTATCGTGACTATACGGGCTATTGACATTAGTCCTTGTGTAGATTGGACTAACCAGCAATTTGTGCTGGTTTTTCTGCATTGGAATGTAAATGCTTGAAGTGGGATTTTGATGCATCATAGGGACACCCAAGGCACTCTATGGTCTATTTGGTCCATTGACCTTCCAGACTTATTTGTGCCTATAGTCACATATAGGAGAGCGCTTTTCCTTATATGGCCGGTTAGGCTAACATAAGTGAATTTTACATCTAGTCCTTTGAGTCAGCAATCTTGGAGGGTGTATCTGTGAATGACACTTTCAAACTGTCGCAATTCAACTTATAGGGTTCGCCTTATGTTTTGAATTGACTGGTGTTATACCAGCACATTTTGCATTTCCCCCGTTCTGCTGACATCATTTCCGGTGTTGACTGCTGTCAACATCCGGTGCCGTCTTAGTGTACTCAATACAGGAGGACAATTCTTGTCCTTCCTGTTGTGGGTTACACTTCCGGTTCCGTTGTCGTCACTTCAGCTCAGCTATGAGGAAAGATTAGAGGAACTGAATTTATTCACTCTTGAGAAGAGGAGAATAAGGGGGGATATGATCAACATGTACAAATATGTAAAGGGTCCATATAGTGAACTTGGTGTTGAGTTATTCACTTTACGGTCAACACAGAGGACAAGGGGGCACTCCTTACGTCTAGAGGAAAAGAGATTTCATCTCCAAATACAGAAAGGTTTCTTCACAGTCAGGGCCGGTGCTACCACTAGGCGGACTAGGCAGCATTTCCGCCTAGGGCGCCCTTCCACTGGTGACCCTCTTCCCTCTGTCTGCCTCCAGCAACTCTGTTGGTCACAACACAATAGGCAGGCACTCCCAAAGCCCTCATTACAGTGTCAGAGGCGCATCGGCGGCGGGCAGAGGACTGTGCCACCTGTGACCCAGCTAAAGGGATGCCGGGGATGCTCTTCGACGGTGTTCTCACTTCATCCACAGTGCGATCAGAGCGGAGAACACTGGGAAGAGATCCACTAACCCTGATTGCTGGAGGAGGAGGTGGATGGGGGGACGGAACACACTAGATCCCCGGGACTCCGCCTCTCCTTCCTGGGATCACACTCAGTCTGGTGGCGGCTGGAGCTCCGTGAGGATCAACTTATGAGAGCCACATGTGTGATCTGCTGAGAGGCGGAGAGACGCCGAGTCCTCATGGCTCCTGCTGGTTGTCATCCGCAGCTGCCTGACTACCCATCACCATGGGGTAAGTGAGTCCCGGGACCCCCTCCCCCCACCTGTACATGGTTCAGTCCTCCTACTATTACCTATATGCAACTTTCTCTACTGGGGGGTCAGCAATGTGTAATAATGGGGGGGGGGTCACCCTGTGTGGTAATATGTAATAATGGGGTTCCTCCTGTGTAGTGATGGAGGGGTCTACCCTGTGTATTAATGTGGGGTTATCTGTAATAATGGGGGCAACTCTGTGAAGTAATTAAGGGGTCACCCCTGTATATTAATGTGGGGTCACCCTATGTGTAGTGATATGTAATAATGGGGTTACCCCTGTGTAGTGATGGGGGGGTCACATTCCCTTTTCACATTATTGAGAACTTGCTCCCCCCTGAGGTGTATCGGAGTGTGTGTATTCCCACGTGTCGTGATTTAGGGCAGCCTATTAATATCAATGGGCAGCCATGTTTACGTGAAACGTGCAATAAAGGTGCAGATGTGATTTTTTTTTAAATCGCTTCACACCAATTTGCATTATATTGCAGTGCGGTCTGTTTTGGTGGGCGTCAATACAAGTGTGTTTGCTGCATGTGTGGGGTGCCATTAAAAAAAAAAAACAATGCCACCCATAAATCTCTGTATTTTCATGTGGTGCGGGAAAATGTGTGATTTTATGTGCCGTCACATGGGTGCTGAGCCCCGCACAGTGTGATGGGACGTTTATCTGTTTGAAGTGTTGAGCTGCATGTATGGAGACACAGCTGTGCTGAGTTTTGAAGTTATGCCTGGTACATCGGACAAATGATTATCTGGGTTTTTTTTCATGCTAGTCTTGCATCAAAAATCAAGAGTTTACTAAAGTTACCAAGATTCTTGTACGACAGAATAAAAATTTGGAAGTGATGTCATGTATTGTATTTTCAAATGGCAACTGTACTGATTAAACAGAAATCATACAATCTGCTATCGTACGAAGACATTTTTAATGCATGTTTGATCGTGTATATCAGATGAACTGTCATGATTGGCTTTGGAACGCTGTGTACAATCAGATTATCGTACGAATGATTCAAAAGCGATATTTTTTGTACAATTTTCTGATCATGTGTACGGGGGGCTTAAGGGGTACCACTGTCTTCATTCAATGCCACATGCCCATCCATGGCGCCTCCGCATCTCCATTCACTTATATAGACAGACTGCACACCGCTCAGCGATGGGTCACAAATGTAACCAATCAGCTCTTCACGCCGTATGGAGCTCCGCACCATTGTGAATGTAGACTTTCAGCTTCACTCCTTTCACACTTTTAGGGCTTGTTCACGTGTGCTTTGGTCTCTGCAGGGTGATCCATGTGCCTCCTCACTACCTGCTTTAACTTCTTGAGTGCCACACTAGTGCATTTCACATGATTGCGGAGTGTTCGCAGAGTGGCCCTTTTCACTTGAACGGGTCATGGTTGATGGGCACTATGCCCGCTGAAAGCGACCGGGTATAATTCCAGGGAGGCATCATGCCCCCACATGTGTTCTCTCCCGGGCACTGATGTAAGTTTATTTACTTTTGTTATATATATATTTCTTAATTTTTTTTTGTATATACAGAATATATGTTTTTAATAATAAGCTGTATATTTGGAGGATTTTTAAATAAACAAAAATATAGACTGCCTGCTGCTGCCTCTGCAGCTGAAGAGGGTAGCAGTTGAGTGTTCAACCATGGAGTTTTATAGTTATGTAGCAGGAGCAGGGCCGGTGCTACCACTAGGCAAACTAGGCAGCCGCTGGTGTTCCTACTCTTTTCTCTATGCAGCAAGCAACTAAGTCTCAGCATCAGCAGGCCGCCACTGCTCTGTTCGTACATAGTGTTAGAGGCACAGCGGCGGGAGAGGACTGTGTCTGTGTCCCAACTCCTGAATGAATGGAAGCAAGCAAACATTCATTGGTAGGCTGCATTTGATGGGCGCTGGTGAGGCTGCATTTGATGGGTGCTTCATTAAAAAAGGTGGGGTATACATGGGCAGGGGAAAGGGGGTGGAGTCAGGGGTGGAGCCAAGGGGGGCAGCAAAATGAGGTTTCGCCTAAGGTGTCAAAAATCCTTGCACCAGCCCTGTTCACAGTAAGAGCTGTGAAAATATGGAATAGACTCCCTCCAGAGGTGGTTCTGGCTAACTCAGTAGATTGCTTTAAGAAAGGCCTGGATACTTTCCTAAATATACATAATATAACTGGGTACTGACATTTATAGGTAAAGTTGATCCAAGAAAAATCCGATTGCCTCTAGGGGGATCAGGAAGTGATTTTTTTCCCCTGCTGTAGCAGATGGGAGCATGCTGTTTTGGGGTTGTTTTTTGTTGCCTTCCTCTGGATCAACTGTGGGTATAGAATGGGGTTTATTGGATTGTACAATATTTTTAATTTTATTTATTATTTCTTTTTTTTATGGTTGAACTGGATGGACTTGTGTCTTTTTTTGGCCTAGCTAACTATGTAACTATGTAACTTCCGGGGCGACGGCGCACCTGTTGTGACGCTACTTGTGTCCTCACCTGACGGTTTTGGCACCAAAATTTGGCACCAAACAACGGTGGAGAGGGATATAAAAGGGGCCACATTTGATCAGCAAGATTGAGCTGATCCACTAGGGCTGATGTTTGACGCAATCCTTACGAGGTAAAAGAATCTTTATACAACAGACCTATTATTCCTTCATATTGAATTTAGATCACTAAAATGCTTTATTAATTCTCCTAAAAGGGATTGAGGCTATTCCTATACCTTATCATCTTATGCATGTGGACGGTTTCCGTTCTGGCTTAAACATACTATACAGGTCATTTAAATTGTAAGCTATTTCAAATCTCATAATATTGATGAAATTGGATACATCTGTTAAATATTGAATATTCTATTATAATTTTTCAGAACTCTTTGAAACTAGATGCTGTCCTAAATTCAATTCTATTAAAGGTAGTTTGTCAAAGGTCTTCTCTGGGATTTCTTTTCAAAAATAAGAATTTTAGGTAGGTGCATCACTGTATATATTTTTATATCTTATTATATACCCCATCTCTATAAAAAAACTTTGACCATTGTGTAAACATTTATAATAAATTTCCCCATATATATCCAATAGATGGATTCCGAGACTTTATTGTCTTGGTTGTTATCTCCCTCTCTATGATGCATCATTAATGAACCCCACGTATTAAACATTTTGGTGGACTGCGAGGTATCCTTCCTGAATGTACAGGTCAGCCTTGGAGTGCTATCTCCGCCCATCTATCATTCTCAGGGGTGGCGATTTTGTGTTTGATTTTGATGTTGATGTGTTAATTTATGTGTCTTGTATCTGATTATGATTTTCTCATTTCTGTGATTGTAGTTTGTATGACATTAGTCAGTTATTCTGAGGAAGCCCTATTGAGGGCAAAACATGTGAGACATACTAACATCTGCCAACTTCTACCTGTATTCGGAGATGTATTGTTTTTAAATGTCCTTCTAGATATATGATGTTGATCATGTTGTTGTAGTTTTCAATAAATTTATATTTTTGTATCTAAATATGTGTCTATGCGCTTTTAAAGTCACAATTCTCTGTCCTTAAATATATACGATTTTGTATTGTTATTTTTATTTTAAATAAACCGACATTTTTTTACCGGAGGGACCTGCTCCATGTGGAGGCTTTTCATGTGGAGGCTTTTTTCTTTCTTTTTTTCTCCACTAATATCCTACGTGTTTGATGAGCATACCTTCTTCCGAATTGGAGTTTGGACGCAGCCATCATACATTTGACATCTTGGCTCCACGCATCGCTGTTACATCATCGGGTGCCATATCACCCCAAGCGGAAGAAGGGTTGCTGTGGATTACTCTTCATGCTTGTTTGACTCACTGCTACGGTGTGTGAGTCCACACCGTCTGGTAAGAGTATCGATTACTTTCACCTTTTATTCTGTTTCCTCTTTGCCATATGTTGGAAGAAAATGTATATACAACTCTAATGCTGCGTACACACGGTCGGAATTCTCGTCGGAAAAAGCTCTGATGGTTTTCCCGTCGGAATTCCGACGGAATTTCGCTCAAACTGTCTTGCCTACACACGGTCACACCAAATTCCGACGGTAAATAACACCACGCCTTAAAAAATGTTCGACTGCACTATAAAAGGGAAGTTTAATGCTTCTGAGCATGCATCGAATTGTTTCCGAGCATGCGTCGGAATTTTACGTGTCAGAATTGCATACACACGATCGGAAAATCCAATAGAAAGGTTTTCCGTCGGAAAAATTAAGAACAGGTTCTCAATCCAAAGTCCGTCGGAAATTCCGACAGAAAAAGACCGATGGGCATACACACCGTCGGAAAATCCGATGAAAAGCTCCCATCGGACTGTTTCCATCGGAAAATCCGACCGTGTGTACGCGGCATAAGGCATTCAAAACATTTGGATTTTCCGGTGTGATATTTGGTGATCCCCTCAGAGGTGAAAATCCCAGATTACTATATGAACGGGCATTGAGCTATACAGTTCTACATCCACATTGCTGCTACAAAGACTTTTTCTTTCACTTATTATTTATATTTATTTTTTGTGATCACCTATGTTTTTACCTTCATTGGGTTGAAGTTGATTTTAATATCATCATATGGTGGACACTTTCACTTATTATTCATTGCCTATGCCGTGTCAGGCATTAGCCAGGTTTTTTCACCTATATTGAATGTTTCTATCACTTTTGGATCAGATTTTTGTGGTTACATCACTTTAACTAGTTTGTTTCTACCAGCGCTGCATTTTTAATTTTTTATTTTACTGTCACAATTATTTCATTGTTGATGCTGGCTGCTTTATTTTCACGTTTTGATCTATAAGTAGCGCAAATATATATTGACTTTTTTATATTAAAATATTATCTAGTTACCTGAGTATTTAAAATTCTGACACCACTAAAAGGTGCGCCTTCACCTTTAACCACTAGTCCTGACTATTATTTAGTTATCAAATAATACTTACCTTATCATCGGCTGATTCCTTTGCTCTCATAACCAATATCTCTTTGCATAGGGGACAGCGTATATAAATAATTGACACAACACACGTTGCTTCATACACTGTTCTGATTTATTATGGCTCTGACAGCGTGTTAAGTATAAATGAAAGATGGGCGTCACCCACCATCTTCCACCAATAATGTTCAAATGACAATTTTCCTTTTACCATGCATTCAACCAATCATAGTCATATATCATAACTCTTTACATCTCTGTATCTAAACAAACTCATTATGTCACATTATATTATGTCACCTAGACAAATATAACTCCACACATTATGTCACCTAAAACTAAAACTCATGACCAACACGTAACTTCCTTATTTCTGGGTTCGATTTCAACACAAGCTCACTTCTTAAACAACAATATATATTTACTTGATTAGCAAAAATGATAAACTTAAAGGTGTCGAGTTTCAGATTGCAAAACACAATATGAACATAAGGGGGTCTGTTTAACGTGCCCCTTTCACCCCTTGCCCCCAAAACTGCTCTCTCTAGTTATCCTACCTATCTTAGTGCTCTCTCGTTGTCACCTACAACTCCTCTCCTCTTCTGCTTTCTGTAGTGGTCCTCCAAGGCTCTGTCCTTGGACCCCATCTGTTCAGTATCGGCACCTCTCCCTGGGTCAGTTGATTACCTTCCACAGATTCCAATACTGTTCCAATGACTCCTTAATTCTCTCTACTCATCAGCTTGTCCCTTCAATCTCCTCACACATCACTAAATTACTGATATATCAGTCATGCCACTTTCCCCAAACTCAATGAGCTCATAATATTCCTTGCCCCTCATGTCTACATCCTTGACTTTTCCTTCAAAACAAATAGTACAAGTGTCAGTACCTCTACTCATGCCACGGTGTGTAATCCTAGACTCTGACCTTTCCAGATCTTGCCATCTTAATTACATAGTTATATAGTTAGTCTGGTTGAAAAAGACAAAAGTCTATCTACCAATAAGAAGGGGGGGGGGGGGATATTTTTTTACAAAAAATCCTATATACACAATCTCATACCCACAGTGGATCCAGAGGAAGTCTAAAATGCCCAGCAAAGCACGATCCAATCTGCTCCAGCATGGTAAAAAATTCCTTGTTGATCCCCCAAGAGGAAATCACATATTCCCTTGATGAACTTTACCTATAAATGTTAGTGTCCAGTTATATTATGTACGTTTAGGAAAGAATCCAGGCCTTTTTAAAGCAATCTACTGAGCTGGACAAAATCAACTGTTGAGGGAGTCTATTCCACATTTTCAAAGCTCTTACTATCAAGAAGCCTTTCCACATTTGGAGATTAAATCTCTTTTCCTGCAGATGTAAAGAGTGCCCCCTTGTCCTCTGTGATGACCTTAAAGCGAATAACTAAAAACCAAGTTCACTACAGTATATTAACCACTTATGTATTTATACATGTTGATCATATCCCCCTTAATCTCTTCTCAAGAGAGAATACTGTACATTCAGTTCCCCTAATCTTTCCTCATAGCTGAGCTTCTCCATGCCTGTTATCAATTTGGTTGCCCTTCTCTGCACTTTCTCCAGTCCCCTTGGACCATAAAATTGTCTTGTAGTAGGTTTATACATATTTGCCTTTTAACTGTTCCTGCGGTGTCAATTTTTTCGGGTAATTAAAATCCCCCATTATCACTGTTCCAGCCCTTGCAGCCCTTTCTATCTGTACAAGGAGCTGGGTCTCACCTCCTCTTTAACACTGGGAGGTCTATAATAAACTCCAATTATTACCTTTGCAGTACTCACACCCATGTGCAGTTTCATCCATAATATCTCAGCCTCATCACACTCTCCATCAACTAGGTCTTCATTCTTACTCACTTTGAGATCCCTTCTCTCATAGAGACAGACACCAGCACCCTTCATTTTTACCATGTCTCTCCAAAAGAAAGCATAGCCAGGAATATTAAAAGCCTATCCATGTGACGAATGAAGCCAAGATTTAGCGATACCAATTAAATCATAATTCTCTACATGCACCAAAGCTTCCAACTCACCTATTTTGCTTGGCAGACTTCTGGCATTGGTAAACAAACACTTTAATTCATTGTCACATTTTGCACACATATTTTGCATATTGCTTATTTTAATGCAAATAGTACCATTTCCAATGGTTGTTTGTAACATCTTATCTGCCATAGCCCCCCCCCCCCCCCCCACCTTTTCCATTCCACCCACCAATAGGGACTGAACCCTGCCTGACCTGTCTGACCTGTCTGCCCCATTATAATAAAAATCCACCTTCCCCTCAATCTAGGGGTTTAAATACTCCTCTAGCCTTCTAATAAACCTCTCCCCCAGCACAGAAGACCCCTTTCAATTTAGGTGCAAACCATCTTTAGCATATAGGTTGTACCCCAATGAAAAGTCAGCTCCGTGCTCTAGAAACCCAAATCCTTTCCTCTTACACTAGGTCTTTATCCATGCATTCAGTTCTCTAATCTCCCCTTGTCTTTCCTGTGTTGCACATGGCACAGGCAATATTTCAGAGAATATAACCTTGGAGGTCCATCCCTTCAACTTGCAGCCTAGTTCTTTAAATTGATTCTTCAAGAGCCTCCACCTTCCATGTATTCTGTCATTGATTCCAACACTGACCAAGACAACTGGATTATGCCCAGGCTCTCCCAGTAATCTATCAACCCAGTCATCAATTCAACCATTCGATTGAGGCGTTCCTGGTGACAGATTATTCTATCAGTTCTTGTGCTTATAGAATCCCCTATTACCACTAACTATCTAGTAGAGATGGGCTGAAACACCCCCTTGTTTGGTTTGCAGCAGAACTTCTGCCCGAACCGCAAACTCCATTGGAGTCTACAGGAGCGGAACATGAGAAATCAAAAGTCCTCATTTTCCCAGATCCCCCCCCCCCCTCCTTATGTGACTAAGTATGGAGTAAATTGTACCCCTACCCATTTAACAAAAAAAGTGTCAAAAATTACTAAAAATAGTAGACAAGTTTTCGACAATACCTTTATAAAAAAATTTTTTAAAATAATGTCCGCCGATGTAGTTCTGCCGTCTGCCACCGTTGGACCCAAAAAAATGAAGGCTTCCGGGTGATTCCGATTCTGATAAGCCCTCTGCCCGCAGACACCCGCAACCACAGCCAAGGGTTGTGGGCAAGAGACCCTTGTCCCCATCAACTTGACATTTTTTTACGCTGGTTCACCTTTATGTATTTTTTTAAGGAGATTTGCACACAGGTCATGTTAGCATGTTACATTACCAACATGTGACATGCACCTTAAAATTATGTCCTAAAAGGGCATTCAACCTCCAATGCATATGATTTCTTTGGGTTAGCTTTTGCTTTTAAAGGGGAACTCAATACTCCATTCTCCAATTCTCTTGTCTCCCCCCTCTAATCCCTTGGATTCCCATGGTCTAAATTTTGCTTTTAAAGGGGAACTCCACATTCCATTCTCCAATGCTCTTGTCTCCCCCCTCTAATACATAGTTACATAGTAGGTGAGGTTGAAAAAAGACACAAGTCCATCAAGTCCAACCTATGTGTGTGAATATATGTCAGAATTACATTGTATATCCCTGTATGCTGCAGTCATTCGGGTGCTTATCCAATAGTTTCTTGAAACTATCGATGCCCCCGATACCACTGCCTGTGGAATGGAATTCCACATCCTTGCCGCTCTTACAGTAAAGAACCCTCTACATAGTTTAAGGTTAAACCTCTTTTCTTCTAATTTTAATGAGTAGCCACGAGTCTTGTTAAACTCCCTTCTCCGAAAAAGTTTTATCCCTATTGTGGGGTCACCAGTATGGTATTTGTATATTGAAATCATATCCCCTCTCAAGTGTCTCTTCTCCAGAGAGAATAAGTTCAGTGCTTGCAACCTTTCCTCATAACTAATATCCTCCAGACCCTTTATTAGCTTTGTTGCTCTTCTTTGTCCTCGCTCCATTTCCAGTACATCCTTCCTGAGGACTTGTGCCCAGAACTGGACAGCATACTCTAGGTGCGGCCAGACCAGAGTCTTGTAGAGTGGGAGAATTATTGTTTTATCTCTGGAATTAATCCCTTTTTAATGCATGCCAATATTCTGTTTGCTTTGTTAGCAGCAGCCTGGCATTGCATGCCATTGCTGAGCCTATCATCTACTAGGACCCCCAGGTCCTTTTCAATCCTAGATTCCCCCAGAGGTTCTCCCTCCAGTGTATAGATTGCATTTATATTTTTGCCACCCAAATGCATTATTTAAAAATTTTCTACATTGAACCTAATTTGCCATGTAGTTGCCCACCCCATTAGTTTGTTCAGATTTTTTTGCAAGGTTTTCACATCCTGCGGAGAAGTTATTGCCCTGCTTAACTTAGTATCGTCCGCAAATACAGAGATTGAACTGTTTACCCCATCCTCCAGGTCGTCTAATTCCTTGGATTTCCATGGGCTAACTTTTGCTTTTAATGGGGAACTCCAAACTTCACTCTATTCTTAAAGGGCTGTAAGCTGCCTTCACCAATCCAAACCACATCCTTTTACTAAGCATACAACAGGGCCAGCTAGGAAAGGGGCGAGAAGAGCGATCGCTCAAACCCCCTCCTGAACCATACAAGGGCACATGCACTCAACATAGCTGGCTGACTTTGGGGCATGTTGGGCTCAGCCCAATACCAACCTCAAAGCACCTTGTACCCACTAGTTTAACCACTTCCCGACCTCCGTACGATGATGTATGTCCTTACTTTGAAGGGGGATATCGTTGTCATGGCAGCAGCTAGCTGCCATAACCCAGATATCCTCTTCTTCAGCCGGCGTTCCGGTTTCAGATAAGAGTGGTCTCTGTGGCGGATTTGCCGCAAGATCACTTTTATCAGCACCCTCCACCGCTTACCGGAGCCATCGGCAGCGGCGGAGGCAATCGGATCTTCACACTTGCTGGGCACGGAGACGAGTGAGGGGAAGATGGCCCCCACCCTTCTCCATAACAATACAGGGTAGAAGCAACAACAAAAAGTCACTTCCGTCAATAGCTCTTAAAGTGCCATTTAAAAAAAAAAGAAATTTAAATGACAAGTTTTTTTTTTTTTATTACATTTAAGTGTAAATATGAGATATGAGGTCTTTTTGACCCACGATCTCATATTTAAGAGGTCCTGTCATGCTTTTTTTCTATTACAAGGGATTTTTACATTCCTTGTAATAGGAATAAAAGTGACACATTTTTTTTTTAAACTGTGTAAAAATAAAAAATAAAAGGTAAAATAAATAAGAAAAAAAAAAATTTTAATAAAATTTCGTCCCACGAGCTTGCGTGCAGATGCGAACGCATACGCGAGTAGCGCCCGCATATGAAAACGGTGTTCAAACAACACATGTGAGGTATCGCCGCGATCGGTAGAGTGAGAGAAATATTGTAACTTAAAACATGCAACCTGTAGAATTTTTTAAACATCGCCTATGGAGATTTTTAAGGGTAAAAGTTTGTTGCCATTCCACGAGCGGGCGCAATTTCGAAGCATGACATGTTGGGTATCAATTTACTTGGCGTAACATTATCTTTCACAATAAAAAAAATTGGGCTAACTTTACTGTTGTCTTTGTTTAATTCAAACAAGTGTCAGACCGCTGCGCAAATACGGTGTGGCAAAAAGTATTGCCACGACCGCCATTTTATTCTCTAGGGTGTTAGAAAAAAAGGTATAATGTTTGGGGGTTCTAAGTAATTTTCTAGCAAAAAAATGTTTTTTAACTTGTAAACAACACATCTCAAATAGAGGCTCGGTCCTTAAGTGGTTAAAGGGGCTTTCCACATTTCGTAAGGCCCCCTGTCTGCAGCGCCCCACAACCCCAGCCTAGGGTTGTGTGGAAGAGGCCCTTGTCCCCTAAATAGGGGAACAAGGTGGTTGACTTTTGGAGTGCCTGAGCCCCTCCTGCCCCCAAGCATCCACCCCCTTTCATGGACTGTCTTGCTGTGTGTTTGGCTAGGGGTTTGTTAGTGTGTAGGAAGGGCACAATTTCTTTTTATTTTTGGGTGGGATTTTTCACGTGAGGGCTCTCATCTTAAGCCTTAACATACCCAAATGACCTTGTATGTATCCTTTTCCTAGTTTTGTTTTTGCGGTTGTCCAAATTGGTGACATTGATATATGTCCCTCAGGGTGGGACCTTGGCCCCCATACCCATTTTAAGACCAACAACTAGAAGATAAGCCAGCCAAGTGGGGACTAGCAAAATTAACAAGTCAGTTCCCATAGATGCAATGGTATTTGTTGTATAACTTTTGCCCATGTTAGGCTCTTTGTTTGCCCCTCTGGACCGGGGAGTATCTGTAATTTTGTAGCATGCTGGATGATGTGCTTAATTTTGGACAGGGCTTATTTTGTGCTAGCTGTGTTTGGATTGGCCTGGGCATGCTCAGGGACTTTGATTTTTTCCTGTGTCTTTTGGTGTGTGAAATGCATTTGGGTTGGTCTGGATATGTTTAGGGACCCATTTTTTGTGTGTGAACAGCACTGGGATGTTTCTGGTCTTACTCAGAGCTTTTTTTTTGGGTTAGTAATTTAAGGACATCCTTAACAGGTGTGCCCACTTTGAAATTATTTCTCTACACTGGGTGAACTTGCATTTTGTGTGTTTCATGGACTCTGCATGTGTTTTCAATTGCCTCATTAGCACGCAAACCTATGTTATGTAAAGATAGCAGACAGCATTCTTTACCTTGCCCTGAAAAGAGGCAAGATTGTGTGTGGGGCCAGCAAGAGAGTACATTTGGGTGTCCTTATAGAGTTTCTAACACATGTATTTTCTCTTTCTATTTTCTTTGTTATGTCTTTGCAAAACAGATGTGTTTTAGAGCAAGTTATTTTTACTTTGGTTTATTGTATTTTTTTGGGTGGGGGGATATTTTCCCCTGAAATATTTTTGATGTTGTCAATGTGTGTCCTTTGTAGGTTGTTTTACTTTGATTTAATTGTCTCTGCTGCATTATTTAGCAAAATTTTCCTTAAGGTGCTGCGACTAATTAATGTTTAAATCCTTAATAGATGTCCGTTTGTGGGCGCAGTCCTTTTAACTCCTGTTAATTTCCTCTGCAAAATGGTCAAACCTCAAAACCATTCTGTTAGTGTCTCAAATTAACATACATGTGTTTTTTTTTCTTTCCTTGCTCTTTTTCAAGTCCTGTTTTGTTGACCAATAAAATTTGTAGGACATTTTTATGTTTTATCTGATTTGTTAATTTTCATGCAACAGATTTCCCAGCTGTAGCTTAACTAGGCTGATAGGCATGGCAAAACAAAAAAAGGTGTGATTTGTCTAAAAGCTACTTTCCTGGTGCCTTCATGGTAGCATATGCATGGATTGTGCGTATGCTGCCATGGATAGGCACAAGGAAAGGAAAATTACAGAGAAGTAAGTATTCAATGTTCCATTTTAGCACAGCGGTTCTCAGCCTCAGTCCTCAAGTACCACCGACCAGACATGTTTTGGGATTTATCTTAGCTAACATAGCTGTCCAAAATACCAAGCCATTGACTGTGATTTAAAGCACCTGTGCAAAATGAAGGAAAACCTGCAACCATGGCCTGTTGGGGGGTACTTGAGGATAGGGTTGAGAACCACTGATTTAGAGCACTGAGCTAAAATCTAGCCCAAGACAATCCTATTTTAATTGTGGGAATTTGAGGGAAACCAAGTGAGTGTTAGAACCCCTGCTTGTCTTTTTTTAGGTTGGGCTTTGTGTCCCTTTTCTGAAAATTGGCTTCACTTTCTGTCACAGCCAAACAGGAATTGAGGGTAAAACCCTACAAATGTCTTTCCTTGGGGGTGGGGGAGGGAAAGCACTGGTGATTTTATCATCCAATCATGTAGAAGCAAAGCTGCTTTTTTTTTTTTCCTTGCATGTCCCCCTCCGATCTCCAGCAACTGCTCTTCCAAGTGCACTTGTAGTGTAAAGTGGATTTGCCTTTAGTAAATAAACCCCAAAGTCCAAGATACCTAATAATGTGGGGTGTACAGAGGAAAATGCTAGAGTGCAATTTACCTAATGGGGAAGCTATTTAGATTGACCCGTGTGTCCCCAAGGAAAGACATTGGGGACACAATAAATTTGAAGGAGAAAGTGGCAAAATTTATGAGGTGTCTTCACCCTATCAGGGATGCAGACATCCCCAAAAACTGACAAGACTTCTAATCCTGCTGCACTCTATCCCCAAGCAAAAATAAGAAAGGATTTCATTTAGTTTAACTTTGCAAAGACACATTCCTAAGTTCTACTGTTATGCATGTCAATGGCCCATTTAGACCTTATTTCATAGAAAACACCAGTTGCCTTTCACTAGAAACTTTTGTTAGTTCAGTCCTGGAAATCTTCATTTGCTTTATTAATAATTTCCCTAAAAATTGGGTTCCTGCAGCTAGATGCGCCAAATGCATCTAGATGCGCGACTGCTGTGTATGTGAGATACGCAACTGCTGTGTTCGCAGAGGTATGTACCCGTGGCACATATCTGAT
Source organism: Lithobates sylvaticus (assembly GCA_028564925.1). NCBI lineage: Eukaryota > Metazoa > Chordata > Amphibia > Anura > Ranidae > Lithobates > Lithobates sylvaticus. The sequence continues at coordinate 243,080,595 of CM053030.1, forward strand.
TGCTGGTAGTGGTTGCCAGCACACAGGAATGACATCACTCCCCTCCAGGAATTTGCTTGTACTGCTGCTAATTTCTTCCCACCACTATGCCCCGCTCACTGTTTTCTGAGGAAGTGATGATCCTTATTTGCAAATTAGGAAAACATTTTTTTTTAACATGGGGTGGTGTTTGTGTTGGTCCCTAACACACATTCATATTAGGGCCAATTTAGACAGGATCTGATTTACCTAGCAGCATGTTTTTAGAGTGTGGGGGGAAACCAGAGTACCTGGAGGAAACCCACGCATGCACAGGGAGAACATGCAAACTCCAGGCAGATGGTGTCACAGGCAGGATTTGAACCAGCGACCCTTTTCACTGCTAGATGAAAGTGCTAACCACTATACCACTGTGCAGCCCAAATATATATCTATAGATGTAGGTTTTTGTCTCCAACAGCAGAGAGAAGTTGGGTAGATGCCACACTCCCAATTCTGGAGGCATAATAATAGTCTAGCACAGGTGTCTTCAAACTACGTCCCTCCAGTTGTTCAGAAACTACAGTTCCCATCATGCCTAGTCATGTCTGTGAACGTCAGAGTTTTACAATGCTTCATGGGATGTGCAGTTCCGCAACAGCTGGAGAGCCGTAGTTTAAAGATTCCTGATCACTCTAGCATGTCTTGAAAAAAGTTGGTTTCTCATGTGCCTTGTATAATGCCCAAGAAATATTGTTAGAAAAATACAAGTGAGTCATGTGGCAAGACTCCTAGATATCATGCCCATCCTCATCCACAGGGACCAAACTGGTTTCACTAAAGGTAGATAGGCATCTGATGCCACTAGAAGGTTGATTGATATAATTCATCATCATGCGGAACATAGTAAAACACCTTCTCTGCTCCTTTCTTTGGACGCAGAGAAGGCGTTCGACAGTAGTACACTGGTCCTACCTCAACTTGGTACTCCAAAAATTTGGCTTCAGAGACTATCTTGGCACTGTACTCTACCCCCTCGGCCCAAGTGTTCACAGCAGATATGACTTTCTGACCATTCCCTATAACCAGTGGCACGTGCCAAGGCTGCCCGTTATCCCCTCTTAACTTTAATCCTCTCATGGAACCCCTAGCGGCACACATAAGAGCCCACCCCTCCATCTCAGGCATACAAATAGGAAATACCTCACACAAAATTAGTTTGTTCACAGGCGACATGATTCTAATCCTCACAAACCCGGCTTCTTCCCTGGCAGAAGTGCAAAAATTTTGACCTGGTTTAGCAATATCTCTTATTACAAAGTGAACACGACCAAATCATTAAGGCTACTTGCAGACTAAGGGTGCTGGGCACGCTGGCGGTAAAGTGGCGCTATATTTAGCGTCACTTTAGCGTTGTTCTAGTGGCGCATTTCGGCCGCTAGCGGGGCGGTTTTACCCCGCGAGCGGCCGAAAAAGGGTTAAAACCGCTCACAAAGCGCTGCTGCAGCGGCGCTTTGCGGGCGGGTTTGGAGCGCGCCCCCATTGTTTTCAATGGGAGGGGACGCTTTAGGAGCGGTAAATACACCGCTCCTACAGCGCTCCAAAGATGCGGCTTGCAGGACATTTTTCAGCGTCCTGCAAGCGCACTGCTCCAGTATGAAAGCCCGAGGGCTTTCACACTGGAGACACAGCAGCAGCTGTTTAAAGGCGCTTTGCAAGCGCTATTTTTAGAACGTTAGCGCCTGCAAATCGCCTCAGTGTGAAAGGGGCCTTATACTCAACATTAAGTTAGATGTCACAACAAAAAATCTATTACAACTACAGCATCAATTCACATGGGCAGAAAAAGACATCTCCTACCTACGGATAAAATTAACAAGATCAATCAAAAATCTCTTATTTACCCACTTCTTGCCCCTTCTCCATAAGATCCAAACAGACTCCCAACAAATAACGAAACATGAACTATCCTGGTTAGGAAGACTAGCAGCCTTCAAAATGATTTGTCTCCCGAAAATACTGTATTATTTTAGAACCTTTCCCATACCTATTCCCGCATCATTTTTCAGGTACTTCCAAACAGTTCTTAAGAAACATCTCTGGAAAGGTAGATGATGTGCACATTCAAAACTTATTAAGCACAAATTAGCTTGCGGCATGGGCTCCATTGACTTCAAGAATTATTGCTTTGCAGCCATGCTAGCCCAATTACCAGAAGGGTTCCAACCCCATCCTATCACTCTTTGGGACCAAATAGAGAATTTGTCCCTCATTCGTCCTAACCTAAAAAATTGGCTACTGAGTACCCCTTTAGGCTCAAAGACTCCGTCCACCATTTCCCCAACCATGACAGTCTCAGTCCAAGCATGAAAAAAATGATCACATTATGAGCTTTGGTGGGGCCAAGCCATGGAGCAGAGGGTGGGTATATCGGTGATTTACCGTGCACTTACTCAGGCTGACTCCAAAACACTTTTCATGCGAGAATGGGAAACTGATCTACAACAACAATGGACCCTAGCTGAATGGCATAGGGCATTGGTTGCTGCCTCAAAAGGTCTAATTAACACTGCATTAATTGAAGCTAACTTAAAAGTCCTAATGCGGTGGTATATGGTACCTTTTCATCTGGCCAAAATCTACCCAAATGCATCCCCCTTATGTTTTTGCAACTGTGGACATGTAGGTTCTATGCTACATATATGGCGGGAGTGCCCGAAAATTAGGAACTTGTGGAATAATATTTTCCATGTTATTAGGAAGATTACAACGATACCCATCCCCAAAACTCCCAAGTACGCTTTACTTAATTTCCCCCAACAAGGGGTTCCTAAATTAACTCTAAATCTTATTAGGTTCATACTAATTGGAACCAAACTAACGATTGCCTGAGCTTGGAAGCAGCTCACAGTCTCCCTGAGGCTAGTCAAAAGTAAAATATCCTGGATTATGGCCCAGGAAAAAATGGTTAGCATCTTCCAGGATACGGTGGATAGACACATAGCAGTGTGGGAACCTTGGAATAGGTACATCTCTGGGTCTTTGCACGACTCTGCTCCACCAGCCTAATTGCGGATGAGTAGGTACCACTTCATACGTAGCTATTTCTTGACTCTCTTCCTCTTCTCCTTCCTTCTCTTTCACTTTCTCTTCTTATACTCTATTCTCTGTCCGTCTCTGTTCTCCCTCATTTCCCTTAAAATTGTTCTCTTCAGGTTAAACCTAGTACTAGACAAATCGATAGAGGTCAAGTTTGGCAAACTTGTCTGCCAAGCGATTTACTATTGTTTACTCTCCTCCCCTATTTGTTGCTATATACCAAACACAGGCTCTCTCATGGGCAATGACCTTTGTTGTGTTTCTTAGTTGTTATAGATCCACTATATTTTTGGTGGAGGGGGGGTAGCTCTTTCCGGTACCCGGCACAGTTAGCTCCCTTTAGGGGTGCTGGGACTAGGGAGCCTGCCCCTCACCCGAGAACTGATGGGTTTGTAGAGGAGGAGAAAATGTTTTACGTTCCTTTTAGTTGCATTCTCGTGTCTGCCATCTTATAAGACCCTTCATACTAGAACGGCAATTTCTATATTTGATTCCAGGTCTTTTTCTCAACTAAATGTTTATTTGCTGCAAGATTTATCTGTCTGTACTGATACGCAATGGTTATGTCTTGCTTTACTTTTTTGTATGCTCAATAAAAATCTATTGAAAGAAAAAAATGATCACCCTCTCTGACTACGCTACACCAAATACCCCTGTAATCTCTCCACTATCTCTCACCAGATCTGACGCTGACACAATGGACCCTTAAAGGGATCCACTCATTAGAAAATGTAATTCAAGGGAAACAACCCAAACCCTTCTACCAATTACAAAGAGAGTTCGATCTTCCCTCATCCGAATTCTTTACATATTTAAAAATACACCCCTGCCTGAATACAATTCCCCTTCCCCTATACGCTATTCCTCCAAAGACTTGGGAACGCTTAACAAATCCTCTCTCCAAAATTAAAGGCATATCCCACTTTTACAACCTCCTCCATCAAAAAAAGATTTTTACCAAATCGCCCATACACTTACAATGGGAAGCAGACTTAACACACTCTTACTCTGAAGAACAATGGAAATACGCACACAAATCCATTTATAAGGCCACTAAATGCTCAGCCCTCTGGGAACTCACGCAGAAATTTTCACTGTGGTGGTATTTGACGCCTGTTAAGTTAGCATCTTTCAATCCCCAAACCTCTAACACTTCTTGGCGTTGTAAATTGTTTAAAGGTGATATGATCCATACATTCTGGTCATGCCTCTCTATCCGGACATATTGGGAAAACACATTTTAAACTCATTTCAACCATAACCAACAACATAGTACTCCCTTCACCCGAACTAGTGGTACTAAATCTAAGAATTGATGAATTGCCTCATCCCTTCAGCCATGTTACAACCCATATACTACTGGCCTCAAGACTCAATATAACGAGACTGTGGAAATCAGAAAAGGTCCCGACCAATGCCCATACTTTCGACCTAGTAAACTTACACTACAGCTATGAAACTATAATGGCTGCCAGCAATGGTCAAGCCACAAAGACCCGAGAATCCCTGGGTAAACTGATCTTAAGGTGCAAAAGTTTTGTAGTACTACCACATATGCTTTACTATCTTCTTGACCGAACAATATGTAAGTTGAACTCAGTCCCAGTGTCTATATAAGTACATAAATGTTTGATCTACAACTACAAGCTATAGCGGTTCTTATCCTCACCAATTCTTTTCACGTCGGCTCTTCTCTCCTCCTGTAACAAAAAAGTGCTCCCGATTGTGGTGTCAGGGAAAGAGAGGATTCCGTAGACCTTGAAAATTCATCTTGAGCTAATTTTCAAACAATCTGTTAGATATAAATATGTTTCTCTTGTTTATATTATTACTTCTAGACGTTGTTGCACAATGTACAATGTTCATATTGTTACATGTATGTACCTGTAAAATCTCAATAAAAACCGATTGATGAAAGGAAACCTACCCTAAGAAATACTATGCAGCCATTGCTGCAAATAGGCTGCAGGAGAATAGCAGCAATGTGTTGCAAAAAAAAATATTTAAACACAGTTTTTTATAAAAATAAATAAATAAACAGGTAGACAAAGCAAAAGTGTTGCAGTTAGTTAAAAAAAAAACATGGTAATTGTTTGTGATGCATAGTGACAAACCAAATGTCATTCAGTTAGGGTTTACGTGTACTTTAAAATATCTGTACTTATGGACATAGAAAGGAAAATATGCAGGTAACAATGGAACTAGCATCTAATGTGTACTCAAATGCACAAAACAATAGCAATTGTGTCATTCTGTCAACTGTTGATCAAAGGTGAATGTAATAATTTAAATCCATGATTGATGTTAACTTTGCTAAAAACTGTAATGAAAAAGTTCAAACACAGGTCTGAATAATCATATCTCAGCAATATTTTCAGAAAGAAGTAAATATTTTGCCATGAATGAAGTACATTATAATATTTGAATATATTTTTCTCAAGTTTCTTTAAGTTACTTTTTCATGGTGTTTAAACTACAAGAACAAAATACTGTAAATACCCCTCTTAGGGCATAATACAATGTCATAGTACCCCACACTGGATCTCCTACATAATTACAAGTTATTTTGTCTAAATGGACTGCATATACAAATACTACACACACCTTTTTTCTTATTGTGGAAGAGCATGGCTTGATTTTGGTCCAGAGCTTTCTTCATCTCCAGCTGTGTCTGCCCGATATTGAAAAATATATGTCCGCACGCTCAAGAGTAGCTATTTTAGCAAATAAGTTTTTTTTTTTAAATCTGGAAGACAGAATAGAGAAGAATCACTCTGACCCAGCTTGAACATGTAATTCAATCTATGCAAAGTTAGAATCATTTTTAGGCAAGAGTTTGCTACAGGTAAGGGTTAATAAGTGACAACTTCTACTTAGTATATATAAAGCTATTTACTGTGTTTCCCCAAAAATAAGACCAGGTCTTATATTAATTTTGGCTACAAAAAACAGACTAGGGCTTATTTTCAGGGGATGTCTTATTTATTTATGTACAATAATCAATGTCACACCACTAATAAGCAAATTGATGTTACCCCGTATTCATGGAACTGTAGATGACTATCAATAATCTGACAAAACTGTAGGAATTTCCAATTCAATGTAGCACCCTTGTCCTAAACAGAGCTGCCAGTAAATTTAGTTAGCTAGGTGGTAACTAGCCTGGATAATTTGTAGTCTTTGATCCACTGGTTTCTTTCCTAAGCTTGAGTTTAATATGTAGTCTCTCTCGTCTGTCAATTGGTGGCACTGTTGCCTTTAGCATTAGGATAATAGATTGCAGTAAATTCAGGTTATGAGTAAATATGTTGCCTCGGAGGCGCATGCACGGCGGCTTCATGGAAGGTCGAATGTCCTGAGGGCTCTGCTCCACTCCGGCCTAAGCCCGCTCCACAGTGCCCTACCGAGGACCATCCAGCGGCGATTCATCGCTTCCCCCGCTGCAGAGCACCCGGGCTACAAGCCCACCATACTGGTACCATGGCCAGACGAAGCCTAAGCCGGCAGCTCACCCCGGCCCTCACGGCCGAGTCTGCCGCCATAATGGTGGCCGTGCGCTCTGTAGTCGGCCCGAACCAGGCCAACACCATAGCGGATCCATCAGCACCTGATCCCCTCATCCATGGACAGATCCAGCATGCAGTGAGTAACCCCCGAGTGCCCTTCCTTTCACCTGCATCCACAGAGTCACTGCTGGGGAGATTCCAAGGGGGCTCCCCCCTCACTCCAATGGAGGATTTCACTGAGGCCCCATTCCACCAAGGACCTCTCCTGAGAGCTTTACCCTCCACTCCCACAGATTTTGCCTCACTGATGCAAACATTCTCCAACATGCTATCCAGAGGCCTAGCCCAAAATGCCTCTCATATCACCTCCATTATACAGGCTGACTTGCAGAACCTAGTAGCCAGGATTGAAGCTGTTGAATCTAAAACTGATCAGGCTATAGCCATGACAGTTCAGAACACTGACAGGATCACAGAGTTACATGAACAACTGGACATAGCCTATTCCAAGCTGGACGACCTTGAAAATAGGAATCGAAGATATAACTTCAGACTGAGAGGCCTGCCTGAAACCTTTAAGGACACGGATAAAGTAGTCTGTGAATTCATCTCCTCCTTACTTCCAGATGTACCAGAACATCGGCTGGAACTAGACCAGGCTCATAGAGCACTCCAACCTCCCCGCCAAGATGGTCTCCCTAGAGACATTGTGGTTAAACCACACTTTTTCAAGGTCAAAGAGGAGGTCATGCGGAAAGCACGGGAGACAGTTAATCTAACATTCCAGGGCTTCCCAATTCAAGTATATTCTGACCTGTCTCCTTACACGATCCAATTGCGCAGATCTTTAAAGCCTCTGCTGCAAGTTCTCACTCAACATTCCATCACCTACAGATGGGCCTTTCCGTTCCATCTGAACTTCACGCACTCCAACAAATCGTATGACTTTTCCACTTTCAACGACGGTGAACGTCTCCTACTTCAACTGGGCCTCATCTCCCAATCTCCAGGTTCCTCTATGGACCCCAAAGCTCCAGTCTCCACAAAGAGGCCTCCCCCAGCTAGCCCCATTCAACCCCTGTGGCAAAAGAAACAGGCAAAGAGATCTAAAGACGGTCGCCCACCCTAAGAAGATCCCACTCGGCTCTTTCTCACCAATTCCTCCCTCACGTGATGTGAGGCTGTTGCTTTGCCAGTCCCCGGACGGGGACCTCCGTGAACTTCTCTGACACGTTTGATGCTGGAGAACTGTCCCCTTTTTCCCCCATGGACTCTCACACCTTCCTCCCTGCCATGCTAGTCAACCATGGCGAATGCTCCCTCTCCCCCCCACCTCCTGAAACTTTTTGCTCCAGGTTTTGAAGACCCTTCTACCATCAAGAACCCGAAGCTACAGTGCCTATTTGGCATTTTTCTGATACATGTGTCCTAGCTGGCCTTTTTCTTTTCTGAAAAATTTATATTTGCTTGTAACATATGTTGTCTCCTCGGTAGGGCTTCTCTTTTTGCTAGTTTTTGCCAATATTTTGCCCTTTTTCTTTTTTTTTTTTTCTTTGTACTGCAATTTTACATTCATGCAAGTTTGGGCTGGAGTGGTATGCACTGCACCTCCACCAGTCTCGGAGTGGCGATTTCCCTACGCTCTGAGACCACCAAATTGCCCCTTTATCTGGGGCCTTTTTTTTATTTTTGTTCTCTACATTCTAGGGAAAACCTGCTGGGGAACGTTGGCGGCTACCTTCCCCTTCTAGGTACCTCAATGAACATACTAACCGCCTCTGATTTTTCTGTTACACTACTCCTAGCTACATGTTGGTTCCTAACTTTTGTATTTTTCTTTTCCAGGATCAGACTTCCCCCCTCCCCCTCTCTTTCCCCTCTTCTCCCTTTTTCTGGGTCAACCAGGAGATCCCCCTTGCACGTATCGATTCACCTCATCCCCAATTGATATTCACGGTTGCAACCCGGGTGTTCCCCCAAGAGGCTCAGGTAAGACATTCTCTTTTGATGCAATTTGCTATCCCTCTGGTTCGTGATATCTGACACCAATGTTTTCCCTGACCTATGTATAGCAACACATAATGTGCAAGGACTGAATTCCCCGATAAAGAGGAGGAAACTTTTTCAATTTTACCAAACACAAAAAATAGATATCTTATTGTTGCAGGAAACCCATTTCCCATCATCTTACAACCCGTCCTTTCTACATGGGCACTTCCCCCAATTCTTTCTTTCCAATGCCCAAAATAAAACGAAAGGAGTAGCTATTTGCATCTCCAAAAACCTGAAATTTTCTCCGTCAGATATAATCAAAGATGAGGAAGGTAGATTCCTCTTAGTCAAGGGCTCCTTGGAGGGGACTATATACTCTTTTATCTCCTATTACCCCCCGAATAAAGGTCAAGCTTCGTTCTTTTCCTCCATGATGTCCACATTAGGTCCTGTACTCGAAGGTAAAATCGTAATGGGCGGTGACACTAATCTTCCTTTCAATAAATCCCTTGATAAAGCTAGAAAAAGTTTACCACAAACTAGGAAACCCCCTAGTCAAAGTACCAAAATTGCTGCTACACTCTATTGGCAGGGTCTTGTGGACATCTGGAGGGAACTGAACCCCAGAACTAAAGACTACACTCACTTCTCTATCCCCCACCAAGTGTATTCTAGAATAGACCATATCTTTATTCAAACTTGAGCTATTCCCTCAGCTACAAAGGCAGTCATTAAGGACACGGTCGCATCAGATCACTCCATGGTCCTTTTGTTTCTTAAACGCACCCACAACCCCAGCACACAATTTAAATTGCGACTCAACGAGAGTCTCCTAAACAATCCTGTTCAATGCTCTATTCTGTCAAAAGACATTAAGGAATATTTCACCCTCAATAAACACGACACAATTACCCCAGAGTCACTATGGGCTGCGCATAAAGCGGTCATCAGGGGGAGGCTCATTCAACTCTCCTCCCAGCTCAAGAAGGCACGTAAAGCACACATAGTTTCACTAACTAAGGATTTCGAGACACTGAGTAGAGCCCACAAACGCAATCCGACCTCTGAATCCCTAAACGCCCTTGACTCAGTCAGAACCTCCCTAAATCTCGCTCTCACTACTGAGGCCGAGAAGCACTTAAGATGGTCAGGGGCACGCTTCTACTCCCACAGGGACAAAATAGGAGCCAAACTGGCAACTAAACTCTCTCCCAAGCCCCGATCCTTCACACTCCCCAAGATAAGGGATTCTGGAGGTGACTTGACACAAAATCCCATTCGTATAATGCGTATGTTCCACAAATTCTACACCTCCCTTTATAAACAAGACTCAGCAACCCCTAAGACTCTCATGGACGATTTCCTCAACTCTATCCAGCTTCCGAAATTATCCGCTACACATTCCGATCTCCTTGAAGAGCCGATCTCGATATCGGAAGTAATTGAGGTTATCAAACACCTTAAACCTAACTCAGCCCCGGGCCCGGATGGGTTTTCTGTAGGATATTATAAGAAATTCGCACCAACCCTCGCTCCACACATGGTAGATTTCTTTAATTTGCTCAGGTCCGGCTCTTCCCTGGATAAAGCCAGGGATATGTTTCGGTTATCTCTAAACCAGGGAAGGATGGGTCTCTTGTCTCTAACTATCGCCCAATCTCCCTCATCAACAATGATCTTAAGATCCTAACAAAAGTTTTATCCAATAGAATCTCCACATTTATAGCTCTTTATATACATAAAGACCAAGCAGGCTTTATCCCGGGGAGACAAGGACCTGACCAAATTAGGAGAGCAGTAGATATAATCTCACTCCTTCACTCCCGTTGGGATGAAGGTCCTTCCCAGGAAGGCTTTCTTTTGTCAATCGACCTTAAAAAAGATTTAGCGTCCTGGAGAGATGGGGCTTCGGCCCCCTCTTTATAGGAACGTTACGGGCTCTATATTCTAATCCCAGTGCACAGGTCCATCTCCAAGGCTCTTACCCAGACATTTTTAACATAGAAAAAGGCACTAGGCAAGGATGTCCCCTTTCCCCCATCCTTTTCGCTATAGCGATTGAGACCTTGGCCATTGCCATTATAAGGGGGCTACTTATAATGATATACCATTTCAATAGTGATTGAAATTAATATGCTTAAACTTTCAGACTAACAGCTTTGGAACAAAGCTGTTATAGTGTATAGTGTATACTGTATGTAACAAACTGCTTGACAAGTGTTGACATCTCAGGAAGCATCTGTTTTAAGGTTCTTATCTTTGTATTTCACCAGAGGATATGAAACTAGCTAGGACCAGTGGCTTAGCAGTTTGTGGTCAAGTCAGCAGATGTATACAGACAAGAAGAACAAACTGTCAGATGAATACACTAACCTTTGGCCTATATTCTGTATTGCAAACTAACGACCATCACATGACAAGAAATTGCTGATGTATGCTTATGTGTAATACCCTGATTGGCTCCACATGGGGCAGGGTCTTCTAGTATTGCACATAAAAGACGGTGTTCTCCTCAATAAACTTTGTAATCATTCTTCACGTACTACCAGTGTATGTGTGTTGATTATCCACCGGTGACCGGGACCTCCGCTCTACCATCCTGGCCTAGGCATTTAGAACACAAGGAGAAAGACGTGTACCTTACAGCACTGGTGTCAAGAAGTGGGATATCTTGTGACAGGTAAGTGATTTTGCCCTTTTTACCTTTTAAGGTGAATAGGGGTAAATGCTTACGCTGTCCAGATCATCGCCACAAATTTAGTTTACAGGGGTTGTTGTGCCTTCGCGGCGGACTAGGTTGGTCCCCCGGGAGGTTAAAAGGACACGCAGGTAGCAATTTAGGTTATTTTAGGTATTTAACCACTTCAGCCCCGACCAATTGTCAGCTTAAGGACCAGAGGTCTTTTTTCAATTTCGCACTGCACTACTTTAACTGGTAATTGCGCGGTCATGCAATTTTGTAACGAAACGAAATTTGCGTCCTTTTCTTCCCACAAATAGAGCTTTCTTTTGATGGTATTTGATTGCCTCTGTGATTTTTATTTTTTGCGATATAAACGGAAAAAGAGCGAAAATTTTGAAAAAAAAGAGATTTTCTACTTTTTGTTATAAGAAAAATCTAATAAACTCAATTTTAGTCAAACATTTGGGCCAAAATGTATTCAGCCACATGTCTTTAGTAAAAAAAAATGCCAATAAGCGTATATTTATTGGTTTGCGCAAAAGTTATAGTGTCTACAAACTAGAGTACATTTTCTGGAATTTACACCGCTTTTAATTTATGACTGCCTATTTCATTTCTTGAGGTGCTAAAATGGCAGAGAAGTACAAAACCCCCCCAAATGACCCCATTTTGGAAAGTAGACACCCCAAGCTATTTGCTGAGAGGCATGTTGAGCCCATTGAATATTTTTTTTTTTAGTCCCAAGTGATTGAATAAAGACAAAAATAAAAAAGATTTTTTTTTTTCTTCAAAAAGTTGTCACTAAATGATATATTGCTCACACATGTCATGGTTATATGTGGAATTGCACCCCAAAATACATTTTGCTGCTTCTCCTGAGTATGGGGATACCACATGTGTGGGACTTTTTGGGAGCCTAGCCGCGTACGGGGCCCCGAAACCCAAGCACCGCCTTCAGGATTTCTAAGGGTGCAAATTTTTGATTTCACTCCTCACTACCTATCACCGTTTCGAAGGCCATAAAATGCCAAAATAGCACAAAACCCCCCCAAATGACCCCATTTTGGAAAGTAGACACCCCAAGCTATTTGCTGAGAGGCATGTTGAGTATTTTACAGCTCTCATTTGTTTTTGAAAATGAAGAAAGTAAAGAAAAAAAAAATTTTTTTTTTTTCTTTTTTCAATTTTCAAAACTTTGTGACAAAAAGCGACATCTGCAAAATACTCACAATACCTCTCAGCAAATAGCTTGGGGTGTCTACTTTCCAAAATGGGGTCATTTTGGGGGGTTTTATGCCATCTGGGCATTCCATGGCCTCCGAAACTGTGATTGGCAGTGAGAAGTGAAATAAAAAAATGACTCCCTTAGAAAGCCTGAAGGCGGTGCTTGGTTTTTGGGGTTCCGTACGCAGCTAGGCTCCCAAAAAGTCCCACACATGTGGTATCCCCGTACTCAGGAGAAGCAACAGAATGTATTTTGGGGTGTATTTCCACATATGCCCATGACATGTTTGAGCAATATATCATTTAGTGACAACTTTTTTGTAAAAAAAATATATATATATTTTTTTTTTTTTCATTATTCAATCTCTTGGGACAAAAAAAAAAATATTTAATGGGCTCAACATTGCTCTCAGCAAATAGCTTGGGGTGTCTACTTTCCAAAATGGGGTCATTTGGAGGGGGGTTTGAACTGTCCTGGCATTTTATGCACAACATTTAGAAGCCTATGTCACACGTCACCCACTCTTCTAACCACTTGTAGACAAAGCCCTTTCTGACACTTTTTGTTTACATGAAAACATATTTTTTTTTTGCAAGAAAATTACGTTGAACCCCCAAAAACTATATATATTGTTAAAGCAAAGGCCCTACAGATTAAAATGGTGGGTGTTGCATTTTTTTTTTCCACACAGTATTTGCGCAGCGATTTTTCAAACGCATTTTTTGTGGAAAAAATACACTTTTTTTTATTTTAATGCACTAAAACACACTATATTGCTCAAATTTTTGATTAAATAAAAAATATGATCTTAGGCCGAGTACATGGATACCAAACACGACATGCTTTAAAATTGCGCACAAACACGCAGTGGCGACAAACTACATATATTTTTAAAAGCCTTTAAAAGCCTTTACATGATACCACATTAGATTCACGGAGGAGGTCTACTGCTAAAATTACTGCCCTCGATCTGACCTTCGCGGTGATACCTCACATGCATGGTGCAATTGCTGTTTACATATGACGCCAGACCAACGCTTGTGTACGCCTTTGCGCAAGAGAAGGGGGGGGGCAGGGGTGCTTTTTTTTTTTTTTTTAGTTTTTTTTTTTATTTATTTAGCTTTTTTATTCTATTTTTAAACTGTTCCTTCCATTTTTTTTCTTTGTTATGATTTTTATTGTTATCTCAGGGAATGTAAATATCCCCTATGATAGCAATAGGCAGTGACAGGTACTCTTTTTTTGAAAAAATTGGGGTCTATTAGACCCTAGATCTTTCCTCTGCCCTCAAAGCATCTGACCACACCAAGATTGGTGTGATAAAATGCTTTCCCAATTTCCCAATGGCGCGGTTTATATCCGGGAGGGGGGACATTCCCTCCCACTGCTTGTAAAAGCAGTCTAGAGGCTAATTACCCACTAGAATTGCTTTTACATGAAAGCCGATCACTGGCTGAAAAGAATGATACTAAGATGATACCTAAACCTGCAGGCATCATTCTGGTATAACCATTCAAAGTCCAGCAACATACTGGACATATATTGTAATCTTTTTTTTTTTCATGCAGCCTCTTGGCTAAACGAAAAAAAGAGATTGATTGGTGGGTATGCCCACCATTAGAATACCTCCCTTCATCCACCCACTTCTAATGATGGGCATACATGCACCATTTATATATGCCGATGCATGGGGGCATCCTCCCGCAAAAGTTATGCCGTGTACACACGGTCGGAATTTCGACCGTATGTACGTGGCATTAGGAGCCAATCGCTCCTCCGCCCCCCCTGCTGCCCCCATGCTTCGGCACATATGCTCTTTTTTTTAACTGTGGTGGTGAAATCACCTCCTACAGCGTTGGAGTCGCGGGCTTTATGTATCGTGGGAGCAAACGCTGTTGCTGTCAAGATAAATAAATCCGCGCTGCAACTGAATGGCGCACCTGAAAACAAAAAAATGCTTAACACTAAAACACAGTAAACAAAATTACATACCTGAAAAGCAAGCCTGATAAAACATAATAAAACATTGCAGAATAGAATGGAGTAAAAAAAGAGCAACAATAGAGTGAGAGAGAGAACAATAAAACGACAACTATTTTTGTTTTTTTTATTTTTTTTTTGAGATTCACAGGTAAAAAAGCTCCTGACTGTTAGCGACTGAATCAAAACGCTACCACAAAGAAAATGTTAGCGATCGCAGGGATCAGGCCTGACTCTGCGAACACTGCAGTTATGTGTGCTTAGTGTTTTGTAAGTGACAGTGATCGATCGATACTGCACTTGGGTGGGCTCTGCGGAGGGGGAAAACGCAGGTGCTAGCAGGTATCTGGGCTGATCCCGCTAACAATGCGTTTTTTTGGAACCCTAAACTGCTGGGACGCTAGTATAGATCTGATCAGATCAGATATTGATCTGTTCAGATACTATACCACTAAGGGAGGTGTATGCTTTGCGCGTGGGTGTTTGCGGTACTGGCACTAACCTGGGGCGACGCAGACCTTATTTGACCCTAAAACCTAATTGATATCACCCGCCGGGCGATCAGGGGGTTAAACCGTTATTGGGTAATAAATGGCGGGTGCCCTGACAGTATAAAAAACAAGCTAACTAACCAGCGTCACCCGTAACAGTAATACAAAAAAAAAAACTGGCTACCTAGCGGCACCAGTGACACTAATGCAGCGATCAGAAAAACAATCGCTTAGTGACACTGGCAAAAGGGGGTGAAAGGGTTAACTAGGGGCAATCAGGGGGTGTAAACCTTTATTAGGTAATATATGGGGGTACCTGACGCTATATAAAAACCTGACGGGGAACCTAAATAACGAAATAACTAACTGGCTAACCAGCGTCACCAGTGACATTTTATACGGTGATCACTGGTGAAAGGGTTAACTCTAGGGGCAATCAGGGGGTTAAAACCTTTATTTAGGTTGTAATATGGGGGTACCTGACCTATAAACCTATTTATGAACCTATATAAACATGGCGGTTAACCTAAAAAAAAAACTGGTTACCTAGCGACACTAATGCAGCGATCAGAAAAACGATCGCTTAGTGACACTGGCAAAAGGGGGTGAAAGGGTTAACTAGGGGCAATCAGGGGGTTAAACCTTTATTAGGTAATATATGGGGGTACCTGACGCTATAAAAAAACCTGACGGGGAACCTAAATAACGAAATAACTAACTGGCTAACCAGCGTCACCAGTGACAGTTATACGGTGATTACTGGTGAAAGGGTTAACTCTAGGGCAATCAGGGGGTTAAAACCTTTATTTAGGTTGTAATATGGGGGTACCTGACCTATAAAACTATTTATGAACCTATATAAAACATGGCGGTTAAAATAAAAAAAAAATGGTTACCTAGTGACACAATGCAGCGATCAGAAAAACGATCGCTTAGTGACACTGGCAAAAGGGGGTGAAAGGGTTAACTAGGGGCAATCAAGGGGTTAAACCTTTATTAGGGGGGGTAGGGGGCTACCTAGGACCTAAAACTAACTGCCCTGACAGTTATTACAGTCACACTGACACTAAATGCAGTGATCAGTAAATAAATGATCACTGCAATTAGTGACACTGTGACTGGGGGGGGAGGGGGTGATCTGGGGGGTGATCAGGGGGTGACAGGGGGGTGGAATATGTGCCTAACTGTACTGGTGTCAGTGTACTGTTGTGCACTAACCTTTACATGTTCACAGCTCGGCGTCTCCGGTCACATAGACCGGCGCACCGAGCGTGACATCACTTCCGCCTTCCTGTCTATACAATAGACAGGAAGGGGAAGCTTTTCATTCGCCAGGAGCGATCGCGAGGGGGTGGCCAGAAACCACTGGCCGTCCCCTCGTCCCGGATCGCTCCTGAAGCGATGCCGACCGTCCCCGCCGGCGGAGGGGGTTCCGATCGGACACCCCACCCGCCGGAAGAATGGCACGTACAGGTACGTGGTTCTGCCTGTACGTGCCATTCTGCCGACGTATATATACATGGGGCGGTCGGCAAGTGGTTAAAGAGAGTCCGACTAGGTTGGTCTGACTATAAACTATTGTAAAAGAGATTATTATTATTATTTTAATCACCGGGAAGTAGCAGATTACGCCCGTGATAAAAGGTTTGGTTGAGCGGACGCCCATTAAGTTTTTGAGAAACAAAAAGTGCACTATAAAATTGAACAAATGTATGGTTTTATAATGATCATTTAAAATAATTCTGTTCATAAGATTTACAGTATAAGACCTATAGAAATGAGTATAAAGTTTTGTTTAAGATATATATATATATGTGAGACTCCTTTTTCCACAGACAGCGTAAGTATCTAAAAATGTCATGCTGTATAAAGTATAAGAGTTAAATGACTTCTGAATATGCAGAACCTGATTGTAGTGACATAGCTCCACCTTGTCCACATTGTACTATAGGATTACTGTTTTTTAAAATAGAAAATAGGTGGGTTCTATTAACCAATAGACCAGGGGGCTATTCCTGTAGATTAGGGGTAAGAGGAATATATCCCGCCACAAAGAAAGGAACCCTAAATCGGGTACTAAGGGTAAACCTTCACAGTCCCATTAGTCCATCTAATTTGACAGACCAAGCAGACTACCCAATTGTTCGACAACAAATAATTGACCGAACGGGTTGTTTTCACTTGTGCCCACATACTAGTCATACCCTGCCCACTTTGTTAGATGGGGAATTCTGTGGCCACCCCAGGATCGGACATAGGGATCCCGTGCCCGTATGAATATATTAAAAACAATCTACCCGGACCACAGGTGGAACCTTTCTGGGCTCAAGTCCGGGAAAGATGCCACCAGTTAGGCATTCATGATCCGGGACCACAAGGTCCTTGTTCAGAGGAAGATTGGAAGGAAGTTAGCAAAATTTGTCAGACGCATAAGCATTCCTACCCCCCAGGTAAATCTAATGACCCTCAATACATGAAAGATTGTTATCACTCATGGAGCAAATGTTTAAAAGATTATAGAAAGAAATATGCTAAAAAGACTCCTGCAGTTAAAACAAATGTATCCGCCCCTACCTTTGAACCTCCTCCACCTTATGTCACTGTAAAAATGGACTCAGGAGAGCCTGGTCCTCGCCTCCAATTATATCCCTCACTAGAACCTCATGTCCTCGCAAGTATGGTATATGGTGTAGCAAGTGATGATCAGATAGCTGAATGGGAAAGAGATGGCAGAATAAAAAGAGAAAATGAAAGAATAGAAGCTGAAAGTATCAGAGAAAGAGAAAGGCAAAGAAACCTAACCCCTAAAGAGAAACAGTATGAGAAAGAAAAAGAACAGTTTGAATTAGACAGACTGGAAGCGGAGGAACGAATATATAAACAAAGGGAGGAACTAGAACAGTATAGGAAAGCTCTTGAAAAGAAGGCAGAGGAATTAAAGAAAGCTGAGGAGTCCATTATTTCACAACCCTCTACGGCCACAAGTAGCCAAACTAAAAGAAGGGAAGAGATTCCCCCCAAAGGGGAAAAATCCGGGGACATTATACAAACAGAGAGCGCCATAATAGGTTCTGACGATGCCTCAAAGAGGAGGAAATGTATGATGTTAAAACGCCTTTAATGCATATTGGTACGACTCAGGTACACATCCCCTTGCCTCTGGGAACCCTTTCTAAAATAAAGGAGTTATGCCCAAATCCAAAGAAAAGCCCCAGAGAAGCAGCTGCCTTTTTGGCAAAATACAGTATTGGGTCAAGCTTAGATAAAGAGGATGTCCAAGGCATACTTAGTATAATAGACCCTGACAGCCCCGAAGAAACCCCTATAGAAACTCTATGGGCAACCCACGTCCAAGGTGTAAATGACTGGACTTCCTTTTGGAAGGGTATAGGTAGTCACTGGTCAACCTTATACAAAGGTTCATCAGCTCTGCAAGAGTTAATTCTAGCCAAGCAAGGACCTAAAGAGAAATTCTTTGACTTTTGTACCAGAGTCTACCATTTATGGAAAGCGGTAGACAAACCTTCAGCATAAATTTTTACAACCACAGTTATGTCTGGTGGTGACCCTAAAGTTACCCAGCTCCTTAAATTTACAAATCCAAAATGGACTGAACAAACGCCCGAAGATTTTATGAAAGATGCAAGATCCAGAGAATGCTCTGGAGTCTTTGAACAGAAAGGGGGAATTTTTACTTCCATTGGCATGGGGCCAGAGACAGTGTCCCCTGTTCCCCTTATGACCATGCAACCGTATCCTGATCAAGCTGCTATATACCCCCCGGACCAGGGCTGTTATAATTGTGGCCAACAAGGACATTGGAAATCTCAATGTCCCTATAGGACAGGACAGAATAGGGGTAGGGGTAGGGGAAGAGGAAGAGGATTTTTCCCCCCCGACCCAGTTTCCACGTTACCCACCCTATCAGGGTCCTCGCCAGCCACAACAATATCCTTCTCAACAACAACAAATGTCACCTCAGCCTCCTAATGGACCACCACCTTTTGTCCCTAACACTCCCCGGATCCCTATGCAGTGGCCATCAAACCTATAGGGATGCCTAGAGTATGTCCCTTCCCTCAGTCTAGTGTGTTATAACCTCTCATGGAAGAGTCTTCCCCAAGTTGTATTAAATGTTGATGGGCAGCGTGTCTGTTTCTTAATCGACACTGGCGCCACATCAAGTTCAGTGAATAATGTAATTTTTGACACACCACAATGTACTGAGGGAAACTCTATTGGTATAAATGGGACCCCTGTTACCCATCCCATCACTCCACCATTACCTGTAACCACTCCCGAGGGGCAACATTTGTGCGATCAATCTTTTGCTGTGTTGACCTCCTGTCCTGTATCCCTTATGGGAAGGGACCTGTTATCCAGTTTAAGTATCACTATTAAATTTGACAAAAAAGGCTCACTAACTGCAAGTTCCCCTTTCTGTGACCTGACTGGTCCTAAACGACACACATATAAAGGATTCTTTATGCTACTGCCCGCTACTTTAGAGACTCACAAAATCTGGGCCGAAAACAAAGGTAGCGTAGGATTTATCAACTGCACACCCTACACTCCCCAATTACGTCCAGACGCACAAGCTCAATACCACAAGCAGTATCCCTTACCTCCAGAAAAAAACAATGGAATAGCCCCTCAAATCGAAGAATATATACGTTCAGGAATCTTGAAACCAGTAATCAGCCCCTGGAACACGCCCATTTAGCCCGTAAAAAAGGCCAGTGGCGAATGGAGGCTAGTCCAAGATCTAAGGGCAGTTAATAAGCAAGTACTACCCCTCCCGCCCTTGGTATCTGATATAACATTCATTTTTTCATGCATACCTGCAGACTCCCTAAGCTACACAGTGATTGATTTGGCAAACGCATTTTTTTAGCATCCCTATTGCCGAAGAGGCTCAGCCTATATTTGCCTTCTCATGGGCCGGGGGTCAGTTAACTTGGTCGCGTTTACCGCAAGGGTATGTAGACAGCCCCGCCGCCTTCTCCATGGTACTCAACGAGACCGTCAAGTCTTGGACTTCCGAGCATGGGTCGGTACTAATACAGTATGTGGACGACTTGCTCTTGTGCAGTCGTTCTGCTGAAGATTGTGCGGTCGATTCAACATTACTGTTAGAACATCTGGCCAATGCCGGCCACCTAGCCTCAAGGAAGAAAATACAGTGGTGTCTACCACAAGTAGAATACCTAGGATGTATTCTGGACAAGGGAACCAGGCTAGTGTCCCCCAATTGTGCCGCAGCCTTACAAGCTCTCAGTCCTCCAAAAGACAAAGCAGCTTTGTTGTCATTTTTGGGCGCAATTGTATATTGTCGCCAGTGGATTCCTGACTGTTCTCATTATGACAGTATCCTACGAGAGGCGGCCGGGTCAAACGCCCCTAAATTGATAGACTGGACAGAAGACAGGAAAAATGCTTTTGATGCTCTTATTAAGAGTTTGTCCACCGCCCCCGCCCTGGGATTGGTAGATTATGGTAAAGCCTTCCAGTTGTACTGTGTAGTTTCAGGAAAATCTTTTGCTGCAGTACTTGCACAATCTCATGGTTCAGGGTATCGTCCAGTGTCATATTTATCTAGAAAACTCCCTGTCCAAGTCCAGGGCATGCCGTCCTGTCTTCAGAATGTCGCTGCCTGTGCCATGTCTGCACAGGATGCCAACAAAATAGTATTGGGACACAAAATGACACTGTACACCACTCATTCAGTTACCCACCTCATACAGAATATGAACACACAACACATGACTTCCCAAAGACTCAGTGGATACGAGATCACTTTGTTAAATACTGACAACTTGGTACTTAAATATGTTCCGAATAGCAATCCAGTTGTACGTTTACTACATTCCATGTTACGTTTACCACACGAACCTGATCACACACATAATTGTGTAGAAAAAGTGGAACAAGTCACTTCACCAAGACCTGATCTTTCTGACATTCCAATTATAAATGCCGAAAATGTTTTTGTAGATGGTAGTTGTTCCCGTCCCTCTGACTCTACATTTTTAACTGGCTATGCTGTAGTTCAGCTGCCACATACAGTACTAGAGGCAAAACCATTGCCCCCTGCTTCTGCCCAAGTAGCAGAACTAGAAGCTCTGACCAGAGCCTGTATTCTGTTCACAAACAAGGAAGTCAACATTTATACAGACAGCAGATATGCATTTGGAGTGGTACATGATTTTGGTGTGATATGGGCCAATAGAGGATTTAAAACAGCAGACAACAAACAGATAGCTAATTCAGAGCAGATTCTTAATCTACTACAAGCAATTCTGCTCTCTAAAAAGGTTGCTGTTATAAAAGTAAAAGCCCACTCATCAGATAATAGTATAGTATCAAAAGGAAATGCTTTCGCAGACAGAGAAGCAAAAAAGGCTGCTGCCAGTTCACCCAATTCACCAGCCCCTACCACAATCTTCTTTAAAGAGCACTTCTCATCCCCTGATTTCAAAACTGTTGTGGCCCAAATGCAATCAATGGCCACAGACGCAGATGTCCATTTCTGGGTAGATGAAGGTTTGTCCAAGGACTCTGAAGGTCTTTGGACAAAAGAGGGGAAGATCCTGGGTATACCTGAAGCTAATTGTATCCTAATTTTATCCTACCTCCATGGCCCAGGACACATAGGACCCGCCCCTCTTGTAAATATATATTCAAAATCTTTTTGCACAAATAATTTACAAAAACAAACTAAGCTTCTAACTAGAAGCTGCCTAACTTGTGCCCAGAACAATGTTCAAGGAAAAAGACATGGCCTACATGGCCATCTACCTCCACCCTTGGGACCATTAACAGATTTACAAATAGACTTCACACACCTACCAAAGCAAAAGGGAAACTTGAGGTGCCTCTGCGTGATCGTTGACAAATGGTCAGGATGGGTTGAGGCAATTCCCTGTACCGGAGAAACCGCAAATATAGCAGCAAGATGCTTGTTAAATTATTGGATCTGTAGGTTCGGGATACCCACAACCATATGGTCCGACAGAGGACCCGCATTTAGTTCCTCAGTGACCCAAGTTGTAGCCAAATCTCTGGGGATGCAATGGAAACTACATATTCCCTATCATCCCCAGAGTGCAGGAGTAGTAGAGAGAATGAACAGGAACATCAAAGACAAATTAAAAAGGCTACAGGAGGTACTCTAAAAGGTTGGTTGGAACACTTACCTTCTGTCCTTTTTCAGATAAGAACCACCCCCCATTCCAGGACAAGATTGTCCCCTTTTGAAATTCTAATGGGAATCCCTGCAAATATAGAATTAACCCCATTAGACCCAAATTCTGACATTAACGTTTATTCCCAACAGGAAGTGTACGTGAAAAGTCTGGTAAGTATGCTTCATGAAATAAATGAACAAGTTTCTGTCACCTTCTCTCCTCTTTCAACAGAACCTACCCACCCCTTCATCCCAGGGGACAAAGTACTGATTAAGCAGCTGGCTCACAGGAAAATAATTGGACCAATCTACTCCGGACCGTGGAAGGTGGAAAAGGTATCCAGGACCGCGGTACTAACGGACCTAGGCAACACCTGGATCCACGCCAGCCGACTGAAGAAGTGTCCCCAGCTCCCCTCAACTCCAGAGCCCCTAACAGTAACCGAGGATACACTCCCTTCAAGACAACGACAAAATCTACAAGATATTCAGGAAGGCATAGGACAAATCTCCCTGAAGGACACGATGATTTTACCTGGAAACAAAACAGATCTTTCTATCATCAGGACAAGTGAAGAAGAAGAAGAAGAATAGTGAATTTTGAGGACATTGAAAAAAAATATATATATATATAATGCTTTCAACATCAGTATCAAGGAAGGCCTTGTGCCTCTGGTGCTGTCTAATTCTGGTAGTATTCTTACCCACTTGGCTGATAGCTAACTGTATATACCACCCAGAAGATTTGGGACCACTAAAAGGGATATGTGGGATTCCCAAGTCAAATAACACTCCTATAGTAAGACATAGAAGAAGTGAACCCCCCCAAGAGTTTTCTGATAAAATGTTGTTGTTGAAATTTAAATATAGCTATGCCCAAAAATCAGGTTTTGAAAAGTGCTGGATATGCAGTAAACTACATCCCAGTACTGCCAGAGTTCCTTTAATGGCCATACCTTTAAACTTTACCTCACTCCTAAACGGCACACCCCCTATAGTTCTTACCGACGTTACCAGGAAGAGTCCTAACAAAACCCTCACTTTTCAAATCATAGGTAGAAGCCATTATCCAGACTGGTGTTTCAGGTTAGGGAATACCACCAAAGGAGCCGAAGTTTGTAAACAATCAAAACTTAATATCTCAATGACAACATTAAATGATACATTCTATGTAACCCAAGATCTTACTCTTAATACCACCCTGTATCAATTTCTGAGTATTAATACCACTTCTCCCATGGCTCAGCTTCTGGCTACTCTTACACTATCTGGTTTGTCAGACCAAATGTATAAGGTACTGCGTGCACGCCCTTTAGCACTAGGGAACAATACTTACATTTGTTGTGGAAAGCTCTGTCATCCCTGGATTCCTATCCAGCCCCAAGGATGGTGTTATCTAGCAGCCCTGGCCCCACTCATGGGTGTATTGGGAAACAATGAAGGTACTCACCTCCTTGAGGCCAGCATCCACCCCAGGTATCCCCTTAAACATCGCAATAAGAGAGAGATATTCCTGGAAAAAGATATGGCATGGGCATGGTTCCCCTCCTGGACAGGATGGGGAATAGATTTAATGAAGAGACTAAACAATTACACTGGAATCATTGATGAGATCTTGGAAAAGAATTCCGATGACATCACAAAATTAAACATAGAAACCAGGGCAATAAGAAAACAATTAGAACTACATGATTTAGCTATAGAAAGCATGAGCGCAGCCCTTACCGGTCTTTGTGAAATTACTGAAGATTATGAATGCTGCACTTGGATTCATAATACCAGTATTGAAGTACCAGATTATTATGACATAGTTGCCCAACATCGCAAGGAGGTAAATAAACTCCAGGATGAGGCAAGGAATATTGGAAAAACGTGGGATCCCTTCTCCACAGGTTTTGGCCTAGGGGGACTAACCTCCTGGTTAAAAAATACTGCCATGACCATTGTTATGATATTGCTTTTTATTTTGTTCTTATATGCTTGTTATAAAATAGCTAGATGTATCTGTAAGAAGGGTGTAAAAGCAGGTTCAGAGAGTTTTAAACTGACCTTTATCACCAAGGAACAGACTGTGTGGTATGAGAGTCAAGAACACGAAACCACAGAGTACCAGACCTGTGCTATAAAATAAGGAAAGGGATGATCATTATGTTAAAACAGAATGATCAAAGGGAGGATTATAAGGGGGCTACTTATAATGATATACCATTTCAATAGTGATTGAAATTAATATGCTTAAACTTTCAGACTAACAGCTTTGGAACAAAGCTGTTATAGTGTATAGTGTATACTGTATGTAACAAACTGCTTGACAAGTGTTGACATCTCAGGAAGCATCTGTTTTAAGGTTCTTATCTTTGTATTTCACCAGAGGATATGAAACTAGCTAGGACCAGTGGCTTAGCAGTTTGTGGTCAAGTCAGCAGATGTATACAGACAAGAAGAACAAACTGTCAGATGAATACACTAACCTTTGGCCTATATTCTATATTGCAAACTAACGACCATCACATGACAAGAAATTGCTGATGTATGCTTATGTGTAATACCCTGATTGGCTCCACATGGGGCAGGGTCTTCTAGTATTGCACATAAAAGACGGTGTTCTCCTCAATAAACTTTGTAATCATTCTTCACGTACTACCAGTGTATGTGTGTTGATTATCCACCGGTGACCGGGACCTCCGCTCTACCATCCTGGCCTAGGCATTTAGAACACAAGGAGAAAGACGTGTACCTTACAGCCATCAGATCCCATCCAGATATCAAAGGAGTCATGTGTGGTCAGACGGAACATAAATGCGCTTTGTTCGCTGATGACCTGCTTATGCTTGTCACTTCCCCATTGATCTCAACACCCAACATTTTCTCCCTACTTGCTAAATTCGGCATAGTCTCCGGCTTGAAGGTTAATGCCTCTAAATCACTAGCCCTAAATATCACTGTCCCTCCCACCCTTGTAGGCACTTTACAAACCTATTTCCCTTTCTCATGGTGCCCTACAAAATTACCATACCTGGGAGTGTACCTATCTTCCAGTATAACCACCCTTTACTCGTCCAATTCTCCAACTGCTTTTAATAAATTGACAGAAGATCTGGTACTGTGGTCTAAACTTGGCCTATCCTGGATGGGCCGCGTATCCGCAATCAAGATGACCTTTCTCCCCGTCTACTCAACCTTTTCAGATCTCTTCCTATTCCTGTTAAGAAATCGCACATCCAATCCCTCCAATCTAAGATCCTGAAATGTATCTGGGGCCCACAGGGTTGCAGAGGCTCGAAACACCTCCTATATAGACCAAAAACTCAAGGGGGTTTGTCTCTCCCAAATATCTGGTGATATTACCAGGCAGCTCAATTGGCCCAGTCTACGCCCGTGGACCCAAACCTGACTGGGTTGATATGGAGAGACAAGCAGTCCTCCTTCATACCAAAGACTTCTTATTATGGTCTCCCCCTAAAAATAGACCTCCTATCATGGCTCCCACTCTTTCTCATTCATTGGCACTTTGCGATCACTTACACAAAAACACCACACTTATATCAGCCCTCCGTCCTTTAACGCATATTTTCCACAACCCGGACTTCCCTCCGGGCATGAATATCCTTGCCTTTAGTTGGTGGCTCAATAAAGGACTTTTCAGAATAGGAAACTTCTTCACCTCTACGGGCCCCATTTCGATTACATTCTGCAACAATAAACTTGAGATGCCCTCTTCCGAAAAATTCAGATATTCACAAATACTACATTTACTACATTTCCTCCAATCTATCTGGTCAAATAAACCCGAGCCTCCGATTGCTTCGACATATGAATCTTGGTGTGCTGACATCACGGGCCAGAGGGGGGGGGGTATCCATCATCTATTCTTCCCTAGCCTCTGCATCATTCAAACCTACATATGCCATAGCATAGGAAACTGACCTTAATATCTCATGGGACCAGGACAAATGGTTCGCCTGTATTCAACGTTCATTTAAAGGTATTCTTAATGTCTCCCTAATTGAGGCAAATCTCAAAGTACTTACACGCTGGTATAGAGTACCCACTATTTTGGCCAGGATCTATCCCAATGTATCCCCGCTCTGTTTCTGCGAATGTGGTCATGTGGTATCTCTACTGTGGAATAGGGTCTTTGCTCTTATTCGCAAGCTCTCGTCAGCCCAGGTTCCCCAAATTCCAGAAATTGCCTTACTTAATCTTAAGGTAGATAATGTGAATAAACACACTCAGGCTCTTATATTCTTTATCCTACTAGGCACAAAAATCACCATAGCAGTCCACTGGAAAAGAACTGCAGTCCCAATTGCTGCGGTAAAACGCAAGATCTCTTGGATAATGGCACAAGAGAGAATCGTTTGCATCATTCAGGATAAATCCCGTATATTTGAAAGTATTTGGTCACCCTGGGCTGAACTCCAAAACATTTCCCTTCTCCCAGGTCTATAATCCCCCTATACAGGATCTCCCCCCTGGTCTGACCCTTCTTCTCTTCCTACTTCCCCCCCTGCTTTCTCTCCCTTCCTTTCCACCTTTTCCCCCCCTATTATCCCTTGACTCTCTTCTCCTTCAGTGTTCTGCTCCTGCAGTGCATACGCAGGAACCGTCTGATCCTGGAAAACTCTCTTCCTTTCTCCTTCCGTATTCTGTTCCTCAATCTTCTTACTGTACAGATGGCGCAGCTCAGTTACTGTCCCGCTTCTTCTTCTGATCCTTCTCTCTTTTCTATTCTCTAGTATTGTTACTTGTTGTACAGCATGGATGGAACTTAAGACTCCTTACCTGTGGAACTCTAGAGGACGTTTACCCATTTTCCTGGGGATCTCCACATGGAAGGACAATACTGCTAATGTTACTTATACTGTTTTAGTCTTTCACTGCTGAGAGCGAGATACTCTCTAGATGGCCTCTAAGAACATTAGAGGGGCCACAGTCTCGGAGTTCAGGTGCGGGGGGAGTGCTCCCCCCACAGCTAGTACCCATTTCGGGTGGCGGGGGGCACTCAGCCCTGCACTCTTCTCCATATGACAATGGGAGTAAGTGCGTGATACTCCCTACTGTGCCAATGGCCCAAGTTTACCTTCACCTGTACCGGTCTCCTTCCATAAGTTTAGTTTTAGCAGACGGTTATGCATACAGACGCCTGACATATTGTCTTTTCCTATACCCGACGTCTCTCACCAAGTTGTGCTGTATATTTTATATGGATTTGCATCATTGTTTCCCAACAGTGTTTTTCTTTTTGACTGTACTATGTCTTTCTTATTAAAATAATAAAAAATTATTGAAAGTTAAATATGTTGCCTCAGCCAATTAGCAGGTGTTTCCTTTGGCCACTTTGCATGCTGGGAAAAGCTATTTATTTGGAAGAAGTCAGGTGATCAGGGTTCTTTCCACCCAGGCGTGGGAGGAGCAGCAGCTGAGGTGTGGGCCTGAAGCCTGGGGCCTAACCACATGTGTAGAGGATTAGCCCGAGGGAAGTCTGATCGTTGCTGAAGGTAAAGGAGAAGCAGTTACCAGAGAGATGACCATTCCTGTTGCCGGAGGCAAGTTTAGAAGGGATGAAGTTCGGAAGGAGTACCAGAGCAGATGCTTCACTAGCCAGGGGCAGTGAAGTAAGTGGGAAAGCTTCAGTAGAGACTCATCCAAGAATACAGCTATGAGTAAAGCTTGAAAAAGTACAGTGGGTAGCTGTAACTAGAGCTTGAAGATAAGTACAGCGGGTACCTGTGAGTCAAGCCTGAGGGATCCAGCGGGTAGCTGAGAGTCAGAGGAACCCAGCGGGTAGCATGGGTGAAGCCTAAAGAATGAAGCGGTTAGCTATGAGTTGAGCTTGAGGGATCCAACAGGTAGCTGAAATCCCCAGAAGTCCACTTGAATACTGGGAGCTGAGCTTGAAGATCTACACTGGGATACTGTGATTGAAGTTGTTAGCAGTTGTTACAAGATACAGATCGCTGCATTCAACTTAAAGGCCCTTTTCTGTATCGCTGTCTGCCTAGTTCTATTTTTGTCTATGGAGTCTGCCAAGTTACTATTGCTATTGCCTAAGGGTGTCCTGTGCCCTAACACTCTCTCCCCTGTTCCTATTAAGAGAAATAAAAACTCTCTTTGTTCATTTTTAAAAGTGACTGGTGCCCATCCTTGCATCTTGCACTACACCCACAATGCCTAGTAACCTGCACCCTGAGGGGGAACATCAGCTCTCGTTGGCTCTGGGGTTCACTATCAGGCCCTTGGAAGTAGGGGAGACTGGGGAAATAAGTTAAGAGTGTGCCTGGACCTTCTAAAGAACTGGCATATAAGTAGTGGCAAGTCACAGTTTGAAATAGTTTTAATTGGTGTATCCATTTGTTTTAAAATCCCAAATGAATAGTAGTAAGAGTACTGTATTATTTTTTAGTCAAAGCTCGATTAGCTGTTATTTGTATGCTTTGGCACCAATGCTGTAATAGAACCAACTTGAGGAAACAAGCAGCAGCACCCATGAATGTGGTCTTTTAAAAATTAGATATTCTTATCTCCAGAATAATTCAAAATAAGCCATAGCTTAGAAATAATGCCTGATGTAATAAAGTGAGAATGGTGGGAGAGCCCCTTTCCTCCCGGGATGATTCTGGCCTTGGGTGCCAGGCTTATCCCTGGTTGAAGGCAAGGCTCTTCCTAATTCTAATGCATTTCTGATTTGAATAAGGCTGCATTTTCCTGGCCAGGAGATGGGAAGGAAGAGAACCCATGGTGTCAGTGCACCCTAGGAGTGGTTGCCCCAAGGGTGCTCCTAGTATACACCACTGTGAGAATGAGCACTTGGCCACAGCACCTTTTGTTTTTTTCTGGACAGAACCTCATGGGCCAGGTCTTTTTTTTTCAGGCTGCAAGGTCTAGCCAATGCACATACAGAGGCATTTATTAATTTATTTTTCCCTTACATGTGTGTCACTTTACACTTATTTATGTGTTTTCTTTTCACTCAGGATGGAGGGTGGGACTCCTTGGGTCTACCCTGAAGTCTAAAGGGAGGATGTGTGGTCATTAGATTCCTTCCTAGCTCCTAACCTAGCACTTGTTGGTCATATTCAACTGACCATGAGAAAAGGTCCAGCCAGCCTTTTGGCTAAGTGTACCATGAGTGTACCCTGTCCCTAATAGGAGCCATGCTCATCAGGTGGTCAGGAAAGGGAGCCATGCTCCCCAGGGGGTCAGGGAAGGGTCCTACTTCTTCAGGAGGTGGACTAAAGACACACCCCTAAGGGTGCTTTTTTTGTGTGTGTTCACAGGCATGTGTTTCTGTGTTTTGTTTTTGTGCACGACCATGGGTTAAAACAATACATGTAGGTAATGTGTGGTGATTAGGGATGAGCCGAACACCCCCCTGTTCGGTTCGCACCAGAACCTGCGAACAGACCTAAAGCTTGTGTGAACTTTAGAACCCTATTAAAGTCTATGGGACCCGAACGTTCAAAATCAAAAGCTAATTTTAAAGCCTATATGCAAGTTATTGTCATAAAAAGTGTTTGGGAACCTGGGTCCTGCCCCAGGGGACATGTATCAATGCAAAAAAAAGTTTAAAAAATTGCCTTTTTTCAGGAGCAGTGATTTTAATAATGCTTAAAGTGAAACAATAAAAGTGTAATATCCCTTTAAATTTCGTACCTGGGGGGTGTGTATAGTATGCATGTAAAGGGGCGCATGTTTCCCATGCTTAGAACTGTCCCTGCACACAGTGTCATTTTTGCAGGAAAAAAAGCTATTTAAAATCACTCGTGGCTATAATGAATTGTCGGCTCCCGTAATACAGAGAACAGTCATTGAAAATCATTGATAAAAAAGAAAGCGTGGGGTTCCCCCGAAATTCAATTACCAGGCCCTTCAGGTCTGGTATGGATATTAAGGGGAACCCTGTGTCAAATTTAAAAAAAAATGACGTGGGGTTCCCCCTAAATATCCACACCAGACCCTTCAGGTCTGGGATGGATTTTAAGGGGAACTCCACACCAAATTTAAAAAAAAAAAAAATGGTGTGGGGGTCCCCCTCACAATCCATACCAGACCCTTATCCGAGCACGCAACCTGGCAGGCCGCAGGAAAAGAGGGGGGGACGAGAGAGCGCCCCCCCTCCTGAACCGTACCAGGCCACATGCCCTCAACATTGGGAGGATGCTTTGGGGGTCTGTGACCCCTCAAAGCACCATGTCCCCATGTTGATGTGGAGAAGCGTCTCTTCCCCACAACCCTGGCCGGTGGTTGTGGGGGTCTGCGGGCGGGGGGCTTATCCGAATCTGGAAGCCCCCGTTAACAAGGGGTCCCCCAGATCCGGCCCCCCCCTGTTTGAAATGGTAAGGGGGTAAAAAAAGTACCCCTACCATTTCACAAAGTAAATGTAAAAAATTGTTAAAAAACACACTAACACCGTTGGGAAAAGTCCTTTATTAAAAATTTAAAAATTTAAAAAAGATTCCAGCGGTGGTAATCCATTCTTTCTATCCAGCGATGGGTGGTCTCGGCTCTGGGGTCCATCGATGGCTGATCTCTTTCGACGTCCAGCGCAGCGCATCCTGTCTCTAGGAAGACACTGAGGGAATCCCAGGTCTTAGCTGAGGAGGACAGGGCCACTCGTCACCTGACCCCGCCCCCCTCTGACGCAACGCAAGGGAAAATCTGGGCTTCTTAGTGACGTACGGGTGACCCCGCCCCTCTCTGATGTAACGGAAAACTGCTTTACATCAGAGGGGGCGGGGTCACCCTTACATCACTAGGGAAGTCTGGGTTTCCCCAGTGACGTATGGGTGACCCCGCCCCCCTCTGATGTAACGCAGGTTTCCGTTACATCAGAGGGGGCAGGGTCAGGTGACGGAGTGGCCCGGTCCTCCTCTGCTAAGAGGATTCCCTCAGTGTCTCCGTGGAGACAGGATGCGCTGCGCTGGACGTCGGAGAAGAGATCAGCCATCGCTGGACCACGAAGCACAGACCACCCATCGCTGGACAGAAAGAGTGGATTACCACCGCTGGAATCTTTTTAATTTTTTTTATTTTTAATAAAGGACTTTTCCCAATGGTGTCTGTGTGTTTTTTAACTATTTTTTACACTTTCTTTGTGAAATGGTAGGGGTACTTTTGTACCCCCTTACCATTTCAAACAGGGGGGGGGGGGATCTGGGGGTCCCCTTGTTAAAGGGGGCTTCCAGATTCTGATAAGCCCCCCGCCTGCAGACCCCCACAACCACTGGCCAGGGTTGTGGGGAAGAGACCCTTCTCCTCATCAACATGGGGACATGGTGCTTTGAGGGGTCACAGACCCCCAAAGCATCCTCCCAATGTTGAGGGCATGTAGCCTGGTACGGTTCAGGAAGGGGGGGTGCTCTTTCATCCCCCCTCTTTTTCTGCAGCCTGCCAGGTTGCGTGCCCAGATAAGGGTCTGGTATGGATTTTGAGGGGGACCCCCACGCCATTTTTTTTTTTAATTTGGCATGGAGTTTCCCCTTAAAATCCATGCCAGACCTGAAGGGTTTGGTATGGATATTTAGGGGGAACCCCACGTCATTTTTTTTATTTGACCCTTAATTTGACCCTTAATATCCATACCAGACCTGAAGGGCCTGGTAATTGAATTTCGGGGGAACCCCACGCTTTTTTTTTTTATCAATGACTTTCAATGACTGTTCTCTGTATTACGGGAGCCGACAATTCATTATAGCCGCGAGTGATTTTAAATAGCTTTGTGCAGGGACAGTTCTAAGCACGGGAAACATGCGCCCCTTTACATGCATACTATACACACCCCCCAGGTACGAAATTTAAAGGAATATTACACTTTTATTGTTTCACTTTAAGAAATATTAAAATCACTGCTCCTGAAAAAACTGCAGCTTTTAAAACGTTTTTTTGCATTGATACATGTCCCCTGGGGCAGGACCCAGGTCCCCAAACACTTTTTATAACAATAACTGGCATATAGGCTTTTAAAATTAGCACTTTAGATTTCTCCCATAGACTTTTACAGGGTGCTTGCGGCTTTTCGAATTTGCCGCGAACACCCCAAATTGTTCGCTGTTCGGTGAACAAGCGAACAGGCAATGTTCGAGTCGAACATGAGTTCGACTCGAACTCGAAGCTCATCCCTAGTGGTGATCTATATTAGATCATATTACAAGAAATCACACCACATGGGGAAACAACTGCTTATTCCACAAATGTGCATGCGTTTGACCCACTGTGCTGGGTTACTGGTGAATTAGCATTAATAGGTCTATAGCTAGGTGATTTTGTGAGTAACTTTAAACTGTTCCTCCACGGTGATGTTATATAAAGATTTTCAATGGTTTATGTTTCACTTGGCAAACAATGCCAGTGCACTGTCTGTGTGATTTGCAGGTATGCGTTCACTTCACAATAATAATGTGAGTATTTTCAAATGCTTTTTTCTAAGATTCACACAACATTTGCCAAAGATTCACACAATTTTCTAATTAGATACAATTTTAAAAATGTGTGAATTCTAGATAAAAGTTGTGTGTATCTTGGGTGAAAATATTTATAAATAGGCCTTTGTTACTCACTAAAGTACTGAGAAATGTGCATCTCTCATGCATTTCCCTTATCTACAGACTTGTCACTTTTTGCATATTAATGTCTCTTTGACGACATATGACATTCCATGGTAAAAACGGCAATAGTGGCAGTAGCTAGCTATATACTGTGCACATGGTAGCTGACAGGAAATTGGATGGGGATGAGGAGCTCTTAGTGCTGTGCTCAAGATGGGAGACTATTGGTAAGCGCCAATGTTGGTGGAGGGCTTGGAAGGGGGATACAACCCCTCCCAGTACCCCACTAGATAGGGGCTTATTCTTACCACTGCTGTGCTAGAGGAATGGGTTTTTGGGTGTACAGCACTCTGAGTAACAAGACTAGCCAGAGATTTGTCCGCAGTGTAGAATAGGTTCAGATCTGTGAGCTGTGGTGAGGCAGGACTGTTGTCGGTTCAACACTGAGCAGCACTCCAGGAGGGAAGCAGGCTCTGGTAGGAAGGAGAACAGAGGGGAGGCGCCTCTAAAGCCCCATACACACGGTCGGAAAATCCAACCACCAAATCCATCGGATTTGGTCCGACGGATTTAGTCCGACACTGGTGTTGCATACACACGGTCGGACAAAGTTGTCGGAAAATCCGATCATTCTGAACGTGGTGACGTTTGTTGCGTACGACGGGACTACGTAGAGGCTAGTAGCCAATAGCTTTGGTCTTGTAATGTGATCTGAGCATGCGTAGCACTTTGTCCGTCGGAATTCGCTACACAAGATCGGATTTGGTGTGATCGGACTTTGTTGTCAAAAAATCTATCCAGCAGGAGATAGGACTTTGTCTGTCGGACAATACGATGGAAACTGTCCGATGGTGCCTACACACGGTCGGAATTTCCGACAACATTGTCCGATAGGACAGAATCCATCGGAAAATCCGACCGTGTGTATGGGGCATAAGTGTAGTAACCATAAACAATTGACATCAGCAGGAATCGACCCTGCGACTGCTCCGATCCCCATTGCCAGAGGGGAGAAGGAGGCGTTTGGCTCCCAAGCTGGCGTCACTTCCGGCATCAATTTCGGGAATAGGCGCATTTTCGCAAGTATCACACAGAAATGCCTTGTATCGGCACCGATACCAGTATCGGTATCAGTGCAACCCTAATTTATATCATAAATCAAACAACTGTATACATTTATATCATCAATCAAATATAGGCATAGTCACCTTTCATGTGTATATTATACCCAAACTATATCAAGGCAGAATTTATGCAGTGTCGATGCTCTTCCCTGAGTCTATGTCCACTTCTTCAAGAGAAGATACATGAAGGCAGTGTTCTAAATAACACAATACAACATTATGTTATAATTTATATAACATCAATTTTGACATACAATCCCCCATATTATTAAAATTTGATATCTTTGTATATTGTGTATATATATATATGTATATTGTGTCTATAGAGTCAATTACCCCCCCCCCCCCCTTTCCCTGTGTATCTGTGTATACGAAATGACAGCTTGTGCTTCAGTGCTGAGGTTTTTATACTGGGCAAAGCGCTCTTCCAGTGCTGCCTTGCTGATCTGGGGAAAGATGCTTTCATAGGTCATAGGGGATTTTAGAGGTTATGGGGAGATCTAACAAAGTAAAAAACAAAAAAAAAAAAACAAATGCCAGCCTTATGGGGCATATAACAGTTCTTGTTATTTGTAAGCATCTGACTTAAGGAAAATGCTCAAACAATCATGAATTCTTACATATGCAATAGTTTGCTTATCTTTTGTGGTCAGCAGTGGGGTTATGTGAAGATTTGGATACAGTACTCCTCAGCCAGTTTTCTTGCACAGCACAACTAAGAATGTATCATTTATTCAGCATGATAGCAGAAAGAAGGCACAATTACCTAATTTTATATCAGAGGAAAACAGATTAGAAACATGTATTTTGTAGTAACTGTTAGTTACTAAGGAACATGTTTATTTTCTGGAGCACTAACTGCCTCTAATATTGTTTACTATTTTGTCAGAATCGAACTTCGCATACTGTATATTTGATTAGCAACTGTGGAAAAGTGATTCCAGCTCTTAGTTTTGCTACTTTGGTAAATCAGGCTTGTTATGCTTTGTCAAAAATCTTTCTTTTTTATTAATAAGCCATCCTTATACCAAGATTTAGTTTCCAAAGTGCCTGAATACAGAACAAGATTTATTTTCAAAGCTTTTCAATGCCTCCGACAAAATTAGAGTGTTTCCATCTATGTGTTGCTATTTTGATATGGAAACAAGCTGTTAGTGGTTTACTGAAGACTCTTGCTATTTTTTGCAATCCTGTATCACTTAAAATTATTTTGCGATCACCAAAAAATATTTTTGCATCACCATAAAAATATTGTTATAGTTCTGGTAGTTTTACCAATACTTGGCATAAAAGCAAGTGGGTACTTTTCATCTTTGACGGGGATCTGCCCTACTACCCAAACCGCCCCCCCTCCCCCACCAAAAAAAAAAAAGTTTTTCTTCCACTGATAGATCAATGTAATGTAATGCAATGTATTAAGTACTTTTTCTAAGAGATATATTTTGTGTCACTTTAACCAAACATTAACTGTTGGTACATCAATGTCATTTATATACATGCACCTGGAAGATTCATCTGCTTTATAAATATGACCTTTATAAAGGAACTCCAGACATTTCATTTTTATGTTTTGTGAGTGGGAAACCTCCTTGATGTATTACTTTTGCTGATGTCCCCATTTTGGACTTGTATCCTTATTTCCTGTCCTAGGGAAACAACAGGGATACAAGCAAAATTGAACAGAAATATTTCCAAACTCAGAAAAAAATGCCAAGTCTCACAGTTATCAGTGGAACAAGATTCCACATTGAATGAAATCCCCTCTATAACTTCCAGCTACAACCATAAAATATAGTATTTCCCCTATCTTTCTGCTCTAAAGCAAATTATCATAAAAAAATAAAGATTAATGGTCCTAACTGGGGATGAGCTTGTGCTTGGTCTGGAAGGAATCTGTTAGTGATGGCCTAATTGGCTGCA
This sequence comes from Lithobates sylvaticus, assembly GCA_028564925.1. Taxonomy (NCBI): domain Eukaryota; kingdom Metazoa; phylum Chordata; class Amphibia; order Anura; family Ranidae; genus Lithobates; species Lithobates sylvaticus. Next base: position 243,116,306 of record CM053030.1, read on the forward strand.
GCCAGGACAATCCTTACACAATGCGGCCATATTAGGTCAATGAAATCACAAGCATACCAACCTCTTTCTATACATGCCCCAGCCACAGCTGATGGAGGAGCAAAATACAATTTTTATTTTATGTTCCACCTGACATGGGTTCAAATTAAAAATTAAACCCAAGCTTATTGTTAGTCTTAACCCTTCAACCATCCATTCAAATGTAGAACAAAAAAAGCCTTGGCTGGAGTTCTATAAATTTTTTACTTTTTGTTCACTTCTATAAGAGTCTATAATATATGAGGTCTCAATGTAAATAGCAACACTTGCACCACTTGTGTACCTTGTACAACTTTTACACCTGTCTGCTTTTGTACCATTTGCATGCCTTGTATGCTTTCTTTGTATAGGAGCTGTGTGCATTATATGTGTTTTTAAGGTTTCTAAAAAACACTCATACTAATACCCCACAATGAAACTTGTATGTAGATAGAGTCTTAAAGAGTACCTGTACCCAGACATTAAAATATTTACAAATTCTTAACAAGCAGTAAAATAGTAACCAAGCTAAAATAAGCCATTACAACCCCTCTAGCTGCATGTTAAGTATTTAATTCTCAAAAAATTTAAGCAACAAGAAAACACCTGCTATATGTTTGCATTAGGGGACTGGTAGGTTGCAAGATTCTGTCAAAATAAAAAGTAGCTGTAATTTCAGTGCTGTAAACTATAAGATTAATTCCTCTACAATGCCTATAGTTTGCTGAATAGGGGCTTGTTTACAAGTGCTTTTACTTTGGTATGATTAGTCTGGGCACTGGTTAACTTTAAGGTTTCAAGCACAATGGTCTTCAACAGACATTTATTTGCTTAGCATAATTTTTCGGCACTTTCCTGCATAAGTTGTGCAATGGAGAAAATAAGGAATGCAAAGAAGCATTGTGTCAAGATGCCAAGTGCCGGTAACCTGTAAAACAGGCATGACCATATATCTATGGATCTGCACAGAGATCACCAGGCTCAACATTGGAAGTAAAACCAACTAAACAAACCTACCTACTCTAAGGAAACAAAACAAAACTTTTTGATGCAGCGTGTCACTTGCCACCATCGCCTGTCATCAGATACAGCATGTCACTAGGATAGGACGGAACACTGTGCATGTGCAGGTTTCTCAGCTCTGTCAGATGCCGTAGCGCCGGGAACAAGTTGCAAGGCTGCAAGAAGAGAGTGTGAGTAAGTTCTTCCACTGCCTACTGCGAATGCGGTAATGGCACTGCTCTTTATGAATAATCGGGCTGCGGGAGGAGGGGGCCAAACTTCCTGCTAACTTTGCCGTGGCAAAGTGAGCCAGAAGTGGGAGCAGGTACCTGTCAAACTCAGGTACCCACTCCCCCCCAAAACGTGCCAAATGTGGCAGCGGATGGGGGGGGGGCAGACTAGCGGGTGGAGCTCCGCTTTAATTTTGTGTGACTTTCATTAACAGTTGAGAAATAGGAAGGAGGGAGCACCTACAGTGCCACATCCGTAATGTTTCAAGGGAAAACAAAAAAAGATACCAAATAGATATCAAAAGGTCGGACTTTTAAAGGCATGGAAGCAAATAGGAAAATAGAAAAAAATATTTATTTTATTGAAAAATACAATATCATAACAGTGTTCAAAACAATATAAAAATCATGTGAAATGATATAATTTGTACATTGAGCCCTTGTGCATCGTGTCTACGTGTTTCGCCGTAAAGGCTTCCTCAGGACCCGGAAAAGGGTTCAAAGACGTAGCAAGAAAGAGCAAAAATAAATCTCACTATCTGAAATGAGATATATCAGAGTTAAAATTCAAAACAATGCATATATACATAAACTTTGCATTGCATGTCACATTTATGGTATCTTCTTTGTTTTCATTCACAGTTATTATCTAGCTTTAGGCTATTTTAAGTATTTCTATTGATAAACTAACAGAACTGGTCAGATATTTTACATTATTATTACATTGTTTACTTGTTTTACATGCAAACTTTCACATTACTTTTACTTGTTTGTATTTGTATTTAATAAGGTTATTTGTTGATTAGCTAGAAGAAGCTATATATTGTGTTGGTATTACTCCACCTCGCTACCCATGAAACCCATGTTGCTATATTCAAGGTTTTAAATGAATGCATACCTGTAAAAGAAATCTGTAATTACTTACTGAAAGGTAAGTAATTGCAGACTAGAATATATGTAAATACTGCGCTATCACCAGGTGTAGCTGCCGGCACTAAAAGGTACAATCACAAATGTAAATAAAAAGAAAACAAGTGCAGCGCTAATAAATTCAACAAATGGCAAAGTGACAAATAAATGTGACAATGTGGTTCACTTTTAGACAGTAAATGACATAAATCATATAACAAAATATAGTTCTGCAAATACAAGAACTAAAACGTAAATTGAGTGAAGTCCAGAATATATAACTGGTCCAATGTGGACAAAGTGAAGTCCAAATAATAAGTGGCTAGAAGGAAAATCTTGTTCCAAGTGCATCAGTTCCAGCAAGTGATAAACACCAACCACCACCAGCAGCACAAAATGCTTACCAGAATGCGATGACACAATCAAGCATACACTTGGTGAGTCAAAGAGAGCTTGATAAAGTTATTCCAGGGGTCCCAGATTAGTGGATAAAAAAATAAATAAAGATCAAACTTTTCCAGCACAATCGTTTGCAAATCAGGGGATCAGAGGAGCTAAGTCAAGGCTCATCTCCGGCATGCGGAGTTGTCAGGGTTCAGGGTTCAGTCCTTGCCGTACCATGAAAGTCCACAGTTGCTTCAGATCTTCTGCCTATTTGTCTTTCTAAATCTATAGGACGACGGTACATTACTGTAGTTTTACTATTAGTAGCATTAATTAATTGATATTGACATTAATGCTTAAATAACTTTTGATTTAAATTATTAGCAACATAGTAATATGTTGATTTACTAAAAGTGCTTTTAAATGAGTGGCATTTCTTACTGCCCTCTAAAAAGTGACCTGCAGAGGATGGTAAAGCAGCAGCTGGCAGACATTTAGGAGGTGATACTGCTGCCTCCTCAGCCCCAGAAGGTTTTACCCCTTTAATGACCAGAGTATTTTTTGCGATACGGCACAACGTCGCTTTAACTTACACGGAGCAGTCATGCAACGCTGTACCCAAACATTTGACATTCTTTTTTCTCACGAATATAGCTATCTTTTGGTGGTATTTGATCACCTCTGCAGTTTTATTTTTTGCGCTATAAAACAAAAAAAGGCGACAATTTAAAAAAAATATATATATTTTTTACTTTTTGCTATAATAAATATCCACAAAAATGTTTTTAAAAACAAAATTTCTTCATCAGTTTAGGCCAATATGTATTCTTCTACATATTTTTCGTAAAAAAATTGCAATAAGCGTATATTGATTGGTTTGCGCAAAAGTTATAGTGTCTACAATATAGGGAATAGATTTATGGCATTTTATGGCATTTTTATTATTATTATTTTTGTTGCTAGTAATGGTAGCGATCTGCGATTTTTAGTGGGTCTGCGACATTGCGGCAGACAAATCGGACACTGTTGACACTTTTTTGGGACCATTGACATTTATACAGCTATCAGTGCTATAAAAATGCACTGATTACTGTGTAAATGTCACTTGCAGGGAATGGGTTAACACTAGGGGGCATCAAGGGGTTAAATGTGTTCCCTAGGTGTGTTTCTAACTGTGAGGGGATGTGGCTGACTAGAGGAGGAGCCAGATCATTGTTCCTACTTAGTAGGAACAGACAATCTGTTTCTCCTCCCCTGTCAGAACAGGGATTTGTGTGTTTACACACACAAATCCCCTTTCTGGCTCTCGTGCCCATGATCGTGGGTGGCTGGCCATGATCGCACCCATCGTCTACGTGCATCGGGTCCCCCGCCATGCAGCGCGCACCTGATATGGTCTTAAAGGAGCTGCCATACATATACGGTGATTCCTGCAGGAGTGCCATCCTGCCGACGTATATGTACAGGAGTCGGTCGGGAAGTGATTAATAGCTGTTTGTTTTTCAAATCCCGAGGGGGATTTTGTATTAAAATACATCAACAATGAGCAAAGCGTTTAGCTCACAGTTTTAGTGCACTCCCATTGACCTCAAACTCAATGGACTGTCAATCTCGGCAGGCTGTGTTAAAATTGCCAAAGCGACGAAGCAAAGAATCGCTAATGCAGCATGTGTATAGCCCTGTCTGCCTGTAATGGTAGGATTTAGGTTGATGGCCTAGGGCTCTGTGGCTCAGACTCAAACTGAATAGGCTCAAACTGTGTTTAAAATGGCTCAAAATGGGCTCAAACTCTGGCTCAGCCAGCTGTGTTTACTGCCCAGCTATCCATGTGTGGGAGTCCTGAAGGAGCAAAGATTGTTTACTTACTCTACCCAATAAGGGTCAGATGTTTTAACTTTGAACACCCAATTGTGTGTAGACAAAATCACATGCAAAAGAAAAGCCCCCCCAATCCCTTTAGAAAATCAGTCCTGCATTGTGAGACATAATACTAAAGTTTGTGTAGCACCACAAGAGCAGAAACTGTATACAGTGGTCAAAAAAGTCTAAAATAAGTCTCCCATGTCAATAAACAGAAGTCGTTTGTAAAAGAGTGTAGTCCTTGTTTCTCTAGAGAAAAAAAGATATCCAAACCTCTTCCACACGTCTACACCCAATTAGTAAAGGGAGATACATTCATTTTATTTCTTGATATGCACTGATGAGCAAACCATGCAATTCAAAGACAGCAAATTAGTGTGTTGAAATGACTACCTGAAATGCAAAGGACAGAACGTCCAGTTTAAAGGTCATATTATTTCATGACCACACTGTGTAAAGCATTTTATAAGTGATCTAAAAATACAATGTGTTCCTTGTTTTACCCATGTTATAAATTGTAAAAAAGGAAAGTAGGAATTACATAGATGTACAACAAAATAAATTACATTTCTGAGCTGAATGGCAAAAAAATCCAAGCAATTTGCGAAATAAGACAACACACTGCTAATAATCAATATGTGTTTTGACAGTGTTATGCCGCGTACACACGATCGGTATTTCCCATAGGAAATGTTCGATGCAAGCTTGTTGACGGAAAGTCCGACCGTGTGTATGCTCCATTGAACATTTGCTGTCGGAATTTCCGCACACAAATGTTTGAGAGCATGTTCTCAAATTTTCCGACAACTTCACTTTGTTGTCGGAAATTCTGATCATGTGTACACAAGTCCGATGCACAAAAGTCCACACATGCTCAGAATCAAGTAGGAGACAGAAGCGTTCGGTCTTGTAAAACTAGCGTTTGTAATGGAGATAGCACATTTGTCACGCAGCAAATTTTTAAATCTTTCAATGCAGCGCATTCTCTTCTTCTTTATGATGCTAGAATAATGAAGTTGCTTTGCTTCTGATATTCACACAGAGTTCTGACAAATGTATTTGTTAGTATTTCTCAAATAGGTTGGTTGGTGTTGGTGTCCCTTGTTAATTTGACATGGTATTTTTGAAATGTACCTGCCTACTCACAAACAAACTGTTCTTTTTGAAGTAAAACACATAGCCACGTATTTGTCCAAACCAAAAATTAAAATTTATTAGGGGTCCTAACAAAATAAAGAGGAAGGCAATGCTGGAGAAACAGTTGGAATTTGTGAAGCCTTTGTACCCCAGGGCAGACATCAATTATTTGACAGGCCAAATTGGTAACCTGAGGAGTCCATTTAATAGGGAGCACAACAGTTTAGGACTTTAGACTTTAGAGATCGGGAGCAGTATCAGATGACATATATGTCCCTTGTCTTTGGTCTTACAACAGCCTGCATCTTTTGTCAGACCACACCAAACCCAGGCCATCACTCTCAACACTTCCTTCCATGCTTCCTTCCAGGCTGCTGTGGTGGGTTGGTTGGCTGTATTGTTGGAGGTGTTGCTGGAGGTGGTGGAGGTGTAATATGGTCCAACTCGCACAGATGGGTTTTAGTTGTGAGTTGGCCCCTATCCCCTTGTTTAGGGCCCAAATTATTATCTCCTCATACATGAAACTTTGGCCCACCTCCATTTCTTCCAGTTTACTGGCTGTCATACAGCAATACGACTCGGTGCCACCAGGGGTTGTTGTGAGGACCGCAGTAGGCTGCCAAATCAAAACTATGGTCTAACAAAAAACACAGTCTGTCGTAGTACCAGAGCCTGGGGACATAAACGTCATTTGCTGCTGCTCCTGATCTCATGGAATCCTGGACCTTTTTGCGCTCCCTATAATATGTGCTCCTCAGGCCACCAATTTTGGCCTTCAAATAGGTGATGTCTGCCGTGGGATACACAGGCTTTTCCAATTCCAACAGTTTCTCCAGCGCTGCCTTCCTCCTTAGCTTGTTGGAGTATTCTCAGTGTTTGACTTGCCACAGACATGGCAGCTCCCTGTACATGTCTATGAAGTTTGGCAGGAAGTCTGGGTCAGTAAATGTATCCATTTTCTCTGCAAGACACAACACAAGACCATCCCTAATGTCAGGCTCAACTCTCCTACTCTTGTCCCAATATAGGCCTCAATGTATAAACAGTATAGGCCACTAAGCACTGATGCCCCAAGTTAAAATTGTACCTTCGTTTGCACGATCAGCGCTTACGCTACTCCGTCCTCCGCTTACAGATCGTACGTACGGCGCATGCGTGTTATGCTTTATATACACTGCACATGTGTGAAACTCCACTCCTGACCTTCTTTCTAGTGTGATCCCCACCCCTTCTCTTTTGGCGCAGTGGGAGAGCACATGGCGGAGAGACAGCAGGTGCGTGATAATAGCAGCAACGAGGAGGACGATGAAAGCCCGGAGCAAGGCAGTTCCTGATCCAGGAGGAGATATAAGGCCTCAAATATGTCCTTTGTGGAGATGGTGGACATCTTGAAGAGGGCCGACTATGATGGGAAGTATGGACCGTACAGCAACCCAAATGTGAGAAAGGCCAAGATCATGACTAAAGTTGTGAGAAGTCTGCACAGGAATTTTGGGGTACGATGATCCAAGAAGCAATTGAGGAAACGTTGGTCAGACCTGAAATTGAGGGAGCAAGATCAGTACAGAAGGATCAAGAGAGTGCTGCAAAAAAGTAAGTATTTGTTGTGTGATCCTATTATTATTATTATTACTTTAGTGCTGCTCCGTGTGCTGTTCTTTACTGTTGTACAGTTTAAAATGGCAAGTTTCAGGTTCGTGGGCACAGTAATCGTTCATAGTACACATTGTTCGTTCGCCAACTAATACGATGTTTTTGGCAGATGCAGGTTAACTACATTTGTTCATGCCTATTTGTATTAAAATAAGTTTAGCACATTGTTGTCTAGATGGGTTTGTAACTAGAATGAAATGCAAACTAGATTCAGTGTAAGGAGAGGACACTCAGCAGCTGTTTACACATTTGAATGCAGGAGCACTAGTGTGGGACATGAGAACACCCTTTTTAGGGTGTCCCACATAGGTGCTCCAGTGGATACTAGGGGTCTCTCTATCTGTGAAACTTTAATAACAAAAAAGGTAAGTGAAACTCTGCCAAAACAGACAATTGTTCGACACTGCTTGTCCGACACTTCCAAGCAATGTTTCATATTCCTATCTCTTGCCTCAAATATTTGTGTGCTAAGTATACTTTTTTTTTTATTCACATAGGGAAGAAAAGAATTGGGACATCTGAGGACACCACAAACCCCACTACTTATGAAGAAGGGAAAATCCCCACACACCATAAAGAAGATGTGGAGTGAGAGGTTCATGAAGTGGGCAAAATAGTGACCACAACAGGTCAGTGTCTGAGACCACAGCTTCAGGTAATAGATGTATTTATAATACATGGTGTGTTTTTTTATTTTTAGGTGATGTGGATGTTGTGGAAGAAGAAACGAATTTCAACAGTGCAAGTGCACAGATCCTCATCGCTGAGAACATGGTGTGCAGTCATGATTTAGAGAAGGTCAAGGAAAACATCAATGATGTCCAAAAAAAATGACCAACATCATTGATGTTTTAGGCAGAATCTAAAAACAACAAAAATTGTAAATCTGCTGGTTGTATTTTATATATATTTTTTTAATTTTCAGTAATTTGAAAGCCAAATTTTGGAAGATGCACACAGTGTGTCAACATGTGCTATCTGCCATCACGGGATATCAATGTTAGACATGTGCACAACAAAAAAAATTGTTTATTTTCGTTTCGTTTTTTTCGTTTCCGAAAAAAATTTGTTTATTTTCGTTTCGTTTTTTTTGTTTCCGTTGATTCGTAACGATTCGTAAATTCGTACGTCGTCGGTGTTCGTATTCGTAACGATTCGTAAATTCGTAAGTCGTCGGTGTTCGTATTCGTAACGATTCGTATTTTCGTTAGAGTTATTTTTTCGTTGATTCGTTTTTTCGTTAGTTTAATTTTTGTTTATTCGTTTATTCAAAATTCGGACGCATTCGTATTTATTCGTACATTCGTAACATTCGTAACATTCGTAACATTCGTAGATTCGTAATCGGAGCATAATTCATAATTTTAAGTAATGTGTATGCTATTATTACATTTTAAGAGACACGGAAAATTTCTAATCGAAAAAAAAAGTTACGAATGTACGAATTTTTTTTCGTTCAATCCATTCGAAGCACGTTAAGCAGCACCATTGTAAGAGACACGAAAAATTACGAATCGAAAAAAAAAATAAAAAAAAGTTACGAATGTACAAATTTTTTCGTTTCTATTCGAAGCACGTTAAGCAGCACCATTGTAAGGGACATGGAAAATTACCAGTTCAACAAAAAAAAAAGTTACGTTGTTCGTTGTTTTCATTTTTTCTGATTTTCTTCATTCGTACATTCGTTTTTTAATCTGTTTTTTTCAGATTTTCGTTATTTTCGCATTCGTTTGATTCGAACGATACGTTATTCATTAAAATGTTTAGCGAATCGTTCGTTCATTCGTACGAAAACGAATGAATGAAAATAACGAAAAAAACGAAAAAAAAAACTAAACGAATTGCACATGTCTAATCAATGTACGCGTTTTGTACTTACAACCCCTTCCTCTCAACTAAAGTAGATGAGAGGAAGGGGTTGCACCCCCGAAACATGTCCATTGATCCCCCATGATGGGAGCTAGCACATGTTGACATTAGGCATGGGATCAGGAGGAAATCCACATTTTGACTCCAAATTTGTGTGCATCTTCTAAATGTGCATCCGATGAAGGCAAAATCAACACAGTTATGACATACTAATGTCACATATTGCCTTCACTTTATCAAAGTTGAGCTTTGTAAGTTCCTGAGTTGTGTATGTTATGGTTTTAAACATGCCTGTTTAGTAAAAAAAAAAGGCTATATCTACTGTCAAACATAAATGTTACAAAACCAATGTTGGTTTGTTAAAAAAAAAAACTTTTTGTGTGTGAATGTGCTTTGAGTAAAATGTTTTATGCTCAAAAATGTGTGGCTTCTTCTTTCAATGTTCAATACCAGTTTTTGGAGTAAGTTGGTGTAGTTACAGTGACAATGGGTGCTATTTACTAAAGGCAAATCCATTTTGCACTACAAGTGCTCTTGCAGTGCACCTGTATTGCAAAGTGGATTTGCCTTTAGTAAATAACATCCACAGTGCTCTAAAATGTGCCTCACTCAGGCCATTTTAGGGACTACAAGCAATTCATTCATGGAGTTGAAAAGGGTGAGTTTTTTTTAATAATTAATGCATTACATACATTAACAACAAAAACAAGGTGTGTGTGCAGCAGACCTATAGCACAACATAATAGTTGAAGAAGAGATTGTCTCGTCATGTATCAAATAAGTTACGTTTGCACTATTGAAGAAAATGGCCAAAAATAACAGGCCATTGGAGAACATAGCAGACAGATAAGAAACACAAGCAGTAAATTAAATGAAATATGAGTTCAGTTTCTAAAAAAAAACTCTAGATACTTTTGGTGAACTTTGTGGGCGCTTGGGGGGGCAAGCCAGGACGGCCAGGTTCGAGAGCCGTTCTTTGATCCGATAATAAGCCGACCTCAGTCCCAACTGAGGCCACATAGTTTGATGCATTTTTTCTTAAAAAGTTATGTAATATAGTTACATACGGTAGTTACATAGAACACAGAACCACCTCTGCAGGGAGTCTATTCCACATTTTCACAGCTCTTACTGTGAAAAAACCTTTCCGTTTTTGGAGATGAAATCTCTTTTCCTCTAGACGTAAAGAGTGCCCCCTTGTCCTCTTTGTTGACTGTAAAGTGAATAACTCAACACCAAGTTCACTATATGGACCCCTTATATATTTGTACATGTTGATCATATCCCCCTTAATCTCCTCTTATAAAGAGTGAATACATTCAGTTCCTCTAATCTTTCCTCATAGCTGAGCTCCTCCATGCCTCTTATCAGTTTGGTTGCCCTTCTCTGCACTTTCTCCAATTCCTCAATATTCTTTTTGAGAACTGGTGCCCAAAACTGAACTGCATATTCCAGATGAGGTCTTACTTATGATTTGAACAGGGGCAAAATGATATCTCTCTCTCTGGAGTCCATAACTCTCTTAATACAAGAAAGGACTTTGCTCGCTTTGGAAACCGCAGCTTGGCATTACATGCTATTATTGAGCTTATGATCTACCAAAACCCCCAGATCCTTCTTCACTATGGATCCCCCATTTGTACTCCCCCTAGCATGAATTATGCATGCATATTCTTAGCCTCCGAGTGCATAACTTTACATTTATCAACATTAAACCTCATCTGCCACATAGTCGCCCAATTAGACAGAGCATTGAGGTCGGCTTGTAAATTGGAGACATCCTGTAAGGACGTTATTCCACTGCATAGCTTGGTGTCATCTGCAAAGACGGAAATTTTACTTTTGATCCCAGACCCAATATCATTTATAAAGATATTAAAAAAGTAAGGGTCCCAGCACTGAACCTTGGGGTACCTTACTGATAACCTTAGACCATTCAGAGTAAGAACCATTAACCACTACTCTCTGAATTCTGTCTTTTAGCCAGTTTTCTATCCATTTACAAACCGATATTTCAAACCTGTAGACTTTACCTTACACATGAGCCGTGTGTGCGGAACTGTATTGAACGCTTTTGCAAAATCCAAGTATACCAAGTCCACCGCCACCCCTCTGTCCAATATGCGGCATGCAAGAACGATGTGATTGATTTTATATCACGCCATGTTGATAGCTGTGAGAAATGGGCAGATCCGGCTGGCCATTATTCCAAAGGCATTCTCCACCACCCTTCTGGCTCTGGCCAGCCGGTAATTAAAGACCCTATGGGTGAGGGTCCTCATCGGGAATGGCTGCAGAAGATGGTCCCCCTGCGCAAAAGCTTAATCTGCAACAAAGATGAACAGGAGTTCCGCCACATTATATTCAGGAGATGGCAACTTCAAGCTGCCATTCTGGAGCTGTCTGAAGAACTCCATCTGGGAGATGACTCCACCATCTGACATCCAGCCATTTTCCCCCACGTCCACATACAGAAACTCATAAGTCGCCGACACCACTGTCAACAACACAATACTATTATACCCCTTATAATTAGTAATAAGTATGACCTCGAGTTGGGAGGTGGGACGATGCGGACATGCTTCCCATCTATTGACCCACCACAATTGTGGAAGTCCCACTGTTGGGCAAAATGGGAGGCCCAGTCTGCCATTCCTGTCGGTTTGAAGGAATCTGTGGAGTAAAATAAGAAAAAAAATGAGTAATTTTGCACATAAACATTGCAAGCAGATTAGACACAAACATTCTTGGCCAACATAAGTATAACATTTCTTGAAATTAGTATTTAAAAACAAAAGTATCAGATTCCTCACCCCCTTTAATGGCCCATTGTAACAATTTGGGAAATATGTTTGCTATTGTTTGTTGGTCTTATGGCAGCACCATCTTGAATCTAAACGCATTAGGGTGTGCTTCTCAAATATGTTTTTGTATGTTGTAATAAACCCTGACCAGGTTTTTTTTGGGTTAGAGCACCCCTCCCCTTCTTCATTACCTCTTATTTAGTGGCCACCAGTGCATAGGAGGAATCCCTTCAGTTCTCCCACAGTTTGGCTCCCATGGTTGAGACGCAGGATCTTTCATTCTATTACTAGGGTAGGACCCACTAATTTGGGGTACTTTGTCGCAGTAAGTGGGCTTAGCACTATATAACCATATAGTGTGACCAAACCCCCGTATTTTTTGAATATGTTCAGATGTTTTTAACTAGCCCTGCAGGAAATGTCATTCTTGAATTTGTGCCCTGTAATATGTTCGCTATTGTTTGTTGGTCTTATGGCAGCACCATCTTGAATCTAAACGCATTAGGGTGTGCTTCTCAAATATGTTTTTGTTTTGACAGGTAACCGTCTCCACTTCATTGAGAGCTGAATGCATAAATAATGTGTGTTACTTTGGCCAGCCGCTCCTTACTTACACTATTGACAGACCACTGGAGAGGTAAGAAGTGTCATAATACAAAATTATGAATACACACTGTACAAATTGAAGCACATTTTTACATTCTCGAATTACCTAGAACAAAACTTGAAACAGTACCATTTGAAAGTATTCAGGCAGGCCCTTGCACTGCATCCTTTGGTGAATTTATCCATAAATCTGAACACAAAAAAGGTAGGTATAGTGTGTATGGGTTTGGCAAAGTCAGCAGTTACAGGATTGGTATCAGCGGACTTAGTGGTTGGGGGAAAGGGAGGGTTCCAAATGAGTTTGCCCCCATCCCCAAAAAAAGCCTCTTGCACTCTGCCTGAATTTAAGGACAACAATAAAACATTTGGACACATTTTAGGGGGTGTTTAGGGTAAGCCCTACAATGGAGCTGACAAAATACATTGTTAAGTGACTAGGCTAGGTGTGTATGGGCCCAGGATAGCATGCTGGGGAGGTTAGTGAAGGCAAATATGCATGAAGGATAAAAAAACAGCATTAAAAGCTTCTAGCATGCATGAGGACAAAGAGGATATTCACAGCATAGTACAATCATGGTAATTAAGGAATGATGAAATAAATACAATACATTAGCAAACATTAAATACAAAGAATGTGATGTTAAAGGATATAACTTACCTTAATATAGTCCTTCTGCAGGACCTGAATAATGGCTGAACAGGTCTCTGGAATAATGATTCCCAGAGCCTGGGGGGAGATCCCAGTCGTAAACGTAATATCCTGGAGACTTCTCCCCGTCGCCAAGTACCGCAAGGTTGCGACGAACCTCTGCTCAGGAGCGATGGCTTCCCACATGCGGGTGTCCTGCTTCATAATATAAGGGGACAGCAAAGCCAACAGACGGTGAAAAACAGGGTCCATCATCCGGAGATGATTCCTGAAATCATCAGGATTGTTCTCCTGGATCTCTCGCAACAAAGGCATGTGCGAGAATTGGTCACGCTGGAGCAACCAATTCTTCATCCATGAACTCCTCATCGCCCTGTTCATGGACTGGATTTGGGTCAAAGCAAGAACTCCAACACCAAGCCCAAGCACAGAACAAACTCTACGACAAGAACGTACCCACAACATTGCTTGAAAATGGTCGGCTGGTCAGAATGAACTAACAGAACGATCTGAAAATCAGAAACGAGTGGACAAGAATGCACTGAAAAACAGAAGCAAACTATTAAATAGAACACACTGAAAGACAGTAACAAACTGACAACACACATTGAAGAACAGATACGAACCCACGAGCACAAACTGACAAGTAGGGATGGGCCCGGTGCTCGATGCGAACCCACGTTCGCATCGAGCACCGGGCGTTCGCTCGCTCGGCGAGCCCAGAACTATTTTGGCCGCTCGCATCACGTTCGTGTGATGCGAGCGGCCCCGCAATGCATTGCGGCCGGCGCGGCCGGCGCAGTGCATTGCTGGCTGATGATTGGCCAAGCATGCACTGTGACCCCGCATGCTTGGCCAATCACAGCCCCGGAAACTCGAAGAGCCATAATTGGCTACAGGCAGGACGCCTGTAGCCAATTACAGCTCAGGGGCTTTAGTACACGCCCCCCCTATAAAAGGCCGCCACGCCGTCTGCGCCGGTCACATGCTGTTCCGGCGCAGATAGAGCAGGATAGATCTGTGACACTCTGCTGGATTTAGTTAGTTAGAGAGATTTACTTAGAGAGATTGAGTTAGATAGATTCATTTACAAAGATTGATTTAGAAAGAGGGGCTTGTAGTGTGTTCGTGGCAGGCAGGCAGAGCTCCTATATTTTGTTCCCAGAAGCACCTATAGGACTTGTAGTGTGTTCGTGGCAGGCAGGCAGAGCTCCTATATTTTGTTCCCAGAAGCACCTATAGGACTTGTAGTGTGTTCGTGGCAGGCAGGCAGAGCTCCTATATTTTGTTCCCAGAAGCACCTATAGGACTTGTAGTGTGTTCGTGGCAGGCAGGCAGAGCTCCTATATTTTGTTCCCAGAAGCACCTATAGGACTTGTAGTGTGTTCCTGGCAGGCAGGCAGAGCTCCTATATTTTGTTCCCAGAAGCACCTATAGGACTTGTAGTGTGTTCGTGGCAGGCAGGCAGAGCTCCTATATTTTCTTCCCAGAAGCACCTATAGGACTTGAAGTGTGTTAGTCCCATCACACAGAGATCATATATTTTGTTCCCAGAAGCACCTATAGGACTTGAAGTGTGTTAGTCCCATCACACAGACCTATATTTTCTTCCCAGAAGCACCTATAGGACTTGAAGTGTGTTAGTCCCATCACACAGAGATCATATATTTTGTTCCCAGAAGCACCTATAGGACTTGAAGTGTGTTAGTCCAATCACACAGAGATCATATATTTTGTTCCCAGAAGCACCTATAGGACTTGAAGTGTGTTTAGTCCCATCACACAGAGATCATATATTTTGTTCCCAGAAGCACCTATAGGACTTGAAGTGTGTTAGTCCCATCACACAGAGATCATATATATTGTTCCCAGAAGGACCTATAGGACTTGAAGTGTGTTAGTCCCATCACACAGAGATCATATATTTTGTTCCCAGAAGCACCTATAGGACTTGAAGTGTGTTAGTCCCATCACACAGAGATCATATATTTTGTTCCCAGAAGCACCTATAGGACTTGAAGTGTGTTAGTCCCATCACACAGACCTATATTTTCTTCCCAGAAGCACCTATAGGACTTGAAGTGTGTTAGTCCCATCACACAGAGATCATATATTTTGATCCCAGAAGCACCTATAGGACTTGAAGTGTGTTAGTCCCATCACACAGAGATCATATATTTTGTTCCCAGAAGCACCTATAGGACTTGAAGTGTGTTAGTCCCATCACACAGAGATCATATATATTGTTCCCAGAAGGACCTATAGGACTTGAAGTGTGTTAGTCCCATCACACAGAGATCATATATTTTGTTCCCAGAAGCACCTATAGGACTTGAAGTGTGTTAGTCTCATCACACAGAGATCATATATATTGTTCCCAGAAGGACCTATAGGACTTGAAGTGTGTTAGTCCCATCACACAGAGATCATATATTTTGTTCCCAGAAGCACCTATAGGACTTGAAGTGTGTTAGTCCCATCACACAGAGATCATATATTTTTCTTCCCAGAAGCACCTATAGGACTTGAAGTGTGTTAGTCCCATCACACAGACCTATATTTTCTTCCCAGAAGCACCTATAGGACTTGAAGTGTGTTAGTCCCATCACACAGAGATCATATATTTTGATCCCAGAAGCACCTATAGGACTTGAAGTGTGTTAGTCCCATCACACAGAGATCATATATTTTGTTCCCAGAAGCACCTATAGGACTTGAAGTGTGTTAGTCTCATCACACAGAGATCATATATATTGTTCCCAGAAGGACCTATAGGACTTGAAGTGTGTTAGTCCCATCACACAGAGATCATATATTTTGTTCCCAGAAGCACCTATAGGACTTGAAGTGTGTTAGTCCCATCACACAGAGATCATATATTTTCTTCCCAGAAGCACCTATAGGACTTGAAGTGTGTTAGTCCCATCACACAGACCTATATTTTCTTCCCAGAAGCACCTATAGGACTTGAAGTGTGTTAGTCCCATCACACAGAGATCATATATTTTGATCCCAGAAGCACCTATAGGACTTGAAGTGTGTTAGTCCCATCACACAGAGATCATATATTTTCTTCCCAGAAGCACCTATAGGACTTGAAGTGTGTTAGTCCCATCACACAGAGATCATATATTTTCTTCCCAGAAGCACCTATAGGACTTGAAGTGTGTTAGTCCCATCACACAGAGATCATATATTTTGTTCCCAGAAGCACCTATAGGACTTGAAGTGTGTTAGTCCCATCACACAGAGATCATATATTTTGTTCCCAGAAGCACCTATAGGACTTGAAGTGTGTTAGTCCCATCACACAGAGATCATATATTTTGTTCCCAGAAGCACCTATAGGACTTGAAGTGTGTTAGTCCCATCACACAGAGATCATATATATTGTTCCCAGAAGGACCTATAGGACTTGAAGTGTGTTAGTCCCATCACACAGAGATCATATATTTTGTTCCCAGAAGCACCTATAGGACTTGAAGTGTGTTAGTCCCATCACACAGAGATCATATATTTTGTTCCCAGAAGCACCTATAGGACTTGAAGTGTGTTAGTCCCATCACACAGACCTATATTTTCTTCCCAGAAGCACCTATAGGACTTGAAGTGTGTTAGTCCCATCACACAGAGATCATATATTTTGATCCCAGAAGCACCTATAGGACTTGAAGTGTGTTAGTCCCATCACACAGAGATCATATATTTTGTTCCCAGAAGCACCTATAGGACTTGAAGTGTGTTAGTCCCATCACACAGAGATCATATATATTGTTCCCAGAAGGACCTATAGGACTTGAAGTGTGTTAGTCCCATCACACAGAGATCATATATTTTGTTCCCAGAAGCACCTATAGGACTTGAAGTGTGTTAGTCTCATCACACAGAGATCATATATATTGTTCCCAGAAGGACCTATAGGACTTGAAGTGTGTTAGTCCCATCACACAGAGATCATATATTTTTCTTCCCAGAAGCACCTATAGGACTTGAAGTGTGTTAGTCCCATCACACAGACCTATATTTTCTTCCCAGAAGCACCTATAGGACTTGAAGTGTGTTAGTCCCATCACACAGAGATCATATATTTTGTTCCCAGAAGCACCTATAGGACTTTAAGTGTGTTAGTCCCATCACACAGAGATCATATATTTTGTTCCCAGAAGCACCTATAGGACTTGAAGTGTGTTAGTCCCATCACACAGACCTATATTTTCTTCCCAGAAGCACCTATAGGACTTGAAGTGTGTTAGTCCCATCACACAGAGATCATATATTTTGATCCCAGAAGCACCTATAGGACTTGAAGTGTGTTAGTCCCATCACACAGAGATCATATATTTTGTTCCCAGAAGCACCTATAGGACTTGAAGTGTGTTAGTCTCATCACACAGAGATCATATATATTGTTCCCAGAAGGACCTATAGGACTTGAAGTGTGTTAGTCCCATCACACAGAGATCATATATTTTGTTCCCAGAAGCACCTATAGGACTTGAAGTGTGTTAGTCCCATCACACAGAGATCATATATTTTCTTCCCAGAAGCACCTATAGGACTTGAAGTGTGTTAGTCCCATCACACAGACCTATATTTTCTTCCCAGAAGCACCTATAGGACTTGAAGTGTGTTAGTCCCATCACACAGAGATCATATATTTTGATCCCAGAAGCACCTATAGGACTTGAAGTGTGTTAGTCCCATCACACAGAGATCATATATTTTCTTCCCAGAAGCACCTAAAGGACTTGAAGTGTGTTAGTCCCATCACACAGAGATCATATATTTTCTTCCCAGAAGCACCTATAGGACTTGAAGTGTGTTAGTCCCATCACACAGAGATCATATATTTTGTTCCCAGAAGCACCTATAGGACTTGAAGTGTGTTAGTCCCATCACACAGAGATCATATATTTTGTTCCCAGAAGCACCTATAGGACTTGAAGTGTGTTAGTCCCATCACACAGAGATCATATATTTTGTTCCCAGAAGCACCTATAGGACTTGAAGTGTGTTAGTCCCATCACACAGAGATCATATATATTGTTCCCAGAAGGACCTATAGGACTTGAAGTGTGTTAGTCCCATCACACAGAGATCATATATTTTGTTCCCAGAAGCACCTATAGGACTTGAAGTGTGTTAGTCCCATCACACAGAGATCATATATTTTGTTCCCAGAAGCACCTATAGGACTTGAAGTGTGTTAGTCCCATCACACAGACCTATATTTTCTTCCCAGAAGCACCTATAGGACTTGAAGTGTGTTAGTCCCATCACACAGAGATCATATATTTTGATCCCAGAAGCACCTATAGGACTTGAAGTGTGTTAGTCCCATCACACAGAGATCATATATTTTGTTCCCAGAAGCACCTATAGGACTTGAAGTGTGTTAGTCCCATCACACAGAGATCATATATATTGTTCCCAGAAGGACCTATAGGACTTGAAGTGTGTTAGTCCCATCACACAGAGATCATATATTTTGTTCCCAGAAGCACCTATAGGACTTGAAGTGTGTTAGTCCCATCACACAGAGATCATATATTTTCTTCCCAGAAGCACCTATAGGACTTGAAGTGTGTTAGTCCCATCACACAGAGATCATATATTTTGTTCCCAGAAGCACCTATAGGACTTGAAGTGTGTTAGTCCCATCACACAGAGATCATATATTTTGTTCCCAGAAGCACCTATAGGACTTGAAGTGTGTTAGTCCCATCACACAGAGATCATATATATTGTTCCCAGAAGGACCTATAGGACTTGAAGTGTGTTAGTCCCATCACACAGAGATCATATATTTTGTTCCCAGAAGCACCTATAGGACTTTAAGTGTGTTAGTCCCATCACACAGAGATCATATATTTTGTTCCCAGAAGCACCTATAGGACTTGAAGTGTGTTAGTCCCATCACACAGACCTATATTTTCTTCCCAGAAGCACCTATAGGACTTGAAGTGTGTTAGTCCCATCACACAGAGATCATATATTTTGTTCCCAGAAGCACCTATAGGACTTGAAGTGTGTTAGTCCAATCACACAGAGATCATATATTTTGTTCCCAGAAGCACCTATAGGACTTGAAGTGTGTTAGTCCCATCACACAGAGATCATATATTTTGTTCCCAGAAGCACCTATAGGACTTAAAGTGTGTTAGTCCCATCACACAGAGATCATATATTTTGTTCCCAGAAGCACCTATAGGACTTGAAGTGTGTTAGTCCCATCACACAGAGATCATATATTTTGTTCCCAGAAGCACCTATAGGACTTGAAGTGTGTTAGTCCCATCACACAGAGATCATATATATTGTTCCCAGAAGGACCTATAGGACTTGAAGTGTGTTAGTCCCATCACACAGAGATCATATATTTTGTTCCCAGAAGCACCTATAGGACTTGAAGTGTGTTAGTCCCATCACACAGAGATCATATATTTTGTTCCCAGAAGCACCTATAGGACTTGAAGTGTGTTAGTCCCATCACACAGACCTATATTTTCTTCCCAGAAGCACCTATAGGACTTGAAGTGTGTTAGTCCCATCACACAGAGATCATATATTTTGATCCCAGAAGCACCTATAGGACTTGAAGTGTGTTAGTCCCATCACACAGAGATCATATATTTTGTTCCCAGAAGCACCTATAGGACTTGAAGTGTGTTAGTCCCATCACACAGAGATCATATATATTGTTCCCAGAAGGACCTATAGGACTTGAAGTGTGTTAGTCCCATCACACAGAGATCATATATTTTGTTCCCAGAAGCACCTATAGGACTTGAAGTGTGTTAGTCTCATCACACAGAGATCATATATATTGTTCCCAGAAGGACCTATAGGACTTGAAGTGTGTTAGTCCCATCACACAGAGATCATATATTTTGTTCCCAGAAGCACCTATAGGACTTGAAGTGTGTTAGTCCCATCACACAGAGATCATATATTTTGTTCCCAGAAGCACCTATAGGACTTGAAGTGTGTTAGTCCCATCACACAGACCTATATTTTCTTCCCAGAAGCACCTATAGGACTTGAAGTGTGTTAGTCCCATCACACAGAGATCATATATTTTGATCCCAGAAGCACCTATAGGACTTGAAGTGTGTTAGTCCCATCACACAGAGATCATATATTTTGTTCCCAGAAGCACCTATAGGACTTGAAGTGTGTTAGTCCAATCACACAGAGATCATATATTTTGTTCCCAGAAGCACCTATAGGACTTGAAGTGTGTTAGTCCCATCACACAGAGATCATATATTTTGTTCCCAGAAGCACCTATAGGACTTGAAGTGTGTTAGTCCAATCACACAGAGATCATATATTTTCTTCCCAGAAGCACCTATATGACTTGAAGTGTGTTAGTCCCATCACACAGAGATCATATATTTTGTTCCCAGAAGCACCTATAGGACTTGAAGTGTGTTAGTCCCATCACACAGAGATCATATATTTTGTTCCCAGAAGCACCTATAGGACTTGAAGTGTGTTAGTCCCATCACACAGAGATCATATATTTTGTTCCCAGAAGCACCTATAGGACTTGAAGTGTGTTAGTCCCATCACACAGAGATCATATATATTGTTCCCAGAAGGACCTATAGGACTTGAAGTGTGTTAGTCCCATCACACAGAGATCATATATTTTGTTCCCAGAAGCACCTATAGGACTTTAAGTGTGTTAGTCCCATCACACAGAGATCATATATTTTGTTCCCAGAAGCACCTATAGGACTTGAAGTGTGTTAGTCCCATCACACAGACCTATATTTTCTTCCCAGAAGCACCTATAGGACTTGAAGTGTGTTAGTCCCATCACACAGAGATCATATATTTTGATCCCAGAAGCACCTATAGGACTTGAAGTGTGTTAGTCCCATCACACAGAGATCATATATTTTGTTCCCAGAAGCACCTATAGGACTTGAAGTGTGTTAGTCCCATCACACAGAGATCATATATATTGTTCCCAGAAGGACCTATAGGACTTGAAGTGTGTTAGTCCCATCACACAGAGATCATATATTTTGTTCCCAGAAGCACCTATAGGACTTGAAGTGTGTTAGTCCCATCACACAGAGATCATATATTTTCTTCCCAGAAGCACCTATAGGACTTGAAGTGTGTTAGTCCCATCACACAGACCTATATTTTCTTCCCAGAAGCACCTATAGGACTTGAAGTGTGTTAGTCCCATCACACAGAGATCATATATTTTGATCCCAGAAGCACCTATAGGACTTGAAGTGTGTTAGTCCCATCACACAGAGATCATATATTTTCTTCCCAGAAGCACCTATAGGACTTGAAGTGTGTTAGTCCCATCACACAGAGATCATATATTTTGTTCCCAGAAGCACCTATAGGACTTGAAGTGTGTTAGTCCCATCACACAGAGATCATATATTTTGTTCCCAGAAGCACCTATAGGACTTGAAGTGTGTTAGTCCCATCACACAGAGATCATATATTTTGTTCCCAGAAGCACCTATAGGACTTGAAGTGTGTTAGTCCCATCACACAGAGATCATATATTTTGTTCCCAGAAGCACCTATAGGACTTGAAGTGTGTTAGTCCCATCACACAGAGATCATATATATTGTTCCCAGAAGGACCTATAGGACTTGAAGTGTGTTAGTCCCATCACACAGAGATCATATATTTTGTTCCCAGAAGCACCTATAGGACTTGAAGTGTGTTAGTCCCATCACACAGAGATCATATATTTTGTTCCCAGAAGCACCTATAGGACTTGAAGTGTGTTAGTCCCATCACACAGACCTATATTTTCTTCCCAGAAGCACCTATAGGACTTGAAGTGTGTTAGTCCCATCACACAGAGATCATATATTTTGATCCCAGAAGCACCTATAGGACTTGAAGTGTGTTAGTCCCATCACACAGAGATCATATATTTTGTTCCCAGAAGCACCTATTGGACTTGAAGTGTGTTAGTCCCATCACACAGAGATCATATATATTGTTCCCAGAAGGACCTATAGGACTTGAAGTGTGTTAGTCCCATCACACAGAGATCATATATTTTGTTCCCAGAAGCACCTATAGGACTTGAAGTGTGTTAGTCCCATCACACAGAGATCATATATTTTGTTCCCAGAAGCACCTATAGGACTTGAAGTGTGTTAGTCCCATCACACAGAGATCATATATTTTGTTCCCAGAAGCACCTATAGGACTTGAAGTGTGTTAGTCCCATCACACAGAGATCATATATTTTGTTCCCAGAAGCACCTATAGGACTTGAAGTGTGTTAGTCCCATCACACAGAGATCATATATATTGTTCCCAGAAGGACCTATAGGACTTGAAGTGTGTTAGTCCCATCACACAGAGATCATATATTTTGTTCCCAGAAGCACCTATAGGACTTTAAGTGTGTTAGTCCCATCACACAGAGATCATATATTTTGTTCCCAGAAGCACCTATAGGACTTGAAGTGTGTTAGTCCCATCACACAGACCTATATTTTCTTCCCAGAAGCACCTATAGGACTTGAAGTGTGTTAGTCCCATCACACAGAGATCATATATTTT
This sequence comes from Lithobates sylvaticus, assembly GCA_028564925.1. Classification (NCBI taxonomy): domain Eukaryota; kingdom Metazoa; phylum Chordata; class Amphibia; order Anura; family Ranidae; genus Lithobates; species Lithobates sylvaticus. The sequence goes on from CM053030.1 coordinate 243,138,992, forward strand.
GATCCCAGAAGCACCTATAGGACTTGAAGTGTGTTAGTCCCATCACACAGAGATCATATATTTTGTTCCCAGAAGCACCTATAGGACTTGAAGTGTGTTAGTCCCATCACACAGAGATCCTATATTTTCTTCCAGAAGCACCTATAGGACTTGAAGTGTGTTAGTCCATCACACAGAGCTCCTATATTTTCTTTCCAGAAGCACCTATAGGACTTGAAGTGTGTTAGTCCATCACACAGACCTATATTTTCTTCCAGAAGCACCTATAGGACTTCTAGTGTGTTAGTGGCATCACACAGAGCTCCTATATTTTCTTCTCAGCAGCACCCACAGGACTTCTAGTGTGTTAGTGGCATCACACAGAGCTCCTCTATTTTCTTTGCAGAAGCACCCATAGGACTTCTAATGTGTTAGTGGCATCACACAGAGCTCCTCTATTTTCTTCTCAGCAGCACCCACAGGACTTCTAGTGTGTTAGTGGCATCACACAGAGCTCCTCTATTTTCTTTGCAGAAGCACCATAGGACTTCTAGTGTGTTAGTGGCATCACACAGAGCTCCTATATTTTCTTCTCAGCAGCACCCACAGGACTTCTAGTGTGTTAGTGGCATCACACAGAGCTCCTCTATTTTCTTTGCAGAAGCACCCACAGGACTTCTAGTGTGTTAGTGGCATTACACAGAGCTCCTCTATTTTCTTTGCAGAAGCACCCATAGGACTTCTAGTGTGTTAGTGGCATCACACAGAGCTCCTATATTTTCTTCTCAGCAGCACCCACAGGACTTCTAGTGTGTTAGTGGCATCACACAGAGCTCCTCTATTTTCTTTGCAGAAGCACCCACAGGACTTCTAGTGTGTTAGTGGCATCACACAGAGCTCCTCTATTTTCTTTGCAGAAGCACCCACAGGACTTCTAGTGTGTTAGTGGCATCACACAGAGCTCCTCTATTTTCTTTGCAGAAGCACCCATAGGACTTCTAGTGTGTTAGTGGCATCACACAGAGCTCCTATATTTTCTTCTCAGCAGCACCCACAGGACTTCTAGTGTGTTAGTGGCATCACACAGAGCTCCTCTATTTTCTTTGCAGAAGCACCCACAGGACTTCTAGTGTGTTAGTGGCATCACACAGAGCTCCTCTATTTTCTTCTCAGCAGCACCCACAGGACTTCTAGTGTGTTAGTGGCATCACACAGAGCTCCTCTATTTTCTTTGCAGAAGCACCCATAGGACTTCTAGTGTGTTAGTGGCATCACACAGAGCTCCTATATATTCTTCTCAGCAGCACCCACAGGACTACCGACTACAATGGCTGGAAGACCACCAAGGGGAGGCAGAGCGTGCAGAGCCAAGAACACAGGGCAGGCAGGCTCTGTTTCTAGTGGACGTGGCCGTGGACGTGGACGTGGTCGTGCATCGTCATCAGCACGTGGCCATGGGACACGCGCGTCTTTGTTTTCGGCAGCTGGACATGTGGAGCCGCATCATGCTGAAGGCTTGGTAGAATGGATGACCAAGCCCTCCTCATCCTCCTCATCCTCTCTCACCCAGGCTCAGGGTACTGGCAGAGCATCATCAGCCACCCCTTCCCTAGACCCACCATGTCCTCCTGAGGAGTCCCCCGAACTCTTTGAGCACAGTGTTGGGTACATGCTCCAGGAGGATGCCCAACGATTCGAAGGCTCGGATGATGATACCCAGCTTGAGGAATCTGGCAGTACTGTTCCACCAGCTGCAGCTTACTGCCAGGTTTGCTCTAGTGGTGAAGAGGGAGGGGATGATGAGGTCACTGACTCCACGTGGGTGCCTGAAGGGAGAGAGGATGAGGAGGAGGACGAGGAGGAGGAGGATGCGGCGTCACATGTCCAACGAGGCAGGGTGCCCCCTGGAGGCCAGGTAGAGGCCAGCACAGCAACTGTACAACACCGCAGAGCTCCGCCTGTGCAGGGCGCTGCCTCTGCACGTTATCAGAAAAGTTCTTTGGTGTGGGCCTTTTTTGAGACGAGTGCATCAGATCGCACCACTGCTATTTGCAATATTTGTCTCAAGCGTATCTCGCGTGGCCAAAACATCAGCCGCTTGGGCACCACAAGCATGACCAGACATATGGCGACCTGCCATGCAGCTCGTTGGCAAGCACACATAAAAGACCCACACCAAAGAACTAAGCGGACCTCTCCTTGCTCCTCCTCAGCTGGGATCTCCATCCCCACTACACCTTCAGTCCTCTCTGAAAGCTGCTCTGAGAGGACTGAAGGTGTAGAATTAGGTGTGTCACAACCAAGTACTTGCAGTACACCGACGTCCGATTGCAGCAGGCAAATTTCCCTGCCCCAGCTGCTGGACCGTAGAAAGAAGTACACTCCCAGCCATCCACATGCCCAGCGGTTGAATGCTAGCCTGGCTAAATTGCTAGCACTTCAACTGCTGCCTTTTCAGTTGGTAGACTCGGCCCCCTTCCGTGAGTTTGTTCAATGTGCGGTTCCTCAGTGGCAGGTTCCCAAACGCCACTTTTTCTCACGGAAGGCGATTCCGTCTCTCTACCGGCATGTGGAGGGCAATGTCCATGCCTCGCTGGACAGGGCGGTCAGCGGTAAGGTGCATATTACCGCTGACTCATGGTCCAGCAGGCATGGACAGGGACGGTACCTTTCTTTCACGGCCCATTGGGTCACTCTATTGGCAGCTGGGAGGGATGCAGGACAAGGTGCAGTAGTGTTGGAGGTTGTTCCGCCACCACGCCTCCAAAACGCTACTACTGCTACTGGTTGTGACACACCTCTCTCCTCCACCCCCTCCTCTTCTTCTTCCTCCAGTGCTCTGTCCTTGGAACCAGCGGTGCTCCGTAGGCGTACAAGGGGCTACGCAAGTACGCAGGCAAAAAGATGCCATGCCGTGCTTGCGCTGGTGTGTTTGGGGGACAGGAGCCACACTGGGCCAGAGGTTCTGGCAGCTCTGCAGGGGCAGGCCGAGAGGTGGTTGACGCCACGTCAGCTTAAGCCAGGAATGGTCGTTTCTGACAATGGCACCAACCTCCTCTCCGCCCTGCGACAGGGGCAGCTCACCCATGTGCCCTGCATGGCTCACGTCCTCAACCTGGTGGTGCAGCGGTTCTTGGGCAGGTTCCCAGGCTTACAGGATGTCCTGAGGCAGGCCAGGAAAGTCTGTGTGCATTTCCGCCGATCTTATAATGCCAGTGCTCGGCTGACTGAGCTGCAAAAGGAGCTGAACCTGCCCAAGAACCGCCTAATATGTGACATGCCCACCAGGTGGAACTCAACGTTGGCCATGCTGCAGCGACTGCACACGCAGCAGAGGGCCATCAATGAGTACCTTTGCGACTATGGCACCAGGACAGGGTCAGGGGAGCTTGGTTTTTTTTCCCCACGTCAGTGGAGCATGATCAGGGATGCATGCACTGTCCTCTCACCATTTGAGGAGGCCACGAGGATGGTGAGCAGTGACAGTGCATGCATCAGTGACACTGTCCCTCTTGTCCACCTGTTGGAGCATACGCTGCGTGGGATAATGGACAGGGCACTTGAGGCAGAACAGAGGCAGGAAGAGGAGGACTTCCTTGCCTCTCAAGGCCCCCTTTATCCGGACAGTGTTCCTTCTGTCCCACCCATCACACAGGAAGAGGATGAGGAGGAGGAGGAGGTGGAGGATTGTGTGAGCATGGAGGTGGAGCCTGGCACTCAGCATCAGCAGCAGCAGTCTTTTAGGGATGATGTACAGTCCCAACAAACCAGTGGACTTGTACGTGGCTGGGAGGAGGTGGCTGGCGATCATGTCATCCTCAGTGACCCAGAAGACTCCGGACCGAATGCCTCAGCTAACCTACGCTGCATGGCCTCCCTGATCCTGCAAAGCCTGCGGAAGGATCCTCGTGTTCTTCGGATCAAGGAGAGGGACCATTACTGGCTGGCCACTCTCCTTGATCCGCGGTACAAGGGTAAGGTTGCGGACCTTATCTTGCCGTCGCAGAGGGAGCAGAGGATGAGACATCTCAGGGAGGCCTTGCAGAAAGGTCTGTGCAACGCGTTCCCAGAAACTGGGAGGCTACAAACTCCTGGTCCTGGGCGACGAGTTGCTGAGGCTTCGGTCAGTAGCAGAAGGAGCGGTGGGGAAGGTGGACGTCTGACCGATGCGTTCAGACAATTTTTTAGTCCGCAGCCCCAAGGTATGATCGGTTCCAGCAACCATCGCCAGCGTCTGATATACATGGTGCAGGAATACCTTGGGGCAAGGTCAGACTTGGACACCTTTCCCACCGAAAATCCTCTGGCTTACTGGGTCCTGAGGATGGATCACTGGCCAGAGCTTGCACAGTATGCAATTGAGCTACTGGCCTGTCCTGCCTCCAGCGTTCTTTCCGAACGCACATTCAGTGCTGCTGGAGGATTTGTCACCGATCATAGGGTGCGCCTGTCCACCGCCTCGGTTGATCGACTGACCTTCATCAAAATGAATCAGTCTTGGATCACCACCAGCTACCAGGCACCTGAGGCGGATATAACCGAATAATTTTTAATATCACATCCCTTCAAGACTGCCTATGCTGATGCTGAGTGACTGTCCTCTTATGTTCACTGACTATCCTCTTCCTCCTCCTCAATGATCCATGCCACCACACCAGTGCCTAAGGCACAATTTTTCAGCCCCTGTTTAACAGGGGCGTGTACATACAATTTTTATAAAAAAATGCTTCGCAACACGTGTGACTGCTGTGCTCCAAGTACAGTATCTGTGAGGGGTTGCAGTGTTGTGGCACCAGCACCAGTGCCTAAGGCAAATTTTTCAGCCCCTGTTTAACAGGGGCGTGTACTTACAATTTTTTAAAAAAAATGCTTCGCAACACGTGTGACTGCTGTGCTCCAAGTACAGTATCTGTGAGGGGTTGCAGTGTTGTGGCACCAGCACCAGTGCCTAAGGCACAATTTTTCAGCCCCTGTTTAACAGGGGCGGGTAATTACAATTTTTTAAAAAAATGCTTCGCAACACGTGTGACTGCTGTGCTCCAAGTACAGTATCTGTGAGGGGTTGCAGTGTTGTGGCACCAGCACCAGTGCCTAAGGCACAATTTTTCAGCCCCTGTTTAACAGGGGCGGGTAATTACAATTTTTTAAAAAAATGCTTTGCAACACGTGTGACTGCTGTGCTCCAAGTACAGTATCTGTGAGGGGTTGCAGTGTTGTGGCACCAGCACCAGTGCCTAAGGCACAATTTTTCAGCCCCTGTTTAACAGGGGCGGGTAATTACAATTTTTTTAAAAAAAAATGCTTTGCAACACGTGTGACTGCTGTGCTCCAAGTACAGTAACTGTGAGGGGTTGCAGTGTTGTGGCACCAGCACCAGTGCCTAAGGCACAATTTTTCAGCCCCTGTTTAACAGGGGCGGGTAATTACAATTTTTTAAAAAAATGCTTTGCAACACGTGTGACTGCTGTGCTCCAAGTACAGTATCTGTGAGGGGTTGCAGTGTTGTGGCACCAGCACCAGTGCCTAAGGCACAATTTTTTTTCAGCCCCTGTTTAACAGGGGCGGGTAATTACAATTTTTTAAAAAAATGCTTTGCAACACGTGTGACTGCTGTGCTCCAAGTACAGTAACTGTGAGGGGTTGCAGTGTTGTGGCACCAGCACCAGTGCCTAAGGCCAATTTTTCAGCCCCTGTTTATCAGGGGCTTGCAATTACAAATCTTGATCTAATAACTCACAGCAGGGCCCATTCCTGCGCCCACCAAGAGTAACTATGAGGGCCTACAGTCTTGTGGCAACACCGTCCACCACCACCGCCAAAGGCCCAATTTTTCTGCCCTGTTCATCAGGTGCTTGCAATTACAAATCTTGATCTAATAACTCACAGCAGGGCCCATTCTTGCGCCCACCAAGAGTAACTGTGAGAGCTTACAGTCTTGTGGCAACACCGTCCACCACCACCACCACCCCCAATTTTTCTGCCCTGTTCAACAGGTGCATGCAATTACAAATCTTGATCTATTAACTCACAGCAGGGCCCATTCCTGTGCCCACCAGTCTTGTGGCTACACCAACATCTAATAGGGCAAATTTCTGCAGAGTATATACGCCAGGCCCCTACTTTCAAACATCCAACTTACAAACGACTCCTACTTGCAAATGGAAAGAGAAAACAGGAAGTGAGAGGAAATCTACCCCTAGGAAGGGAAATTCTATCCTGTTAGATTTAATTTGGGAAAAAGGTATCTCCTCTCTACTGATACTTTAACACCAATCCTTGTTTCAATTAAAACCCCACTTTTTCCAAAAACATTTGTCATTGGGACGGAAAGTGAGGTGACATGTTCTGAACAGATGTGCAAAGACAGCAAATGTTACAGGGGTGATAACCCCTCCCTATGTTCTCCAAAAAGCTTAAAAATAGAATTTTTTGGGATGGAGCTACACTTCATAATGTACCTGTTCAGATTCTACTTAAGAACAAACCTAAAGCCGCAAGTGGTTTGAAATGGCTTCTTTTTTTCCTTTAAAAATGTCATTTTGTGCAAGGACAGTTCTAAACACGGGAAACACATGCCACTTCACAGGCATACTTTAGACACCCCCCAGGTACCATATTTAAAGGAAAATTTCACTTTTTTTTTTTTCACTTTATGCATCATTAAAATGACTGCTCCCGAAAAAACGTTAGTTTTTAAAAGTTCTTTTTGCATTGATATATGTCCCCTGGGGCAGGACCCGGGTCCCCAAACCTGTTTTATGACATTAACATGCATATTGGCCGTTGTAATTAGCACTTTTGATTTCGAACGTTCGCGTCCATTATAATGTATAGGGTTCGAAAATTCGCGCAAACTTTCGGTCGGTTCGAAGGTTCTGGTGCGAACCGAACCCGGGGGTGTTCGGCTCATCCCTACTGAACTTCCTTTTTAGAGTCCCGTCGTATGTGTTGTATGTCACCGGGTTCTTGACGTTCTGAATTTCCGACAACATTTGTGTGACCGTGTGCATGCAAGACAAGTTTGAGCAAACATCCTTTAGAAAAAAATCCATGGTTTTGTTGTCGGAAAATCCAATCGTGTGTACAGGGCATTAGGCTTTTGCCACTGTGAAAAAAAAAAAAGGCATAATGGGTTCTCATAAATACAGAATGATGGGCTTCAGTATGGCTGTTCTAAGCAGAGAAAATCGGTCTTGCAGTTTTCCCTGGGTTTTGTAATCCTTGGAGTGGGTTCTGGAGTTCAGAGACTTCAAAGTGTCTTCGGAGGGACGAAGCCTCTCATCCTGTGTTTAGGTCTTACCGAAGACCAACCGGTTGTGTTTGCAGGTGTGCACAGCCCTTATAATCTAGGGAATAACAGTAATTCTGGGCTCTACCCAGGAGACAAGAGTTCCTCTGCCCAATGGCCAAGGTATGGGCCAGTGTAGCAGGGAGCTATAGAAAGAGAAATAGAGAAGAGAAAAAGATGTACAGAGGTTTGTACATGAGAACAATGGTAACCAGAAGGAGGAGGGGGAGGGAGACCTCCAACCACAGCTTGAAATGGCAGCAAGGATAGGAAATATCATTATAATGGGGGATTTTAATTATCCAGATATAGACTGGCCAGAAGGAATCAGCATTCGGCTAAGGCTCGCCGTTTCCTAAATGTCTTGCAGGACAATTTCATGGGTCAGATGGTGAATGCACCAACAAGAAATAATGCATTACTAGACCTACTTATTACTAACAATACAGACCTCGGATGTAGAAATATGGGGCAACTTAGGAAACAGCGACCACAGGTCAATTAGTTTCAGTATAAGTCACATAAATAGGAAACACAAGGGTAATACAAGGCCACTGAATTTCAAAAGAGCCAACTTCCCTAAATTGAGACCTTTGCTAGATGATACTGAATGGGATAATATCCTAGGAACAAGGAACACAGAGGAAAAATCCGAGGGCATAAGAGCATACTAAATAAAGGTATTGGACAGTGCATTCCAACGGGAAATAAGTATAAAAGGGCTAAAATAAATTCTGACTAAACTCCAACATAAAAATACATATATAAGCAAAAGAAAAGGCTTTAAAAAATACAAGGCTGAGGGGTCATTGTCAGCATTCCAGCATTACAAGGAATTCAATAAGAAATGTAAGCGTGCAATCAGGGCGGCTAAGATAGAACGCGAAACACACATCGCAGCGGAGAGTAAAAAAAAAGAAGAAATTCTTTAAGTATATAAATAGTAAGAAAGTGAGGCCAGAACATATTGGCCCCATAAAGAATGCTAGAATACCACAGTGTATATATGAAAGCAAGAGATTGCTGGAGGAGAACAAAAAAAGGCTAAAATCAGTTAGGCCCCTTTCACACTGAGGCGCTTAGCACCTTCAAACAGCCGCTGCTTTGTCTCCAGTGTGAAAGCCCGAGGGCTTTCACACTGGAGCGGTGCGCTTGCAGGACGCTGACAAATGTCCTGCAAGCCGCATCCTTGGAGCGTTGTAGGAGCAGTGTATTTACTGCTCCAAAAGCGCCCCTTCCCATTGAAAACAATGAGGCAGTGCTCCAAACCCACCTTGCGGGCGGTTTTAACCCTTTTTGGCCGCTCGCGGGGGGGGGGGGTAAAACTGCAGCACTGTGGGCTGGATCTGTAGTGCCCACAGCGTTCGTCTGTGCCCATTTCAGTCTCATCCAGTCATCCATCCATCTATGCTCAGCTATCCCTCTGTCATAATCATCCAGCCAGCCATCCAGGCTCAGCCATCCCTCTGTCATACTCATCCATCCATGCTCAGCTATCCCTCTGTCATACTCATCCAGCCATCCATCCATCCATGCTCAGACATCCCTCTGTCATACTCATCCAGCCATCCATACTCAGCAATGCTCATCCATCCATCCATGCTCAGCCATCTATACTTAGCAATACTCATCCATGCTCAGCCATCCATACTCAGCAATACTCATCCATCCGTTCATGCTCAGCCATCCATAATCAGCAATACTCATCCATCCATGCATAGCCATCCATACTCAGCAATACTCATCTATCCACCCCATCCATACCCAGCCATACTTAGCCATACTCAGTCATACCCAGCCATACCCAGCCATACCCAGCCATACCCAGCCATACTCAGCCATACCCAGCCATACCCAGTTGTACTCAGCCATACCCAGCCATACCCAGCCATCCTCAGCTGTACCCAGCCGTACTCAGCCGTACCCAGTGTGTTACCCCACCAGTGTATTGGTCCAGGATTCTCAACCAGACAGGTTGAAAGGCTCCAGTGTATTTGCTTGTTTGAGAGGAAACTGGCTTTTCAGTTTCCTCATTATTTAGTAAAGTCTGCTTTGGGACCTGGAGCCTGGGGATTTCTTAGAGATCTGGGTGGGATGAAATCCCCAGTCCTGGGTCCAGGTTTTGGGACTCACCGCCACACTGATTGTTCAGGTGTGTGTGGGCCTGATAGTAAAGTCAGGACCATTTTTCTCTGCTCCACCCTGCCGAGGAGTCCAGGATTGCAAGGGAGAACCCAGAGAGTGCAGGTGTGCACTGAAATAGCCAGAGACCTGAGTCTTAGGTTGCTGACAGTAGTCAGGAGAGCTCCATGTGGGAGCCTGAGCAGTGGTGCGTCTGCTGCTGAAGAGAGCCAGGTGGCTTGGTATTTTTGTTTGCAAAGCTGCATGTGTAAGCCAGGAGGCTGAATATCCTTTTATTTATTAATAAAAATGGGGGGTATGTGGCGCTAAACCCCAATAAATAACAATAGAATATCCTAAGGGACGTGATCCCTAGTGATGGGTAACCTTAAAGAGGGGGATGTAATAATAATACATTCACATATAAAATGCTGACATCATAAATAAATACATATATAATACAATAAAGTGAATGTGCACGATAAAAGTGACCAATAAATAAGTGTTGAGGTAGAAGATGGCAGTAAAAATAATAGTCATAAGAAATAAATCTGAATAATAATAATGATAAAAATGTGCAGGATAAAATAAATGAGACAGGGAATGCCTCCTGTAAATCGAATAAATCCAAAGTGCACAGTGCAAAGTGCCAAGACGTGAGGATAAAAAGATCAAGCTGAGGTCTGAATGTGCAGAAAAGTCAACCTATAAGGTGCTTCTATGATCAACAATTGCTTCAATGATCAAAAAGATAACTAAAAAGGAATAATCATAGGATATTCAAAACATAGATCAGAACCAAGCGGAGGTCTGAGTGTGTAAGACAGTGAGTGACAGTGCATTGAAAAAAAAATGCATTCACCAAGAAACAGATAATAACTGAAACATCAGATCACCAAAAAGGCATAAGGAGGAGATGCCTGACAGTATGGAATAAATGGACTCCAAAGTGAAGGAGACAACAAAGATATGTCACCTGGCGCACTACTAGTCCCAGTGTATAATGAAGGTTGTACAGGGGCAGCAAAAAAAAAAAAAAAAATCGCATTAATAACGCTCAGTATGAAATAAATTTCCTAAAAGATATATATAAAGGAGAGAGTTCCAGATGATTTAAATAGAAAAGTTCTGTGTGACTTCCATGCGGATAGAAACTATAATCAAGTGCTTTGCAGTGTTTTTTCAGGGATGCGCCCCGTGTTTCCCCCAGTCTCTCACCTCAAAGGATGGCCCCAATAGGCCTAGTAAAGCAGAGGAATCTGTAGATGGTAGCCCTGGTGTCTGGTCCCCTCGCCTTCCTAAGGGTTTCTGTGCATTTTTCCTGCCTCACAATCCGGTCCCCAAAGAGGTTTTATTGATTACTGGAGTGTGAGACCACTTATATGTTGGCTGCTTTTCCCTTTATATTTATTATTTTTAATATTTCTATCTATATTGGTTGAGCGCATTAGTTACCCCCCTTGTACCAAATCCTTTTATTTATTGCTCTCGGTGAAAAAAAACCCTACGAGGGAAACCACTTTTGCTGGAACCTTGTTTGATTTTCTTTAATAAAAGTGGGCCAAAAAGCCCTGAATAGGAATCATTTGTGTGGACTGTTCTCGCTAGCAGGTGCTACACTTGAGCTAAACAACCCCCAAAACGTTACACCAGCCATACTCAGCCGTACCCAGACGTACTCAGCCATCCACATTTATGGCTCAACCATGCTCATCTATCCCCATTCATGCTCATCCATGCCACTACAGTGCCTCACAAATGTGTAATAGGTAGTCAAATTAGATTTGAAATGTATGCCCCTAGAACACCTGATGGTGCTCCCTGCATGTTGGGCCTCTGTATGTGGCCTGGCTGTGGAAAAGTCTCCCACATGTGGTATTGCCACACTCAGGAGCAGTAGGAGAATCTATTTTGGGGTGTCATTTTTGGTATGTACATGCTATGTGTTAGAAATATTGTATAAATGGACAACTTTGTGTAAAAAAAATGTGTTTTCATTTTCTTTCCACACTTTCCAAAAACTTGTTCAAAAGACACATTATGCCTCATAGATTATTCACTGGGGTGTTTTCTGTGTGGGGTCCCCCCCAAATCCATATCAGACCCTTATCCGAGCATGCAGCCCGGCCGGTCAGGAAAGGGGATGGGGACGAGCGAGCTTCCCCCCCCCTCCTGAACCGTACCAAGCGGCCGTACCAGGCCGCTTGCCTTCAACAAAGTACTTTAAAAACCTGTGTTGTGGTTTTTTTTTAACACTTTTTACCTTAGGTGACTGGGTAGGGGTACCATGTACCCCATACTCATTCACATAGGGTGGGGGGTTGGGATCTGGGGGCTCCCTTATTAATTATTGATTCCAATAAGCCCCCCACCCGCAGACCCCAACAACCAACGACCAGGGTTGTCAGGAAGAGGCCATTGTCCTCATCAACATGGGGACAAGGTGCTTTGGGGTGGGGGGGCCGCCTGGTACAGCTCAGGAGGGGGGGGGGGGGGGGCGCTCGCTTTCCTGAAGTGCGCGCACACACCTGCCGCAAGCTCCATGACAGCGCCCGTGGGACCCGCGGACACAGCATCTCCCCGTTCTGCCTAGTGACAGGACCCTGCTCCCTGTTATCGAGCAGCGATCAGTGTCGTGTCACTGCTAGCTCATCCCTCCAACAGTTAGAATTACTCCCCAGGACACACTTAACCCCTCCCCCACCCCCTAGTGGTTAACCCCTTCACTGCCAGTGAAATTTTTACAGTAATCAATGCAATTTTATAGCATTGATCGCTGTATTAATGCCAATGGTCCCAAAAATGTGTCAAAATTGTCTGTGTCTGCTATAATGTCGCAGTCACAATAAAAATCGCAGATCACCGCCATTATTAGTAAAAAAAAATAATAATATAAATGCCATGAAACTATCCCCTATTTTGTAGACGCTATAACTTTTGTGCAAACCAATCAATAAAGGCTTATTGCGATTTTTTTGGATTTTTTTTGCCAAAAATATGTCAAAGAATACGTATCAGCCTAAACTGAGGGAAAAATGTTTTTTTAATATTTTTGGGGATATTTATTATAGCAAAAAGTAAAAAAATAATGCGTCTTTTTCAAAATTGTGGCTTTTTTTTGTTTATTGCGCAAAAAATTTAAACCGCAGAGGTGATCAAATACCACCAAAAGAAAGCTCTATTTCTGGGGGAAAAAAGGACGTCAATTTTGTTTGGGAGCCACGCTGCACGACCACGCAATTGTCAGTTAAAGCGGCGCAGTGCCGAATCGCAAAAAGTGCTCTTGTCTTTGGCCAGCAAAATGGTCCGGGGCTTAAGTGATTAAATATGGTTATTAAAACACATTATACATTCATATCAAGTATCATTCATGTCCAAAAAGTCTAATATCAGACGAGTATATCTAAATATGCAGGTTCCGGCCTTGGACCATTCAAATCATGCCTTTTTGGTGCTAGATGCAATCAAGGCCTTCAATAGTGTTAAATGGTCATATTTGTGGGCCATTCTTGAAAAATTTGGGCTTGGTTATGGCTTTTGCCAATGGGTCTGGTTGTTATATACTGCTCCGATGGCATTGGTTAGGGTCAATGGCCTCCAATCTTCTAGTTTTAGAACTTTCTCGGGGCACCAGGCAGGGGTGTTCACTTCCCCCCCTGCTTTTTGCCCTGGCTATAGAGTACACACGGTCGGAAATTCCGACGGAAAATGTCCGATTGGACCATGTTGTCGGAAAATCTGCCCATGTGTGGGCTCCATTGGACTTTTTCCGTCGGAATTTCCAACGGAAAAAATTTGAGATCCTGCTCTCAAATTTTCCGACAACAAAATCCGATTGGACATTTTCCGATCGTTTGTAAAGAATTCCGACGAACAAAGTGCCGCGCATGCTCAGATCAAGTTATGAGACCAAAGCTATTGGCTAATAGCCTCTACATAGTTCCGTCGTACGCAACAAACGTCACCACGTTCAGAATGATCAGATTTTCCAGCAACTTTGTCCGACCGTGTGTATGCAACGGAATTTCCTACCGTGTGTACGGGGGCTTAGAGGTTTTCAGATATGGGGAAAATGAGAAATAACAACTTCAGTTCAGCTATTGAGAACAGTATACTTAAGTCCTTTGAAGAGCTCAGGGGAGAGTTATCTCTACAATCTAATCATATCAATTCCTTCAACTAAGACATGCTCTACTTGCCCAATTTTCTTCTGCTAGGATATTCTTCCCCCATCTTTGTTTTTGACAAGATAGTACAAGCAAAGTCAACAAAGGGTCTCACCTCTGCTACATATAGGGTATTGTTAGGTTCTTATTGAACTTTCCCATTCATTCTAGAGCCATATGGGAAAAAGACATTGGTCCCATCCCTAAGGTGGTCTGGGATGGTATTCTCCAGTCCTCACCCCGGGTGTGTCTTTCTCCATCACACAGACTGACACAGATTTTTATCCTCCACAGGGTCTATAGAACTCCTCAATTTTTGTATGCAATTGGACTGAGATCTGAGCCAGCCTGTGCTAGATGTAGTAACACAGGTATGCTAATACACCTTTTGTGGCGGTGCCCAAAACTCCAAAGATACTGGGCGGAGGTGATTGGTACTTTAAAATGGGCTCTTGGATATTAACATTTCGGATGAGCCACTTATATGTCTACTGGGCTACTGTGACACATCTACTTATACCTCTTCTATTAGTTATACTATTAGGCGCGCACTTTTTGTTGCCCGTAGACAGTTTGCTCTTAACCACTTCATTACAGGGCTTTTATACACCCTTCCTTCCCAGACCAATTTTTAGCTTTCAGCTTTTTAGCTTTCAGCGCTCTCACACTTTGAATAACAATTACTCAGTCATGCTACACTGTACCCAAACCAAATGTTTATATATTTTTTTTCTCACAAACAGAGCTTTCTTTTGGTGGTCACCGCTTGTTTTGTTATTTTTTGCAATATAAGCAAAACAAAGAGAATTTTTTGTTTCTATTGTAAAATTTAGCAAATAAGTCATTTTCTTCAGAAATTATACTGCTACATATCTTTAGTAAAAATAGCCCAAATAAGTGTATATTATTTGGTCTCTGTGAAAGTTATAGAGTCTAAAAGCTATGGTGCAAATCATTGAAAAATAAACACATCTGATCACACCTGATGTACTAAAGGCCTATCTCATTTCTTGAGACCCTAATAAGCCAGGAAAGTACAAATACCCCCCAAGTTAACAATTTTGGAAAGCAGACATTCCAAGATTTTTAGTAAGAGGCATGGTGAGTTTTTTGAAGTTGTAATGTTTTCCCACAATTCTTGGGAAAAATTGTTTATTTTTTTAATTTTTTTTGCACAAAATTGTCATAATAACAAGTTATTTCTCTCACACAGCACATGCATACTTGCAATGACACCCCAAAATACATTCTGCTACTCCTCCTGAGTATAGTGATACCACATGTGTAAGACTTTTACACAGCCTGGCCACATACAGAGGTCTAACATCCAAGTAGCACCGTCAGGCGTCCTACGACCATAAATTGCACATCTCATTTGATGACAACCTATCACAATTTTGAAGGCTCTAGAGCACCAGGTCAATGGAAACGCCCACAAAATTACCCCATTTTTTCCAGATGTTTTTGGAATATGTGGTAAAAAAATGAAAACACATTTTTTTTATACAAAGTTGTCAATTTATAAGATATTTCCAACACATAGCATGTATATAGGAAAACTGACACCCAAAAATACATTCTGCTACTCCTTCCGAGTATTTTGAAACCACATGTGTGAGACTTTTACACAGCCTGGCCACATACAGAGACCCAACTTTGAAGTAGCACCGTCAGGCGTTCTACATGCATAAATTACACATCTCATTTCTCAAACACCTATTACAGTTTTGAAGACCCTGGAGCACCAGGACAATGTAATTGCCCACAAAATTACCCCATTTTGGAAAGCTAACACCCAAACATACAATCTATGAGGCATGATGAGTCTTTTGAACAGTTCATTTTTTTCCAGAAGTTTTTGGAATATGTGGGGAAGAAAATGAAAATGCATTGTCCATTTATAAGATATTTCCAACACATAGCATGTACATAGCAAAAATTACACCCCAAAATACATTCTGCTACTCCTCTTGAGTATAGCGATACCACATGTGTGAGACTTTTACACAGCCTGGCCACATACAGAGGCCCAACATCCAAGTAGCACTTTCAGGTGTTCGAGGAGCATAAATTACACACATAAATTCCTGCCAATCTATCACCATCTATAAAATACCTGCCAATCTATTGTTGAAGGCCCTTCATATTTCTAACACATAGCATGTACTGTACATACCAATTACAAACCAAAATACATTCTGCTGAGCAAAGGGTAAAGAAAAGATTGCCTGCGGTTTTAGTAGTGCAGTGGTCCACAGAGGAGAGCATCGGTCCAGTCAGCAGGCAGGAACATGGACAGCGACAGCAAAACAGGCAGCAGGCAGGAAAAGTCAGTACAGGTAGAGATGTTGTCAGCACAGCCAAAGCATTGGTCCAGATAGCAGGCAGGGATATGGTCAGCAGCAGCAAAAGGATCAAAGGATCATCCATGCAGCAGGCAGGAATACTGTCCATAGTTAGTACATGCAGCAGCCAGAGTATTTGTCCAGGGAGCAGGCAGGACCATCAAGCTTAGGGCATCGGTCAGGAAAGAATGGGGACAGGGGTAGAGGCTTCTCCCACCCAAATCGCTTTGAAGCCTCTGGACAACCAGACCCTGTTGTGGGAACACAGAAAACCAAAAACAGTTTTTCTGAACTCAGAACACTATTCTGGAGCCCCTCACATATGTGAGACCCCTGTGTAGCAGGGTGAAAGATCAATCCAAGGGGCAGGCAAAAACATGGTAAACAGGCCGAGGTCAGTGCAGTTTAAAAGCAGAAATAGACGGTAGGCAGAGACATAGTCAATACAGGCCAGGGTCAGTTCACGTGAAAGGCAGAAACATGGCGGATAAACAATACAGATGGTAGGCAGAGGCATAGTCGAGAAACAGGACAGGGTCAGTTCACATGGAAGACAATGATATGGTTGGTTGAGGCAGGAAAATATTCAGAACAGAAATTGAAAATGGGGAAAGGGCAGTATTAGAAATATGGGCTAATAGTTTTCGAGAGTGTGATATTGCTTGAAGCATTCTCCAATGCAAAGGCCAGGTTGAGTCTGGACAATGGAAGCTGGTGTCTTTCCTAATTCCTCTTTTGGCGTCATCTTCCGGATCCGGTTGGTGGAATGTGGTCTGGAAAATGGCACTCATGTAGTCTGCTGACACAATCCGAGCGAATGCTTTCTGGGGGGGATACTTGTTGGTAGATCAGGGCAGTGACAATGTCTTCAATAAACTTTATGAAGGTGGTGGGTGTTTCCATGGATTTTTGGTAGATGATGAAAGAATTTAAAAGGGCCAAATGAAAAGAGTAAATTGCTACTTTTTTGTACCAGAACAGGGAATTTCTTGTTGAAAGATAGGGCTGCAACATTTGATTGTTTAAATCCAGGAAAAACTTGGGGAAGAAACTGCGCTATGGGTTACAACAAAACAAGTAAGCCAACCACTTACTAAGGAAGTTAAATAAATAACCAATGGGGCAGCAGCAACTATACCGTGTACAACAGTGACAAAAGATTTAGAAGAAACAAAAAGCTGCGCATACCAATAGACGTGAAAAAACCTTATTGAATGAGGACTATAACTCCTAGTGGCGGGGAACAAATAAGTGAAATGAATACCAATATAATTTCTAATCCATTGAAAATTGCATAATGGACTAAACATTAGCATAAACAAGAAAAAACCCTGTGATGAACCTGTCAAAGGTAATGGTATCAAAGTGAAACAAAATATTGAAAAGTAAAAACATAAATCAACTGAGTGTGCATAGGTATCCAAACATTGTGTTCATGTGAACAATGAAAGTTTATGTGAAAAATTTATAAAAGTTCATGTGAAAAATTAATAAAAGTTCATGTGAAAAGTATTTTAACAAAACAATCCAATGTTAATTGCGTGTATTTCGAAAAATGGGGAAAATAGTAGTGTTTTAGAAAGTTCCCAGAAGTGAACGTCCAATGGCGAATATCTTTATCAAGTTGTGTGACTTGCCAAAAGCACCACCACCAGAGAAAATTGGCCACTTACCAGAGGTAACAGAGGGTCAGACGAGCATTACAATGTTTTTTTTTAGGTTAACTTCCACTAGTACAACGTTCTCAGCCCCCTGCTTGCTTAAGATACTGGACTCAGTATAGGCATCTGAATCTTCCTCCAGAATGGTAGCCACCAATATGGGTAAGTATGTATGTATCCCTCCAGGTATCGGCAGGACATATGCACCATGTAAAGGAATTAGAAGACTCCCATAGTGTAATAACGTCACTCTCCTCATGTGTTCAGACTCCTAGTCTTAAATGCACCCCCCCCCATGAATTTATTGTACTCGTTGATACAGAAAGGCTTGCGAACGGGACCACGTCTTCTGCGAAGTTCCACGAGGTGTCATCGTGGATGGTGGACATGATGTACACATCTTTTCTATCCCTCTACTTCACAGCCAACACTTCCTCATTCCTCAAGCTTGTCGATTCCCTCCTTTGAATGGTTGTGGTGACAAGATGCTGTCGGAAGCCCTTTTGGTTTTTCCTTGTTGTACCACAGGCCAAAGTTTTATTTTTTTTTAGGTATAGGTGGCGGAGAAGGGGCAAACTGGTGTAATTGTTGTCCATGTAAGTATGATACCCCTTTTGGAGGAGTGGGAATGCCAACTCCCAAACAATTTTTCCACTTATTCCGATGTATGATGGACACTCAGGGGGCTGGAGCTAGGAATCTTTGCCTTTGTACACGCGGAATGAGTGCACATAACTGGTGTCGCTTTCACAGAGCTTGTTGAACTTCAAGCCGTACCTCGCCCTCTTACTGGGGATAAATTGCTTGATTCCCAGCCGGCCTGTGAAATGCACCAGGGATTCATCACACTGATATGTTTTTGTCAGGGACATAAAGCTCGGCAAACTTCTTGGAATTTTTTTTATTAGGGGGTGAATTTTATATAGTTTATCAAAGTCTGGGTGATTTTGGGGGGGGGGGGGCACTGTGAGTTGTCACTAAAATGCAGGAAGCGCATTATAATTTCGTATCGGGCCTGGATATGACCAATGAAAAAATTGGCATATGGTGGATGGGTTTGGTCAATCAATACTTATGCATTTAATTTTTTTTGTAAGCCCCATGTTGAGCGTTAGGCCTAAAAAAATTAAAGCTCCACCACTGTTAGGGGTTTCCATTCAAGAGGGCGGGCATAGCTGGAGCTGGGGTTGGTTGCAATGAATTGTTGGGCAAAGAGATTGGTTTGGTCCACAATGCCTTGAACTAGTTTGTCAGGGAAAAAAATCCATTTGGGAAAAAACCTGCAGTGTTGACCTGCACACCTGGCTGTGCTGTAAAAGGGGGGATCGTGGCTCATCCTGTGGTAGAAGGCAGCCACAATAAGTTTGCCAAGGCATCTGGAAGCTGGGTTTAGACCCTAATTCTTTGGAGTGCACTTGAATTGGGCCTTTCCTTCTGGGGTCTAGCAGCACTTGTACTGGGCCTCTCCTCCTGGGGTCTTAGGTAAATTAAAAGGGTAACCAGTGCGCACAACCTAATTAATATATAATGAATGGAAAGCTGCCAACATAAATGTGGTCTCACACAGCAAATTGGTTAGGGTAATATGTGGCGCTAAACCTTCTATGTACTAATCCTGTCTAATAGGACTATTGATAAAGCTATAGCTAATATAAATAAATTAATAATAAATATGTGATATAAAAAAAATAATATGAAACTTAATAATAAATCCAATGTGCAAATGTGCAATAAAGTGCAATCAAACAAACAGGTGCAGGTTGCCGCAAAAAAGAATTCAAAATTATGATCACTATATGCCAATGATCTTCAATGAGAAATAAATAAATAAATAATTTCATCCAATATAGCAATGTGACTAAAAAAATGCAATTCTTCTTAAAAAGTGCTGTGCAAATCCAGTGAAATAAAAAAATAAAATATATCCAGTGAAATAAAAATAAAATATATATAATCTGCAATAACAATACTGAGAAAAAAACAATTAGATGTGCAGATACATATCTCATAGATATAAAGTGCAAAATAGTGCCAGCCTTGACACCCGTGACTCCAAAGCTAATGGCAAGCCAAATCGCATGAACAAGAAGGTTCCTATAGAGATAATGAATAATGAGTAGCACCAGCAACTACAATATGTAATAAGTCCACTGAAACAGTTCTTAATATTCAGTCATCCAAAAACTCTATAGGTAATAAATGGAATTTTATGTTGTTTATAGAGTGCTCCTCCGTGCATCAATCCATGCATCCGATGTGATCCGTGACATTCGGGGTGCTCCCCACTATTTTCCCCAGCCTCTCACCTCCAAGAGCGGCCTCCACAGGCCTAGTACCGCTTGTATATATGCTGTCACTCAGCCAGTCTCCCTGTAAGGACTCCAGATTACAGCAGCGCTCCCGTTTTCCAAATGTAGTAATATGTAGTAATCAGAGGAAGAGATAGAAGGGGGTCTCCAATGTGTAGTATAGTCAAAATCACATTTATTGAAAAATAATACAGACTTACATTTAAAATTATGGCGATCGATGATGAAGTAGCAAATCTCTTCCGGTCTCGGCCGTGACCAGAAGTACAATGGTGACACCTGGCTCCTTCTCTGACGCGTTGCGTCACTGCACACGTGACTTTTTCAAAGGGTCAAACCTCCTCCTGGGGTCTACCGCCATTGGCACGGCTGGTAGCTGCCCGGTGGGTGTTCAGACTGTTGTCTTTTTGGATGGACTGCTTCCTCCTCTGATTCGGATCCTGATGTGCTGTCTTCGGGGGCTCATATTCCAAACCAGAATCAGAATCAGAACTGAGCGGTGAGAGCTCCCCGTTGCTCTCATCGGTCAGACTGAGTATTTGGTATGCCTCTTCTGGCGTGTACACCTTTCTGGACATAGTGGCTGTATGTACTCCGGTGGTGGGTACTCTGGTAGCAGGTACTCTAGTGGCCGGTACTCTGGTGGCAGGTGGTGAGGTGGCGGGTACTCTGGTGGCAGGTACTCTGGTGGCAGGTACTCTGGTGGCAGGTGGTGAGGTGGCAGGTACTCTGGTGGCAGGTACTCTGGTCTGGTGGCAGGTACTCTGGTGAGGTGGCGGGCACTCTGGTGAGGTGGCGGGTACTCTGGTGGCAGGTACTCTGGTGGCAGGTGGTGAGGTGGCGGGTACTCTGGTGGCAGGTACTCTGGTGGCAGGTGGTGAGGTGGCAGGTACTCTGGTGGCAGGTACTCTGGTCTGGTGGCAGGTACTCTGGTGAGGTGGCGGGCACTCTGGTGAGGTGGCGGGTACTCTGGTGGCAGGTACTCTGGTGGCAGGTGGTGAGGTGCCAGGTACTCTGGTGGCAGGTGGTGAGGTGGTGGGTACTCTAGTGAGGTGGCGGTACTCTGGTGGCAGGTACTCTGGTCTGGTGGCAGGTACTCTGGTGAGGTGGGAGGTACTCTGGTCTGGTGAAAGGTACTCTGGTCTGGTGAAAGGTACTCTGGTGAGGTGGCGGGTACTCTGGTGAGGTGGTGGGTATTGGACACAGCCGGTCGAGTGGTAAAGAGCCAATTTCATTGGTTCTTTACACTGATCGGGGCTCGGCTGTATCCAAGGGAAAAGCCACTGGGCGCCGACACCGTGCACGCCGCTTCCCAATGCCGCTCTGCATAGTGACATATCAGAGCTCCGGAAGCTCCGCCACCCGCTGCTCCAATACCCCCATTGGGGAACGGCTGTGTCCCGAGGGACATGCGGGATCCCAGATTGCCACTCTGCGGGGGCCCGCAGTAGCAGCAGAAAGCTGAGGACGTCATATGACGCCCAACCAGGATAGGAGATCCCATCTGTCGGTGTCATTTGACTATGGCTGGGTATTGAAGTGGTTAAGTGGAACTCTCCCAATCTGCCAATTGTATCTGATTGGATTTTATATCTTAATAGGACTATTTTGTTTGAAAAACATACATACTCCCTAAGGCATTCCATGAGCAAGGTTGATGCTACTTGGTCAAGGTGGCTTCAGTCCATGCCCTTGGCATCAGTATAAACCGTATTTTGCAATACTAGATGTTTATTTCTTTTTTATACTCCAAGAACAGGATGGGTTTGTTGTGGTGGGGTGGGCTGTGTTTTTTTTTTTTGGGGTTGTGTTTGGTTTAATGTGATTTTGTTTGAATAATTTGTTTGTATTGTTTTAATGTTGTTTGTATATAAAAAAAAAAGATTTGATTTAAAAAAAAAATAAAGAATAGAAGGCTTACCAAAAAAAAAGAAAAAAAGATGAAGCATACAGTATAGTTTCTGAATATGGTAAGCAAAAATGATAAGAAGATCAATCTTTCTCATGAGACATGCCCTCTTTTCACTTTTTGTATATATACAATTAAATGATTTACATACTAGTATACAGTTATCTTTTTAGATATTAAGCTCTCATTGAGCAGGGCCATCTATATTTAAATATCCTGTACCTGTATTGTCTTCCTTTACTTTGTAAAGCAAAGCACAAACAGTTTGCACTATATAAATCCTGTATTATAATAGCAAAAACAACAATACCAGACTGAGCGGCTCTATCTCGTACTTGATTATGAGCATGCATGTTTTTTTTGCGTGTCGGAATTGCATACACACAACAGAACAGTTGTAGAAACAAGGGGTTATCTGATTGTAGACGCAGTTGCTAAATTCTGCGTCAACACAATCTCTACCCACAAGAATTTGGGAAAAGGGGTTTGGACTATCTCGGTACTTGTATTGAGTCAGAAAATGCATAGATTAGAGAAAATAGTAACAAAAAATATTTAATAGAAAAAACACATACAAGAATAAAATATGTACAATGTACAAATCAATTCAATTTAAAATCAGCTTATAACCGCACCAAAACATATAGATATCAATACAAATGAATGCCGGGCTTGCCCGCAATATTCGCGTTGACTAAACGTAGGGGGCAGTTCCTCGACCGGTTTCGCGGTCTAAGCCGCTTCTTCAGGAGTAATATCTGCAATAAGTCATAATTTTGAATAAACAGCATAGGCACAGCCATATAATTTTATACATAAAGGGTGTACAAGTATTACATAAATAAGGAGACTAGCTCACCAGAACAGGCAGAGACACAATTTTGTGGAACCCAGCAAAACCCCCCTGCGGCGGATGTGGGGGCTTGTGTAGAACAGGCTCTGATGTTGTAAATACAAAAATAGCATTTCTTATAAACATCGTGGCTAGGTTATAATGGGGTGAGAGACACCACATGGTGTATAAAATTGAACAATTCTTGTGAATAAAGTTGAAGAGCTGATGGGGCCAAGCACAATTGTCATGAGAGGAAATGAAGGTCAAGGGAGAAAAAACAACAACAGTAGTACTGAGATAGAGATGTAAGGATGATGGGAGAACAAAAAAGGAGAGAAAAGGGGAGGGAAAAAGATAATGGGAAATTGGAGAGTGGGGAGGGGGGAGGGAATGGGGGTGAAGGGAGGTAAAAGAGAAAGGGGGGGAAAGTGGGGGAAAAAAGATAAGAACTGGTATATAAAAAGGGGTGGGAAGGGAAAGCGGGAGGGAGGATTACAGGGGGAGGACGAAGAAGGGCTGATCAGGAAGGAAGGAGGGGGTGGGGAGGGGGATGAGGGGAGGGGAAAGGAAAGGAGGGGGAGAGGGGAGGGCGGAGAGGGAAGGGGGAAAGGTGGAGGGGGGGGGGGAAGAAATGGAAAAGGGGGGGGTGGGGAACCCAAGGAAGGACGAATGTGAAAAGGGGGGAGGGGAAGGGATAGAGAGGCAAAGAAACCGGGCAGAGAGGTATAGCCAAGACAAGTATCCCATCAGGTAAGCCCACACACCAATAAACACTATTAGATAGTTATAGGGGAAACTATCACCAAGATTGACTGATTAAGAAGAATTTTGTATAAATAACTCACAATGAATTTTATCTGAGCCAAATTATGGTGCCGAACACAACAGAACAGAACAGAACAGAATTTCCGATAGAACCTTTTCCGGTCTGAAAAATTGAGAACATGCTCTCAATCATTTGCTTGTGGAAATTCGGCCAGCAAAAGTCCGATGGAGCATACATTGGACCGATGACCAAAAGCTCTCATCGGTCTTTGCTGGCCGAATTTCCGATCGTGTGTACGCAGCATCAGAGTCTGCAAAATACTTGAGACTGAGGCGGAGGTTCACCTTCCAGCAAGACAACGACCCTAAACATACAGCCAAAGCTACAATGGGATGGTTTAGATATATTCATGTGTTAGAATGGCCCAGTCAAATTCCAGACCTAAATCCAATTGAGAATATGTGGCTAGACTTGAAAATCGCTGCTCACCAACGCTCTCCATCGGACAGAGGTTGAGCTATTTTGCAAAGAAAAATGGGCAATAATGTCACTCTCTAGATGTGCAAAGCTGGTAGAGACATCCCCAAAAAGACTTGCAGCTGCAATTGTAGCGAAATGTGGTTCTACAAAGTATTGATTTAGGGGGGCTGAATACAAATGCACGCCACACTTTTCACATTATATTATATATTATATATTAAATAATATATTTATTTGTAAAAATTTTGATAAAAACATTTAGCATTTTTCTTCCACTTCACAATTATGTGCCACTTTGTGTTGGTCTATCGCATAAAATCCCTTTTTTGGTTGTAACATGACAAAATGTGGAAAATTTCAAGGGGTATGAATACTTTTTCAAGGCACTGTAATCAGTTTACAAGAGGCCTACCTTTCCATTATGGGTCCTCTTTCAGAAGACCCAACAGCAGTGGCGGCCCATCCATACCCGGCTCTGCTTCCCTAATCCATGTGTCCGGCCCCCCAATCTACATGCTGGACAACTAACTCATGTATTCCAATATTTTTTTTTTTTTTTATAAGCACGTGATTAGAGCCAGAGGCTCTAATAGGCTTCAGAAAAGGGTGAGCTTGGGACGCAGAGCACAGCCCCTTGAGCCCACCCAGTTGTGTGACAATAGAGGATTAATATTCGCTATTGTCTTCCTGAGTCACCTCCTGGCAAATTAGGAAGCGGATCCTGAGACCCATCACCCGATTGGCTGAGAGGAGAAGTGATCACAATGGCCGCTGATGAGGAGGGAAGAGGAGACGCAGGGTGAAGCCACTGCCCACCGCCCGGAGGAAGCGCTGCCCGTGACCTAGATGGGGTAAGTGTGGGCCTAGTGACTGACTGGTCACCGTCTGGTGATAAAAAATATACCACCAGCCGTCACTGCCCAACAGAACTAAAAGTATTGGTTACCTTGTGGGCAAATACTGTAAGGCTATACTACAACACCTAATGTGAACACACATGTATATACCTGAACATGCAAGACACATACAGTATAGATAGTTGTAATACACAGCCTGTATATTTTTTTCAGCTGCTGTAAGGCAAGGTTGGTGTGTTATGCAGTATAAATGATGTGTACACCAAACTGCTTAGGTCTGAAATATACAGATTGAGTTAGAAGATGCTATTTTAAGCTGCACTGCCAAGCTGAAATGAAGGTGTCAGAACCTGTCAAAACCTAAGAAGTGGGAGTGCCTGGAATAAAACATTGTCCGCGTCAGAGTTCTAATTTAACAACTCCATTAAAAAAATACTATAAAGTTGGGTCAGCTGATTACTGAAACTCTAATGGGTTGGCTAATTATTTTTAAAGGGATGTGTTGGCTGTTAACCCGAGAAGACATTGTTAAAGGATAACCCAAGAAGACACTGTTAAAGGAATACATACTGTACCTGAAGTGGCATAGTCAGCTGATTACTTTAGGAGAGTTTAACACTATGAAACAGAGGAAAATTGAGCTGTTAATTCAAGTAGAGCTGTTAATCTAATTAGTGTAAATATGAAATGGGATCTATAAATCACAGGACCTGATGCATTAAATGCCAGTAGACTGAGTTTATTCCTCTCTTGTAATTACCATTCAACAGTGAAGTGAAGTAAAAATAAATTATGCTTTTTAACATTAACGATGGTTTCGAAATCCTGAGCTGCTGAAAAATTTCCTATTATGCCGTGTACACACGACCAGACTTTTCGACGGACAGAATTCCGTCTGACTTTTCGATGGAGTTTCGAATCGGACTTGTCTACACACAAACACACCAAAGTCTGAAGGATTCAACCGTGATGACGTACGACCGGACTAGAATAAGGAAGTTCATAGCCAGTAGCCAGTAGCTGCCCTAGCGTCGGTTTTCGTCCGTAGCACTAGCATACAGACGAACATATTTTTCGACCGGACTCAAGTCTGTCGGAAAGATTTGAAGCATGTTCTAAATCTAAAGTCTGTCTGATTTTCAACAGAAAAGGTCCGCTGAAGGTCCGATGAAGCCCACACACAGTAAAATTGCCAGACGGATTCGTTCCATCAGACCAGTTTTGTAAAAAAGTCTGGTCGTGTGTACGCGGCATTAGAAATTGATCTAATCACAACTTACAAGGGGCAAGGAGCATTTCTATTAATGCTCTGAGGTTCCACTGATCAAATATAGACTTTTGTTCATTCATGTACACCCCAGAAGGTTACCAGGGAGTATACTTCCCTGACCAGGCTCTGGTATTTTATCATACTTGGGGCCTGTATTAATGAATGCTGAGTCAGCAAGCAGGCTAATAGACGTCATTACCACTACCCTTTGTAAGAAAAAAAAGACATTGTAAATAGACATTATGCAGGAATTACTGAATTAAAGAAATGATGGGTTATAAAAAAGCTTCAGTAATGGCATATAGTTAGTGGAAATAGTGATGTTGAGTTAGTTAGTGGCCCAAAGGACCCCATGCTAGATATATTAAGGGAACAGCATTAAAATTCTGTATATATGTAGCGCCCTGCTCCTAATCAGCAGACGCTATTGTTTTTTCAAATTTAGTTGTCTGAAGCTGCAGTTAAAGGCTCAGGTTAATTATTATAAAAAGTTTTGGCTTCTGTGCCAGTTCAGCTGGGTTGCACTGGTTTCCCCTTATACAGATTTGGTAGAGTGGATTTGCGCTAATTCTGGGAATATCTGTTTATCATCTAATTGCTACTGGGAAGGGAACAAATGGGTTAGTGGAAGGTATGGGGAGATAAAACTTTGGGAAGGGAAAAAAGCACAGGTGAAGGATGGGCCAATCAAACTTGCATGTGAATTGTCACCAAAATAAAATAGCTTAAAATATTGTTCTGTGACAGTCCATGTCATATGGTTTGGAGAATAATAGCAGCAGTTTTTAGAAGGCAGCCCAGTTTGAAGATCTAAGAAGCGGCAAAGAAATCCTCTGGAGGTACTGGGAAGAGAAACAGAAGGCGCCACTCTAAGTGCAATAAATAGTGGAAATCTTCAATGTAAAGGGATAAAAATAGCTGTACTCACAAAAGTACTATGTCCAAGGGCGTGTGAAACTGAGATGGTGAGCCGGATGTCCATGGAGGGTGTAGAACAAGCGATGTCCGTATCCTGGAGGTGCTGTCTTGTTGCTAAAAAAAAGCTGGGGCATCCACTGATGACACTTCCTGGTCAGTGGAGCGCACACCAGCAACCAGGTGGATCGGTTTACTTCCAGGGGCAGGAGCCGGTCTCGTCACTGACCAGGAAGTGTCAGCAGTGGATGCCCCAGCTCTTTTTTAGCAACAAGACAGCACCTCCAGGATACGGACATCGCTTGTTCTACACCCTCCATGGACATCCGGCTCACCATCTCAGTTTCACACGCCCTTGGACATAGTACTTTTGTGAGTACAGCTATTTTTAACCCTTTACATTGAAGATTTCCACTATATATTGCACTTAGAGTGGCGCCTTCTGTTTCTCTTCCCACTGGTTTTCCCTTGACTGTAGGTGTCGCTGTCACTGCCGGTAAGTGTGGAAACACAGCAAGCTGGATGTATTAAATGCCACCTTTGCTCGGAAATAGTCCAGTGGGAGTGTTTTCCTGCTGTGATTCTGGGAGAGGGTATTTAAGGTACCAACGCCATTTTTTGTGGTCTCTTCTTTTTTGGGAGGATTGCTCGTCTTTCCTGTCCGGGGTCCGTGACCCCGACCTCATGGCCCTCCTGGCCCGGGGTGTGTATCGCAAGAACCTGTGCCTCGGGGCCGGCTGGCCCGAGGCCATGCAACTGAGAGGGTAGGCCCAGAAAAAGTCTCGGGGCCTACTGATCCAGGGGTGGTCCGGTGCTGTCTCGCTTGCGGAGAGAGACCCAGAAACTGGAGGATCCAAGGGAGGACTTTTCTAGGAGAGGATCAGAGGCAAGGCTGGTATCTCTGGAGGCACCTAGAAACTCAGTTGAAGGACGCAACCCGGATCAACACCCATACAGTATCGCCGGATCGGCTGAAAGAAACTGGTACTGTATGGCAGTTCTCAAGATTTTTTAAGAGTGTTTTAGTCTAATATACAAGTCTGTGGCAGAGACTTTGTTGAGCGTTGCATCGGCTGCTAGGTCAAGTGAGGGGGGCCTATCCGGTGGTTGCTGGATCCAGTCAGTGGAACTGGTTGTCCTCTGGATTTGAAGTAATCATCTGCAATCATCAGGTGCCTGAACTCCCCTTAACCCTCTGACTAGGGATGAGCCGAACACCCCCGGGTTCGGTTCGCACCAGAACCTTCGAACCGACCGAAAGTTTGCGCGAATTTTCGAACCCTATACGTTATAATGGACGCGAACGTTCAAAATCAAAAGTGCTAATTACAACGGCCAATATGCATGTTAATGTCATAAAACAGGTTTGGGGACCCGGGTCCTGCCCCAGGGACATATATCAATGCAAAAAGAACTTTTAAAAACTAACGTTTTTTCGGGAGCAGTCATTTTAATGATGCATAAAGTGAAAAAAAAAAAGTGAAATTTTCCGTTAAATATGGTACCTGGGGGGTGTCTAAAGTATGCCTGTGAAGTGGCATGTGTTTCCCGTGTTTATAACTGTCCTTGCACAAAATGACATTTGTAAAGGAAAAAAAAGAAGCCATTTAAAACCACTTGCGGCTTTAATGTCATGTCTTGTCCTGGCAGCCATAAGGCTGAAAATCCTTGAGAAAAATGGCATGGCTATCCCATCACCCCCCCCCCCCCACACCCCAGCCCCTTTGGGTCTTGTATGGATATTAAGGGGGACCCCACACCCAAAATAAAACCCTATACCTACAACCCTATATACTCTGAACAGCAGTATATAGGTGGTGCAAACAAGACACGGACTGTACGTTTGTTCTTAAGTAGAATCTGAACAGGTACATTATGAAGTGTAGCTCCATCCCAAAAAAATCTATTTTTAAGCTTTTTGGAGAACATAGGGAGGGGTTATCACCCCTGTAACATTTGCTGTCTTTGCACATCTGTTTAGAACATGTCACCTCACTTTCCGTCCCAATGACAAATGTTTTTGGAAAAGTGGGGTTTGAATTGAAACAAGGATTGGTGATAAAGCATCAGTAGAGAGGAGATACCTTTTTCCCAAATTAAATCTAACAGGATAGAATTTCCCTTCCTAGGGGTAGATTTCCTCTCACTTCCTGTTTTCTCTTTCCGTTTGCAAGTAGGAGTCGTTTGTAAGTTGGATGTTTGAAAGTAGGGGCCTGCCGTATATACTCTGCAGAAATTTGCCCTATTAGATGTTGGTGTAGCCACAAGACTGGTGGGCACAGGAATGGGCCCTGCTGTGAGTTAATAGATCAAGATTTGTACTTGCATGCACCTGTTGAACGGGCAGAAAAATTGGGCCTTTGGTGGTGGTCGTGGTGATGGTGGACGGTGTTGCCACAAGACTGTAAGCCCTCACAGTTACTCTTGGTGGGCGCAGGAATGGGCCCTGCTGTGAGTTATTAGATCAAGATTTGTAATTGCATGCACCTGTTGAACAGGGCAGAAAAATTGGGCCTTTGGTGTTGGTGGTGGTGGACGGTGTTGCCACAAGACTGTAAGCCCTCACAGTTACTCTTGGTGGGCACAGGAATGGGCCCTGCTGTGAGTTATTAGATCAAGATTTGTAATTGCATGCACCTGTTGAACAGGGCAGAAAAATTGGGCCTTTGGCGGTGGTGGTGGACGGTGTTGCCACAAGACTGTAGGCCCTCATAGTTACTCTTGGTGGGCGCAGGAATGGGCCCTGCTGTGAACTATTAGATCAAGATTTGTAATTACACGCCCCTGTTAAACAGGGGCTGAAAAATTGTGCCTTAGGCATTGGTGCTGGTGCCACAACACTGCAACCCCTCACAGACACTGTACTCTTAGCACAGCAATGAGACCTGTTGCAAAGCATTGCCTAAAAATTGTAATTACACGCCCCAACAGGGGCTGAAAAATTGTGCCTTAGGCACTGGTGCTGGTGCCACAACACTGCAACCCCTCACAGATACTGTACTTGGAGCACAGCAGTCACACGTGTTGCGAAGCATTTTTAAAAAAAATTGTAATTACACGCCCCTGTTAAACAGGGGCTGAAAAATTGTGCCTTAGGTATTGGTGCTGGTGCCACAACACTGCAACCCCTCACAGATACTGTACTTGGAGCACAGCAGTCACACGTGTTGCGAAGCATTTTTTTTAAAAATTGTAAGTACACGCCCCTGTTATACAGGGGCTGAAAAATTGTGCCTTAGGCACTGGTGTGGTGGCATGGATCATTGAGGAGGAGGAAGAGGATAGTCAGTGAACATAACAGGACAGTCACTCAGCATCAGCATAGGCAGTCTTGAAGGGATGTGACATTATAAATTATTCCATTATATCCGCTTCAGGTGCCTGGTAGCTGGTGGTGATCCAAGACTGATTCATTTTGATGAAGGTCAGTCGATCAACCGAGTCGGTGGACAGGCGCACCCTATGATCGGTGACAAATCCTCCAGCAGCACTGAATGTGCGTTCGGAAAGAACGCTGGAGGCAGGACAGGCCAGTAGCTCAATTGCATACTGTGCAAGCTCTGGCCAGTGATCCATCCTCAGGACCCAGTAAGCCAGAGGATTTTCGGTGGGAAAGGTGTCCAAGTCTGACCTTGCCCCAAGGTATTCCTGCACCATGTATATCAGACGCTGGCGATGGTTGCTGGAACCGATCATACCTTGGGGCTGCGGACTAAAAAATTGTCTGAACGCATCGGTCAGACGTCCACCTTCCCCACCGCTCCTTCTGCTACTGACTGAAGCCTCAGCAACTTGTCGTCCAGGACCAGGAGTTTGTAACCTCCCAGTTTCTGGGAACGCGTTGCACAGACCTTTCTGCAAGGCCTCCCTGAGATGTCTCATCCTCTGCTCCCTCTGCGACGGCAAGATAAGGTCCGTAACCTTACCCTTGTACCGTGGATCAAGGAGAGTGGCCAGCCAGTAATGGTCCCTCTCCTTGATCCGAAGAACACGAGGATCCTTCCGCAGGCTTTGCAGGATCAGGGAGGCCATGCAGCGTAGGTTAGCTGAGGCATTCGGTCCGGAGTCTTCTGGGTCACTGAGGATGACATGATCGCCAGCCACCTCCTCCCAGCCACGTACAAGTCCACTGGTTTGTTGGGACTGTACATCATCCCTAAAAGACTGCTGCTGCTGAGTGCCAGGCTCCACCTCCATGCTCACACAATCCTCCTCCTCCTCCTCCTCCTCCTCATCATCTTCCTGTGTGATGGGTGGGACAGAAGGAACACTGTCCGGATAAAGGGGGCCTTGAGAGGCAAGGAAGTCCTCCTCTTCCTGCCTCTGTTCTGCCTCAAGTGCCCTGTCCATTATCCCACGCAGCGTATGCTCCAACAGGTGGACAAGAGGTACAGTGTCACTGATGCATGCACTGTCACTGCTCACCATCCTCGTGGCCTCCTCAAATGGTGAGAGGACAGTGCATGCATCCCTGATCATGCTCCACTGCCGTGGGGAAAAAAAAACCAAGCTCCCCTGACCCTGTCCTGGTGCCGTAGTCGCAAAGGTACTCATTGATGGCCCTCTGCTGCGTGTGCAGTCGCTGCAGCATGGCCAACGTTGAGTTCCACCTGGTGGGTATGTCACATATTAGGCGGTTCTTGGGCAGGTTCAGCTCCTTTTGCAGCTCAGTCAGCCGAGCACTGGCATTATAAGTTTGGTGGAGTGGAACACTAAAAAGGAACATAGTGTACTCTTATTGCACATTGTTTTCAGCTATTATAGCACTAAGCACTTTATTGTTGGAATCACAGTGGATGTTTTGCTACAAAAAGCACTTTATTTTGGTTGTTTCTAATGTCAGTGGCACTTCTTTTTTTTGGTTTTCAAAAAAAGTTTATTGAAGATATAAACAATACAACTGTATAAAGAGAACTATAGCCTCAAGCTGAGGTCGGTACATAAATTGTGAAGCAGTTACAAACAAATAAAAGGTCACTTGCGAGCATGCATTATACAAGTTAAACCATGGAACAATATGCTGGGGAATAGTGGACTCAGTATAGAGTACCTAGGCAGTGGCACTTTTTTTAATGCACTTTTTGATGTTATTATGAAATTGTGAAAAGAAGAGCTGTGGATTGAGAGGATAATTTTTCTGGGCACCATAGGTGTTTAACACAGCAACTCCGTATACATATATATTTTGTTTGTGGCGCAAGTGTAAAAGGCACATTCTAATTTCTTCTGTGGAAGACTGTTCTAATTTTTTTTTATTTATGTTTATTCTAAAAGGATTTAAACTGAGAGGTTTCATAGCACACAAAGAAAGATGTTGTTGTTTTCTAGGATAGTTTGGCTAAACCAAAATATTTGTGATGTTGAATGTAATGCCCTCTCAAAAGCAGTGTTACATTTAGGCCTGATTCACACTGATGCGATATCTGATGCGTTCCAAAACGTGACTTTGTATGGAGGCCATTCATATATATGCAGTGCAATTCAAATGCTATTTTGAAAAAGGTCCTGTGCGAGTTTAGAGCAGTGTGATGTGATTTTTATCTCCATAGACTTGAATGGTAAATGCATGCAAAATGCTTATCTGTCCTATGCTAACACAATTCCAGTATGTTTTCTACAAGTCTCTGCTTTCTCATTTCCCAGGACCATGGCATATGAGGAGAGGGAGAGAGAGAAAGAGAAAACTAATCACAGCTGTATCCAAATCTAATGAAAATTGCATTACCTTTGAACCACATCAAGTCACACTAATCAAATCACACTTTGAAGTGGATTCAACTCACACCACATCAGTGTGAACCTTGCCTAAGAATTTCTTAATATATTTATAGCCAACATTTTTTTTTTTTTTTTTTTAGATTTGGATAGAGTAGGAAAGGGTTAAAACCCTATTAGGATTTTTTTTATGTCTGTGTTTCACTGGGGAAATATCCTTGAGCTTGTTTCCAAGAAGATCTAACCGGAAATGAGAGGAAATCTCACCAAAGTCAGGTAAATTCTCATTTTAGATAGTTGTCACCAAAATGTTTTTCCTTGTTGAATTAATTAACCCTGCTACATGCTATGGTAACAATTCTGGTGTTGGATTCCACCTTATGTTTGGTCTTGGGAACTATAGTATCTGGGAAAGATATAGCAATAAAACCTAAAAAAAAAAAAACTTTAGGCCACCTTGCAGCTTCTTGTGGACTCTACGGTTAAGTACTCACCACTACAGATTTGCATTTGTTCTCATCCTTTTTGATGCTGTAGGGTTTTCCCTTGTATCTAGCTGAATTCTCTAATATAAATACATTCACATTCCACATGAAGAGTGCAACCTTCTCATTGCAACCATGGCAGGTACACAGACCTATGAACACAGAGTATATATAATATATAAGAAATGCATAAGTGTTTCCTATTAAATTATGTCCAATATCTCCCACAGTGGTATGATAAAATCATTCTGGTCTATGACTGAAGGAAATTCTCTTCCAACTTGGCATTGGCTGTTACATGTTTTGCTGTGTGAAACTGAAACCTTTGCATGGGACTGGCATGGGCTCACAAAAAAATGCATCTACCACTAAGCTAAGCAACCCTCATACGACAGTGGCTGCACAAAGAAAAAAAGAGTATGCCTCTAAGATCTGATGCTCTGTGTGAAGAATGAATACAGAATTAATTTCTCAAGTAGAGCACTACTGATGATAAGCACTGACACCAACAAGTAAAATCTAGCCCACTTCTGTTGAGGAAAGTATAGGGTCTCAGACACCCCTACTTAGAGATCCAATTGCCAATTGCACAGCCTGGAAGCTCTTACATGTGGGGCAGGCTTTGTTGGAGTCCACCTGAATCTGTCCCCTCATCTGTACCGAGTAGGTGAATTGATGGCCCATGTCCTCTTCACTTATGCAGACCAGACACAGACACAGCCCGCTCTCCTCTATGGGCGGTGAGATGTAAACAGACTGTCTGTCCGTTTACACCTGACTGTTATCCAATTCAATACACCAGACTGATGGGGATCCCCATCAATCTGTTTTTGGTGGATAGGATCGGATTGGATCGGATGTTGACCAGGGTCAGCAGACAGATGTACGTTGATACCCACCTCAGATCAGGTCTGCCTGAAAAACTGACAAACTGAGTGTGTCTTTCCTTTCTTCCCATATAGCCCCTTAAGCTTGACATTAAAGTTTTCCACTGTCTTAGGAATGGAGCCACACAAAATATTTGGCTTAATTCATCGTATACCAAAAGCTAAAACATGAATTTGTTGGGTGGGCCAACAGATGAATTTCAGTGGTCATCTTTTGCCTAGCGTAGTTATCGCGCGTGTGTGTTTGCGTATAAATGTGTGTGTGCCACTATAGGGCAGGCACAGATGAAAATGTCCGGGTGTTTATTGAAAGGTGCTTTACAATATGGCAAAAATATAGGATGAATAAATAAAATATGTGTCCCAAATGATCAAACAAACATATTCTATTGTGTAAAACTGTCTATACTTCAAATATTATTATAATCCTAATTTTCTTTAAAACTGCCTATACTTCAAATATTATTATAATACTTATTTTCTGTGTTCTGCATTATACATTATTTATTTTAACTTTTTTCATCTGTCAGTAATAATATATCTGTTTGGTGATGGGAATAAATATTTGTTTTACTATTAGACTAATGTTTGCAAATATGTCCACATCTACTAAACAACCTTTTACAACAGTTTAATTGTCTGATGTCAACTGCAAAATCAGTGTTACAGTTTTCATATCATCGCAATGTTAACAGCTGTTTTCAGTAGCTTCAGCATGTGAATACGGCTTGGATCAATAATTCTTTTGACAGAAGCCAAAAAGGCACAGTTAAGAGTTATTGAAACCTAGTGATTTTGTAATATCGCACAAGCAGGTTAGCAGTTCACATGAAAGGGTTTACCAGATTAAAGTCAAATTGAGATGAGTTTTTCAAGGGCTTGACTAAACAAAAGGTTGTGAAGCTCAATTATGCTTTAAAGTTCTGTAATACCATCCTCAGTGGGCTTATGCAAACAGAAGAATAAACATGGCCTGTCTGCATGATAACCACAGCATTATGAGAATGCTTGCTCAACAGCTTAAATTGGAAGTACATAAGGAGTACAAGATAAGGACAGTTCAGAGCTAAAATGAAGCATCGGTTGCAGTTCATTCACAAAGTTTCAGTGGAGATGTGAAACGTATTTCTTAGTTAATATTTAAATAAACGCATAGCTAGAAAATGTTATATTCAATATAAAATGTAATATTTATTAAACTCTTGGACATGCATCACAAATTAACAGAACTTTACTATCCTACAGGATTAATACCTTAAATATGGCTACCAGACAGGGCTGAACTTACTGTAATATATAGCCACCCTTAGGGTGCATTTGGGTTGGGGAATCAGTATGCTCTTATTTTTTATTTATTTTGTGTTATTTTATTGCATCTGTACTCTGCATACCAAAATCTTGCAGAAGAGAAAAGTAGATGCAGAGTGCATAGGCATAACCCCAGGCTATAAAGCCCTATAGCAAAAAATTGATAAGGCTCAAACAGTGACCTCTCTCTGTAGCACCTGGAATTTTTAAGTTTTATAATACATTTTCCCTACATAAAGTATGCCTTTATCAAGGACATGTATGTAGCAGAAGAGATGTAAGCATAGTCAGTACACTACTAGGAAGTAGGGATGAAGCGAACATCCACCCCACCCCCCCCCCCCGGTTTGTTTCGCACCAGAACTTGCCAACAGGCAAAAAAATTATATGAACATGCGAACACCATTAAAATATATGGAACACGAACATGAAAAATCAAAAGTGCTAATTTTAAAGGCTTATATGCAAGTTTTTTTTTTTTTCAAAACTCTTTATTCCAAATTTTTCATTACATAATAATTTACATTATACATTTTTATATACTTTTACATTTCTTTATATAATACAAATTATAGTTACATTTACTCTTCCTTTCATTCCTTCCTCTCTCACCCTCTGTGGTCACTTAATACTATATTTTCAGATATTCCTCTATCCACTGTTAGCCATGTTCTATTCCATTTTGCCCATATTTTTTCATACCTTCGCCCGTTTCCCCTTTGTTCATACATTATTTTTTTCATAGGGTAGGACCTGGTTTACTGCTCTCACCCATTGGGTTACTGTCGGGGGATATGGCTGAATCCATTTTTCTATTATTACAGAAACAGTACCTCCCTTAAGAAGGTATTATTATCTCTATTATCTCTCTCTTCCCTCAATATCCCCAACAAACATAATTCCATCGTAGCTATAAAAGGTTTATTCAGGACTTTTCCTATTTTCCTAGCTACTTGTTGCCAATATTTTCCTATTTTACCACAGTACCACATTACATGAAGGAAGTCTGCTCCCCCCTGCCCGCATCTAGTACATCTTGGTTCAGTCATCCTCCCCATTTTGTGTAATCTATTTGGAGCCAAGTATGTCTGATGTATTATATTCATCTGTATTATCCTGTTATTCATTGCAGGGGATACCTTCCAATGGGAATTGCAGGCTTCATCCCATTCATGATCGCTCATGTCTGGGATAGCCTCCTGCCACTTATCCCTTATTTTCAGTGGTTCGCCTTCTATTTTCTTCTGTACCAGGTGTGAGTAAATCTTTGCTATCAATCCCTTAGGTCCCTGTGATTTCAGGATACCTATAAGGGGATATTTAGATATTCTTAATTCCTCTCTTCTAAACTGTGTCTGTAGCACCTGCCTCAGCTGAAGGTATCTGTAGAACTGTTTACTCAATAAGTTATATTGTTTACATAGGTTTTCATAGGTTAGTATCACATTTTTGTCATATAGCTGGCCAAAAGTTGTTATCTTATTCTGCTTCCAGAATTTACTATCCTCAAAAGCTTCCAGTTGTTCAAATTTTGGGTTGTTCCAAAGCGCAGTTTCTGTTGGGATTCCAACAAATCCCGTCAGTTTCTTAGCCTCTCTCCATACTGTCCTTGCCACTTTCAAAAGGGGAATTTTTACTCCCACTCTCCTCAAATCTTTTAATTCTAATCCCGTCATTAAATCATCTATTTGCATTTTACTAAGGAGATATTCCTCTATCCTTGTTATTTTTTCCTGTCCTACCCATGATCTTAGATGTTTCAATTGCCCTGCCAAATAATATAAATATAAATCCGGGAGGGCCAGTCCAGCTTCTGTCTTTGGTCTTTGTAATTTATTAAATTTTAATTTACATCTTCCATATGCCCAAATGAACCGAGTCATCTGCGAGTTTAATTTTTTAAATATCTGTTTTGGTATTTTTACTGGGGAGTGTGCAAATACATATAAACACTTGGATAATATAATAGATTTTATCAGGTGAATTCTGCCTGCCATTGATATTGGTAGCTTTATCCATATTTCCAATTTTCTCTTCACATATTCTACTAGTGGGAGTATGTTGGCTTCCATCTCATCTTCGTGTTTCAACGTAATATTTACTCCTAAATATTTAAATACTTCAACTATTTTTAGTGGGGTCTGAGCTCTCCTTTTATTACCTGTTCCCAAGGGCATCAGTGCGGATTTTTGCCAGTTTATTTTTAACCCTGAGAACCTCCCGTATGTTTCTATTATTCTCATTGCTTCCGTGAGAGATGCTTGCGCATCTCCCATATATAGTATAATATCGTCCGCGTATAGGCCTATGTGTTCAATTTTTTCTCCTACTCTAATCCCTTTATATTTATCTGATTGTCTGAATCTATTTGCCAATGCCTCAATTGCCAGAGCAAACAACTGCGGTGACATTGGGCAGCCCTGTCTTGTTCCTCTATATAGTTCTATTGTAGGAGATAATATACCGTTTATTAGCAAATTGGAGCATGGTTGTTTGTAGATTATTCTCACCCATTTTCTAAATTTTTCCCCAAATCCATTCCTTTCCAGAACTGTCTGCAGAAATTCCCATTCTATAGAGTCAAATGCCTTGGCTGTATCCAGTGATGCCAAGGCACTTGTTTCTGGGATAAACTCTCTCATTTGTGTCATATATTGCGTCCTTCTAATATTAATTGATGTAGATTTCCCTGGCATAAAGCCAGTTTGGTCCTCCGCTACTATAGACAAGATTACCTGATTGAGCCTTTTGGCAAGCACTTTTGCCAATACTTTATAATCTATATTTAATAATGATATTGGCCTATACGACCCACACTCAGTTCTGTCTTTGTCTGGTTTTGGTATCAGTATGACTGTGGCATCATACATGGAAACAGGCATTTCTCCCCTTTGGAACGCCTCCCCATACATTTTGGTCATAACTGGTACCATAATTTCTGCATATCGCTGGTACATTTCCAGCGGTATGCCATCTGGTCCTGGAGACTTACCCTTTCCCAGAGAGAAGATAGCTTCTCGTACTTCCTCTTCCTCTATATCCCTCTCTAACTCCTCTTTTTGTTCCTCTGTTAATTTAAGGAAGTTCAAATCCTTCAGGTATTCCTCTATATCTTCTCGAGTACAGGTCAGTGTTGATGTATACATGTTAATATAGTATTTTTGGAATGTCTCAAGTATCTCATCTAATGTGTTTACCACCTCTCTTTTTTCGTTTTTCACCTCTGATATTGCTAGTGATGGTGTTTGTCTTTTTATCATAAAGTTCAGCATCTTATTATATTGTTGTCCTTGTTCAAAGTTTTTTTGTGCATGTTGGAGTTTCTTACGCTTAGCATTAGTTATTAGTTGGTTCTTATATTGCCGTGATGAGGCTGCCCATCTTATTTGGTTTATATTTGAGGGGTCCTCTATAAACCTATTTTCTGCCTGTGCGCATAATTGTTCCATTTCCTCCTCTTCCTGCCTATTAGTACGTTTAATGTATGATATTGTTGATCTTGTTATCCCCCTCAAGTATGCCTTAAATGTGTCCCAGAGTACTCCATCTATTTTCCTGTTGCCATGTGCTTCTAGGAACATTCCCATTTGCTCTGGAATTCTATCATTTAATCCTATCTGGGTTAACCATTGAGCCTGTATCCTATACCCCGTTCTTATTCTTTTTGGGCCTATTTTTAGCTCAAAGGTTAATCCTGAATGGTCAGACACCCCTCTTGTCATATACGCCACAGACCGAACCATTGGCAGGATCTTTTCGTTCCCCATTACCATATCTATTCTAGACATGCATCCTCTCCCAGGTGCATGCCATGAATAAGCCCGGGTCCCAGGGTTTCTGATCCTCCACAAGTCAGCCCATCCTACTTCATTCATAAATTTCTCCAACACCTTCGACCCTTCCCCTCCTTTATGCTTATTTCTTCCGAACCTATCTAATTTTGGGTCTAAACACATATTGAAATCTCCCATACATATGACATATGCCTCTGGATATTCTGACATAAATATCACTGCCTCTTTCAGTACTCGCATTGTAGCTGGGGGGGGTAATAAATCCCCGTGATTACAACAGGCAGTGCATGCACCAACGCAAAGACAAAGACATATCTTCCATCGGGATCTCTTTTTTCTCTAATACACTCCCATGTTACCTGTAAGGAAAGCCCTGCTGGGCCTAGTAGTTCCTCACCGCTGCGATCGCGTGTGCGGGTTCGAGCGGGTGCGCGAGCTACTGCGCATGCGCGGAATCGAGCGGGTGCGCGTGCGCGGGCACGGACGGGCGCGCGCACGGTCATTGGCGCCGGGCGGGCTATTTAAACCAGCCATCTCCATACAGCCCTTGCTGCCTGATCTACAGCGTTCCGCTTGCTAAACCCTGAACTTCTCTGTCTCTGCACCTGTGACCCGGCTTGTCTGTTCACCTGCTCTGCTGTCTGCCCGCCCCGATCCCGGCTTGCCTACGACCATCCTCTTGCTTATCCCCTTGGCTTATCCGCAGTGTGCTCCACAGTTACCAAACCCGGCTTGTCTGACCATTCTGTGCACCTGTCCTGAAGTGTCACCTGTTGTCTGCTGGTTCCTGTTGTCCGCTGCATGCTGGTTCCTGTAGTCCGCTGCCTGCCAGTTCCTGTTGTCTGCTGGTTCCTGTTGTCCGCTGCATGCTGGTTCCTGTAGTCCGCTGCCTGCCAGTTCCTGTGACCACTTACCTGCCAGTTCCTGTTGTCTGCTGGTTCCTGCCACCTGCTGTCTGCTGGTTCCTGTCACCTGTTGTCTGCTGGTTCCTGCCACCTGTTGTCTGCTGGTTCTTGTTGTCCGCTGCATGCTGGTTCCTGTAGTCCGCTGCCTGCCAGTTCCTGTGACCACTTACCTGCCAGTTCCTGTTGTCTGCTGGTTCCTGCCACCTGCTGTCTGCTGGTTCCTGTCACCTGTTGTCTGCTGGTTCCTGCCACCTGCTGTCTGCTGGTTCCTGTTGTCTGCTGGTTCCTGCCACCTGCTGTCTGCTGGTTCCTGTCACCTGTTGTCTGCTGGTTCCTGCCACCTGCTGTCTGCTGGTTCCTGTCATCCCTTGTCAAGTCCTGCTCATCCATCCGCAACTGGTCGATCCTGCCAGACACTCGTGCCTCCTTTGACTTTTGCGCCCCCTGTCTCCACTATCAGGGGCTGCAAGTCTGGGACGTAAGAGAGGTCTCCCACTGCAAGCCAGACTCGCCACTAGGTACGTGACAGTATCAGGCAGCCATGACCGAGTCTGGGCAGGGAGCCTCTCCTATGGAAGAACTCTGCCTACACCTAGCAGGTTTGGCCCAAGCGGTCAATAACCTCCAGGAAGGCTACACACGCCTTGAGAAGCATGTTCTGGCACAAGGATCTCCAGGTGCTCCAGCCAGCCAGCCTACTCCACCGGCAGTCGTGATGCTACCCCCGGAACCTCGAGTACCCACACCTGAAAGGTTCTCCGGTGAGCGTAGCAAGTTCAGGACTTTCCGAAATGCCTGTGAGCTGTTCTTTGCCCTGCAACCCCGAACATTTTCCTTGGAGGCCACCAAAGTAGGCTTTGTGATTTCCCTGCTCCAAAATGACCCCCAACTCTGGGCCCACCGTCTGCTTAAACAGGAAGCCGCCGAACTCGCCCATCTAAGCACCTTCTTCGACGCAATGGCCCGAATGTATGAGGACCCACAGCTCTGTGCCACGGCAGAGACTGCCCTCCATGCCCTACTCCAGGGGCGTAGGCCCGCAGAGGACTATGTTGCGGAATTCAGAAGATGGAGTGCTGACACTAGCTGGAATGATGCGGCCCTCCGCTACCAGTTCCGGTTGGGGTTATCGGACCCCCTGAAGGATGAACTTGCTAGGGTTGGGGTCCCTCCAACGCTTGAGGAGCTCATTAACCAGGCCATACAAATCGACAGGCGCTTACGTGAGCGACGGTCCGAGAAGACCTCGGCTCCGTCTCGCCCCTCTTGGATGTTGCCAAAGGTGCCCTACTTCCCCAGAGGTCCACCGTCGGCTCGACCTTCTGCCTCCACCGAGGGGACTGAACCCATGCAGTTGGGTATGCTTCGCCCTACTCTCACCCCTGAGGAACGGCAGAGACGCCGTCGGGACAATCTGTGTCTGTATTGTGGGGAGCCAGGACACTACGTGCGATCCTGTCCAGCTAAGACCCGTAAGTGGCGCCTTCCTTCAGTTGACCAGGTTATGGCTGTTACTGACACCTCTTCTCACCTCGCTCTCTCTATCCTGTTGCAGCTCCCTGGAAGGAACATTTCGGTCCCCGCCATTATTGACTCAGGAGCCTGCAGCTGTTTCATGGACTCGGCCTTTGCTTCTGCTCATTGCATCCCCTTGCAATCCAAGACCCAGGGACTGCGGATACACCTGGCCGATGGCTCTGCCATTCGGTCTGGACCGGTTACCCAAGAAACCCAGCCTATCTCGGCATGCATAAACCAACTCCACCAGGAACTTTTGTGTCTGGACATTATTTCTTCCCCACTGTTCCCAGTCATTCTGGGCATGCCTTGGCTCCGCGCCCATAACCCCTGCATTGACTGGACCACCAAGGAGATTACCTTTTCTTCCCACTACTGCTCCCAGTACTGCCTTCCCAGGACTGATGCTCAGCCAACCACCTTAATGTGTCTGGACAGCGAAACCCGTCAGTTAGTCCCCAGGGCCTATCACTCCTTTATGGACGTTTTCAGCAAGAAAGGGGCAGAGACCCTTCCTCCTCATCGGGTTTACGATTGCCCCATCGAGCTTCTCCCCGGAGCGGAAGTACCCTTTGGGAGGATCTTTCCCCTGTCCGAACTGGAGCTCTCCGCCCTTAAGGACTACATAGATGACAATCTTCGAAAAGGCTTCATCCGTTCATCCACATCTCCTGCCGGAGCTGGCATTTTCTTCGTAGAGAAAAAGGACCACACCCTCCGGCCATGTATCGATTACAGGGAGTTGAACAAGGTGACTATTAAAAATCGCTACCCCCTACCGTTAGTCCCAGAACTGTTCCAGAGGCTAGGGGCAGCAGTCATCTTCACCAAGTTGGACCTCCGCGGGGCGTATAACCTAGTGCGCATCCGGAAGGGCGACGAATGGAAGACCGCCTTCCGTACGCGATTCGGGCACTTCGAATATCTTGTGATGCCTTTCGGACTCTGCAACGCCCCCGCCACGTTCCAACATTTCATTAATGACATTTTTCGAGACTACCTGGACTTGTTCGTGATCATCTATCTAGATGACATCCTGATCTTCTCCTCTTCCATTGACAGTCACCGTCAACACGTCAAATGCGTGTTGGGGCGACTGCGGCAACACGGTCTGTATGCTAAACCCGAAAAATGCGAGTTTGAGCAACAGAGCATACAGTTTCTGGGGCTCATCATATCCATCGAAGGCATCAAGATGGACCCCCAGAAAATCTCCGCTATCCTTGATTGGCCCGCACCGGTGGATAAAAAGGGGGTACAGCGGTTCGTGGGATTTTCCAATTTCTATCGGAAATTTATCAAGGGCTTCTCGGCCATCATTTCCCCCATCACACAACTAACCCGACAAGGGACTCGGTTCCAGTGGACGACCGAGGCCCAGGCCGCCTTTGTCGCCCTCAAGAAGCTCTTCACTTCTGCCTCCGTCCTGAAGCACCCAGATCCGGCTCTCCCGTTTGTCTTGGAGGTAGACGCATCGGAAATTGCTGTCGGGGCAATACTGTCTCAGAGACAAGGCCCCAAGGCCCTTCTGTTCCCTGTCGGGTTCTTCTCTCGTAAGCTGACGCCCCCCGAACGGAACTACGACGTAGGCGATCGAGAACTGCTAGCAATCAAGGCGGCATTGGAGGAATGGCGGTACCTGTTGGAAGGTGCGGCCCACCCAATTCTCATATATACAGACCACAAGAACCTGGAGTACCTGAAGGCCGCAAAGAGGCTAAAACCACGTCAGGCCAGGTGGGCGCTGTTCTTCTCCAGGTTCGCTTTTCATGTCACCTATAGGCCGGGCTCCAAGAATACCAAACCCGATGCCCTGTCACGGATGTTTATCGACCCTAAGGAGCCTGACCCACCTGACACCATCCTAAATGCGGAGAATTTCCTTCTTCTTCAGGAAGACTTATTAAGCCGGATCAAGCAGGCGTCCAGAGAGGACCCACCACCTGCCAAGTCGGGAGTTTCAGCCAAAGATGGTCTATTCTGGTCCGATGGTAAAATTTTCATTCCAGAGAGTCTCCGGGTCACTATACTTGGGCTTTGCCATGACCATGTACTGGCGGGACACTTTGGCATTGCCAAAACTACAGACCTGGTCCAGCGTACATTCTGGTGGCCCCAACTGGCAAAGGACTGTCAAAAATATGTGGAGTCATGCACTGTTTGCACCCGCAACAAGAGCTGCAGAACCAAGTCTTGGGGGCTACTCAAACCCCTACCTGCTCCGGAAAGGCCGTGGAAACTAATTACCATGGACTTCATTGTGGAACTTCCTCCCTCCGAAGGCCATACGGCCATCTTCGTGGTAGTGGACCGGCTATCCAAAATGGCTCATTTCATTCCCATGA
Source organism: Lithobates sylvaticus (assembly GCA_028564925.1). Lineage (NCBI taxonomy): Eukaryota > Metazoa > Chordata > Amphibia > Anura > Ranidae > Lithobates > Lithobates sylvaticus. Next base: position 243,182,850 of record CM053030.1, read on the forward strand.
AAGGGACTCCCTCGGCACCGGAGACAGCGCAAGCTTTCATTAAAGGTATTGTTAGACTTCACGGGGTTCCAGCGAACATCATCTCAGACAGGGGCGTCCAATTTACATCCCGGTTCTGGAAGGCTCTCTGCAATTCTCTTGGCATCGAACTGTCCTTATCCTCTGCATACCACCCACAGACGAACGGGCAGACAGAAAGAACGAACCAGACACTTGAGCAATACCTGCGTTGTTTCTCATCCTTCTCTCAACAGGACTGGCTCCCTCTGTTGCCATTGGCGGAATTCGCCTACAACAACTCTACCCATTCCACTACCAAGCAGACCCCGTTTTTTGCCAACTATGGTTACCATCCGTCATTCCTGCCTAACTCAGTACCAGAATGCTCCGTCCCTGCTGTTCTAGAGACTGTGGATTTCTTTTCGTCTAATAATAAGTTGTTGCAGGAAACTATGACCCGGGCGCAAGACCTCAATAAGGAAGTCTTCGACAGGGGCAGACGGGGGCAACTGGTCCTGGAACCTGGAGACAAAGTATGGTTGTCCACAATCAATCTCCGGCTTGCTTGCCCTTCTAGGAAGCTAGGCCCCAGATTCTTGGGCCCCTTCGCAGTTAAGCGGAAGATCAACGAGGTGGCATAGGAGCTGGAGTTGCCGGGATCACTTCGGGTACACCCGGTTTTTCATGTTTCGCTCCTGAAGCCAGCAGTTCCCAATTCCTTCCCTGGACGTTCCACAGATCCTCCAGCTCCTATAATGGTCAATGGGGAAGAGGAATTTGAGGTGGAAACAATTGTGGACTGTCGGAAAAGGAATAACCAGATACAGTACCTCATCAAGTGGAAGGGATACGGTTCAGAAGAAAACTCATGGGAACCCGAAGCCAACTTACATGCCAGACACCTGATCCAGGCCTTCAAGAGATCTCACCCTGAAAAGCTGTCCCAGTTGGGCATCCGGAGGCTGCCCCTTGGGGGGGGGCAATGTAAGGAAAGCCCTGCTGGGCCTAGTAGTTCCTCACCGCTGCGATCGCGTGTGCGGGTTCGAGCGGGTGCGCGAGCTACTGTGCATGCGCGGAATCGAGCGGGTGCGCGTGCGCGGGCACGGACGGGCGCGCGCACGGTCATTGGCGCCGGGCGGGCTATTTAAACCAGCCATCTCCATACAGCCCTTGCTGCCTGATCTACAGCGTTCCGCTTGCTAAACCCTGAACTTCTCTGTCTCTGCACCTGTGACCCGGCTTGTCTGTTCACCTGCTCTGCTGTCTGCCCGCCCCGATCCCGGCTTGCCTACGACCATCCTCTTGCTTATCCCCTTGGCTTATCCGCAGTGTGCTCCACAGTTACCAAACCCGGCTTGTCTGACCATTCTGTGCACCTGTCCTGAAGTGTCACCTGTTGTCTGCTGGTTCCTGTTGTCCGCTGCATGCTGGTTCCTGTAGTCCGCTGCCTGCCAGTTCCTGTTGTCTGCTGGTTCCTGTTGTCCGCTGCATGCTGGTTCCTGTAGTCCGCTGCCTGCCAGTTCCTGTGACCACTTACCTGCCAGTTCCTGTTGTCTGCTGGTTCCTGCCACCTGCTGTCTGCTGGTTCCTGTCACCTGTTGTCTGCTGGTTCCTGCCACCTGTTGTCTGCTGGTTCCTGTTGTCCGCTGCATGCTGGTTCCTGTAGTCCGCTGCCTGCCAGTTCCTGTGACCACTTACCTGCCAGTTCCTGTTGTCTGCTGGTTCCTGCCACCTGCTGTCTGCTGGTTCCTGTCACCTGTTGTCTGCTGGTTCCTGCCACCTGCTGTCTGCTGGTTCCTGTTGTCTGCTGGTTCCTGCCACCTGCTGTCTGCTGGTTCCTGTCACCTGTTGTCTGCTGGTTCCTGCCACCTGCTGTCTGCTGGTTCCTGTCATCCCTTGTCAAGTCCTGCTCATCCATCCGCAACTGGTCGATCCTGCCAGACACTCGTGCCTCCTTTGACTTTTGCGCCCCCTGTCTCCACTATCAGGGGCTGCAAGTCTGGGACGTAAGAGAGGTCTCCCACTGCAAGCCAGACTCGCCACTAGGTACGTGACATTACCCCTCGATGGACCAAGAGAGAAACCCCTCTTGAATATGTAGTATGACATGAGTGGCTTGACCATTGTATCCAAGATTTTTCTAGATATTTCAATCTCTCTTTAGTCATATGTGTTTCTTGGATACAAATGATCTTTGCCTGCACCTTGTTAATTTCTGAGAAAACCTGTGTTCGTTTTAATTGCGTTCCCATACCTCTCACATTCCATGACAAAAATGTGTGCTGATTACTCATATTTGATGTATTTTATTTTAGCCATTGTTCCCCGAAAAATAAAAGAAGAGGAAAAATAAATCCTATGTCCCTTTTTCCTTTCCGTGACCATTCTCTTTTCTACCTCTCTCTTCTCATTGATCCATTCCGTTCCATTCATCCATAACATTTTTTTTAGGGCATTACCAACATATTGCATTTTTGCTCTTATATAGGTAATTTATTTCAATTTCAGCCTGTCTGCTCCTGCCCTTTTTCCGCTTAATCGGGAATATAAGGGGCGAGGGGGGGGCCGCCAAGGTGGGGGGAGGAGAAGGCATCCCCTCCTATCACCCTCTCCCTCCCTTTTAAAAAAAAAAGAAAAAAAAAAAAAGGGGAAGCACCGCACGAAAAAAAAAAAAAAAGGAAATATGTTTTTCTTGCTCTTTGTTATTATAAAAAAAAAAAAGAGAAAAAAATAAAAATAAAAAGGGGGGCAAGAGAGAGATTTCCTCTCACTCTTCCCTCTCTTCCCCTTGTAGCAAGTGCTTTATTTCAATGTGTTTCTCTGTGATTTTTAGCTCCATTTTCCTATTTATACACACCCCATCACCCTCAACTTTACCCCCCTCCTCCCTATCCCTCCCACTCCCCTATCAAAAAAAAAAAAACCCACAAATAAACATTTATATTTTACCTTTCCCCATTGTCCCCTCAAAAGAAGGAAAAGAAGAGAAGGAAAGGGGGAGAAAAAGAAGAAGACGAAAAGGGCAAAGCACAAGAAAAAAAAAAATAATTTCAATTAAGAGAGAAAAAAACACAAAAAAAGAAAAAAAAAAGGGGGGAAATAAAAACAAATATAAAGTAGGGAGAGTGTCCCTCTCATCCCCCCTCCTCCGCCCCCCCACCAAAGTCCCGATCTTCTTGGTGTCTCTTATCCTTTCAGGACTTCTCTGTTTCTCCTATCGAGGCATAGGCCTGGTTATTTCCAGCCAGTCTTTAGCTTGTTCAGGTGTACTGAAGAACAAAGTCTTTCCCCCTTCCTCCACTCTCAATCGGGCTGGGTATGCCATAGAATATTCAATTCCTGCCTCTCTCATTTTTCGTTTAATTTCATAAAATGTTGCCCGTTGTTTTTGCAGCTCCAGAGAGAAGTCTGGAAATATTGATATTTTGCTCTTTTCATAGCGAATGTCTCCTTTTTGTCTTGCTTTCCGCAGAATTGTGTCTCTGTCTCTGCAATTTAGTAGTCGTGCCAACAGGGGTCTAGGGGGAAACCCTGGTTTAGGTGTTACTGCCGGGACCCTATGCGCTCTCTCCACTGCATATGCTGCTGATACCTCCATATCTGGGAATACATTTTTCAGCCATTTTTCTATAAAGTCACCAGGATTAAACCCTTCTGCCTTCTCTGGTAAACTGACTATTCTTAAGTTATTGCGGCGCATACGGTTCTCAAAATCATCAGATTTTTGATGCCACAGGGTAATCTGTTTTTCAATCGTGACTATCTTTTTAGGCATAGGGGTAACAGTATCTTCCAATAAAGCAGTCCTATTTTCCACTTCCATCATTCTCTCTCTTATACTCTGCATATCATGCCTGATCAGTCCTATATCATTTATAATCTCATCCATTTTACCTGTTAAGGCTGTATTGCTCGAGTGGATGGCCTCCATTATCTGGGAGTTCATCTGTTCCACGGTCAGTTTGGGATGTTTCTCCTGCTTTTCTGCTGCTTTCCCGGACTGCGGCTGGGACGTGTTAAGCTTCTGGGTTTCCAGCGCTGATGGTCCACCACTCCGTGTCTGTGGGGGGCTACGCCCGCCGTCTTGCTTATCCGTTCGAGCAAATTCTTTAAGACGATCGGCCGCCGACTGCTTACTATTGCTCATCGCACCAAGCGATCGTTTTCACGGGTTTCACGAGATTAAAGTCTCGGTAGCAGAGGCCGATCAGGGTTCCGTAGGAGACTCGGGCTCCACCAAGCGTTCGTTTTCGCGGACTTAGGGTCTCGGTAGCAGGGACTATTCAGGATACTGTTGGAGACTCAGGCTGATCTCAAACCTCCCGCAGTTCACATCCGAACGCCGCGTCCGACCGTCACATCCGGTCGCGTCAGCGGAAGCGGAAGTCAGGCCCCCCTGCTTATATGCAAGTTAATGCCATAAAAAGTGTTTTGGTATCCCGGTGCCATTAACCACACTGAGAAGAAATCCTGATTTCCCCCCAGGAGACTCTCCCAACTTCCTCCAACACGAATGGCCTTTTGATGATGTCCTAACCCTCCAAATGGGAAACCCATTTCCCTAGACAGACTCAGAGCAACTACAAAAACATCTTCTTTCTCCTTCTGGACATATAGACAAATACGTAATTTCCTCTCTACTCACTCCCCCCAAGCTAATTGGACGAGACAATTTACCCCTTTTGAATCTCTCTGTCAACGTAAGACACCTCAAAGACATCTCATCTCCCTCCTATACTCCCTACACCTAGAACCCCCCAACCTGGCTCTTTCCCTGTCACAAAACTCATGGAACAGAGACCTACAAACTCCCTTGACAACTGAGGAATGGACTAGAGTCCATGAATACGCACATGGGGGCTCACTGAACATCGCCATCCAGGAGAACGGATACAAATCGATTACCAGGTGGTACAGAACACCCTCTTGCCTCCATAAATTTTCACCCACCATACCCAACATCTGCTGGAGATGTAACTCGGAGGTGGGGACTATGCTACATATTTGGTGGTAGTGCCAAAATATCCAACCATTCTGGAAGGAAGTTCATAGTTTAATTTCGCAGATCACCACTTTCACCCTTGATTACACCCCAGCACAGTTCCTTCTACATCACACATCCTTATCCAAAAAGACCTACTGCAAATCTCTGGCCATGCATATGGTTAATGCAGCTAGGCTTTGTATCCCCAAACACTGGCGTTCAAAATGCACTCCGACAATCAGGGAATGGTTCGCAAGCATTTCAAGAATTAAAGATATGGAGGAAATGATCCACATTTCACAAGAAACAATGGGTACATTTTCATTTACTTGGGCTTGTTGGTCACATTTCATGACTACTCATATACATAGGCAATACATAGCCCCAGGCTAAGATACTCTTCCCATAAGATTGTGAACAGTCCCCCCCCCCAGTCACCGGGGACAGGCGCGGCGCCACCCCCATCCCCCTTTACGTAAGCTCAACATCCCTAGCTAATCCTTCCCCCCTTTCCTTCGTTCTTTTCCCTCTATCCTTTTCCCTCTGCTCTTCTCCCCTCTATCCCCCTCCCACTGTACTCCCTTTATCTACCCCTCTCCTTCTATTCTATTATTTCTATGGAGCAGGCTCCTATTGAAAGCATTAATGCATTCAACCTCCGAACCCGGATTGGAGATGTAAACCCCCTCCTATCTTCCTATTTAGAGAGGGGAGGTTTGGGGGGGAGGTGAAAGGTGATAATGTCCCTCTACCCCTAGAAATCATTTGTATAAAGCGATCCTGGTCTTGGATCATAACCCTGTCTGACAGGGCGCACTTATGAATTACCTTCTTTATCTGTTATTGCTATGTATACTTGACCATAAGCTGTACTGATAAGACAGTGTTAACCCTTTGTCTGTTTCTATTGGTTTGCTGAATAAAATCTTTATGGAAAAAAAAAAGTGTTTTGTGACCCGGGTCCTGCCCCAGGGGACATGTATTAATGCAAAAGAAAACTTTTAAAAACAAATGTTTTTTCAGGAGCAGTGATTTTAATAATGCTTAAAGGGGTTGTAAAGGTTGTTTTTTTATTTTCTAATTAGGTTCCTTTAAGCTAGTGCATTGTTGGTTTACTTATCTTTTCCTTCAATTTCCCTTCAAAATGTTCTTTTTTCTTTGTTTTCTTTGTCTGAATTTCTTACTTTTTGTTCCTCCTCAGTAAGCTGTTCAGTAAGCTGTTCTGGCTGACTAAATACAGCTCAGATGATGGTGTGAAGTTTCCTGAGGAGAAACAGGAAGTGAGAAATTCAGACAAAGAAAAAAAACATTTAGAAGGGAAATCAAAGGAAAAGATAAGTGAACCAACAATGCACTAGCTTGAAGGAACCTATTTAGAAAATAAAAAACAAACCTTTACAACCCCTTTAAATTGACAGGGGTGTGGCTAGACTGCAGGTATTAGAAGCGTATGGAGGACGGAGAGTGTTGTTATCCGACCCACTGCATTAAATAGTGGACGAACGGAACAAGGAGTGGGTGAGACAGTACTATCTGGCACACTACCCTAGATCGCTTCACTAGCACATGGAGTTTTGTGACCCGTTTATTTTGGCTTGCTTTGGCTTGTTTTTAATCATACACATGTGAGTGCAATAGTGTGGAATGGCTAAGTTTTAATAAATGTGCTGTGCTTTAACACACTATTTGGAGCACTTTTTATTTTGCATGTGGAATAACCATTATTTGAGGAAAAGGAATTGTGACAGTTACATTTGAAATCTGGAGATCCAATTTAACCCCTATTGAGTGTGGTTAGAAGTGAGTTATGCCAAACACGAGAGTGGGAGGCATATGTAGCTGGTGAGTCTTTAAAGAGGAAGTAAACCCTGAGTAAATTTTTAGATCAGAAGTTCTGGTATTTTTTACGACCTTTGGAAAACTATGTTAGGCATGCTGGATACATTTATTTGACTGGGTTGCAGCAGGATCTCCAAATTCAATAAATATACTCTGGGTTGATACCCTGCAACCTTTACAGAAGTTAAACAGTTGTTACACAGAGAAAGAGTTGTGACTATCAACAATAATTAAGATTCCTCCTGTGCAGGAGGGGGTCAACTGCAATTTCTGTAATTCTTAATGATACTGTGCTATATATGTGTTATCTTAATGCGATGTACACAACTTTTCTATATTTGATTTGCCTCAACAGCCTTCCTAATGGGGTCCTTTTCTTAGGCACAGGCTCCATGACAGCGGATTTAAAGGGGCTACCCTACTAAAAAAAAAAAAAAAAGAATGGGGTCCCCCCAAATCTATTCCGAAACCTTAACGAGCATGCACCCTGGCTGGCCAGAAAAGGTGGGGGTGAGGGGGAGTATACACCCCCCCTCCTGAATCATAGCGGGCAACATGCCCACAACATGGGGAGGGTACCTTGCCAGTGGGAAGCTCCCTGGCAAACCACCTTGTCCTCATGTTAATGTGGGGAAGGGCCATTTTCCCACAATCCTTTGGAATCATACCTTTTTTTGTTTCGGCTGGTTGGGGCATTATTCATAATAAATTATGTGAATCTATATGGTTTTAGTATGTTATTCATGATGGATTTTTACTGTGTAACATTTTTCCTTTTTTTCCCTTTAATTAAGGCCTTTTTAAATGGAGCTTCCAGATCCCCAAAACCACCAGGCCAAAGTTGTGGGGAAGAGGTCCTTGTCCTCATTAACATGAAGGTTTACTCAGTTAAGGTACCCTCTCCTTTTTGAGGGCCTATGTTCTGATATGGTTCAGGAGGGGGGTTCAAGTATACCTCCCTTCCTTTCCTGGTCAGCCAGGCTGCACGCTGGAACAAGGGTCTGGTATAGATTTTGGGAAGACCCTACACATTTCTTTTGTTTTTCACATATAGTCCTTTACCTTTAAAAAAAACATACCAGATCTAAAGGGTCTAATATAGAATTTTAGGGGACCACACTCTATTTTGTTTTGTTATGACTGATACATGTGGCTTTCTCCATTTTGAGGGGTCTAATATAGAATTTTAGGAGACCCCACTCCATTTTGTTTTGTTAGGTCTGATACATGTGGCTTTTTCCATTTTGAGGGCCTATGTTCTGATATGGTTCAGGAGGAGAGTTCAGGCTTACCTCCCTTCCTTTCCTGGTCAGCCAGTCTGCATCCTGGAATAAGGGTCTGGTATGGATTTTGGGAAGACCCTACACATTTCTTTTGTTTTTCACACAGAGTACTCCTTTACCTTTAAAAAAACATACCAGATCTGAAGGGTCTAATAAAGAATTTATATTATATTATATATTAGACAAAAACGAGCCGTTACCCATGCAGTGCAGGCAAACTCCCACTGCATAGGAAAGAAAATTGCCAGGAGTTCAGCTTTAAGCATTAATACCAAAATATACAATTCCTCTTGTGTTTTTTCTAAAACATGCACCTTTTTAATTATTTGTAAGCTTTTTTTTTTACCTTGCAAGGACTTCTCTGTCCAGGTTATGAAAACAAATGCAGCCTCAATGTGCAAATCAAATGCAGCCTCACTGTGTCCCATCAAATGCCGCCACTGTGCCATATCAAATGCTCCCACTGTGACATCAAATGCTGCCACTGTGCCCCAGCTAATACAGCTACTGTGCCCATCTTATGCAGCCACTGTGCAGCATATAATGCAGCCACTGTGCCCATCATATGCAGCCACTGTGCCCATCAAATGCAGCCTCACTGTTCCCCATCAAATGCAGCCTCACTGTGCCCATCAAATGCAGCCTCACTGTGCCCTATCAAATGCAGCCTCACTGTGCCCATAAAATTCAGCCTCACTGTGTCCCATCAAATGCAGCCTCACTGTGCCATATTAAATGCTGCCAGTGTGCCCCCCCGCCCGCCGTCTGTACTTACCCTGTCTCGTGGCAGTGGGACAGCTCCTCAATGTCTTCTCCCGTCCTCTCTTTCCATCCTCTGCTATGATTGGATGCCTGATAGGCATCCATTCACAGCGCCTGTTGTTTCAGCCAATCAGGTGATGGGTAACAGATCCGGGTACCTGATTGGCGGAGAGGCGGTTTAGTGTTAGGAAAATGAATATTCATTCACTTTACTAACACAGCATGGTGTTCGCAGGTCACCTTTTTTGACGCCTATTAGAGCCTATGGCTCTAATCAGGTGCAATGCAGGAATCTATCTATTGGTGATAGAGGGGTGGCTGGAGAGAGGGGGCAGCACCTGTGCGCCCTTACGGACGCACCACAACTGCTACTGGATCAATTTGAATATAATACTACAAACAATTTACATCTATTTTATTTGATCCTTTTACTTCAGTATTCAATGCGGCTGCACTCACTTTCTCTTTCCCCGATGATAAGTTAAAAGCTTTAATTATTACACTACCTAAACGTGGTAAGGAAACCCCTTCCCCTCAAAACTTCTTCCCCATATTGTTGGTAAACCACGATTAAATGATTAAACTATTTGCCAAGGTGATAGTGAGCAGGATTATTGACATCCTTCCCACTCTAATTCATCCAGATCAATCGGGGTTCACAAAAGGGAGACAAACTGTAGACGCTACAAGGCGTATAATCAACATCCTTCATCACCCCAATTGTCAGAAAATGCCTTCTCTGCTTCTGGCTTTTCATGTGGAGAAGGCATTTGACAGAATACACTGGTCATATCTACAGCAGACCCTTCAAAAATGTGGATTCCAAGGTCATATCTTATCTGCGATAATGGCTCTCTACTCCAAGCCTTCAGCCCAGGTTTACTGTTCGCCAATGCTCTCCACTACTTTCTCTATAGCAAACGGTACCCGTCAGGGATGTCCCCTGTCCCCACTGATTTTCACTCTCCTTATGTAACCACTGGCCCACAAGATTTGTTCCCATTCAAACATTCTAGGAATCAAAATTGGTACTGAGGAACATAAAATAATCTGTTTGCAGATGGCGTAATTCTTATGCTGTCAGACCCACAGTCCTCCTCTTGCAAGAATTTAGCTTTATTTTCTACTATAAGGTCAACGTTTCCAAATCTTACATCCTAGGACTTAATTTTTCCCCTACTACCCATTCTATCCTCTCTGACCGTTTCCCACTTTTCTGGGTGGATAAATCTATAAAATACCTAGGAGTACAGCTCACAGCTAACCCTAAGTCTTTATTTCAGGAAAACATCATTCCCTACCTCCAATACCTACAATCTGAATTAGCACACCTTTCCAAATTCACACTCTCATGGATGGGAGGATTTGTGTCCTTCAAGATGCTTAAACTCCCACAGCTATTATACCTCTTCTGATCCCTACCTATCCCTATACCCACATCCTATTTTTGAAAACTACAATGTTAAACCACTTTATCTGTGAATAGAGCAAGATGTACCCACATCAAGCTCATCAAACATAAATCGGTTGGAGGCATGGGACTTTTCCGACCTCATGCACTATTATCTAGCCACTCTATTGGCACAATTAAAGGTATGGTTAGCGCCTCATTCACAGAGTCTGTGGAGATGCTTTGAAACCCTATAAGTTCCTGGTAGGAATCTTCATAGTTGGATCATCAGCACTCTCCACAAACACAAGAAGGATGCGCTCCTGTCCCCTGCTGTATTAGCCTTTATGGTGGCTTTCCACCACCTGGTCTTCAAATCACCCCATGGGAACTCTCTAATAGGGATGGGCGAACGGTTCGGCCCAAGCATAAGTTCAGGCCGAACTTTGGTTGTTCGGATGTTCGGCGAACACGAACAATATGCAGTGTTCGGCGAACACCGAACAATATGCAGTGTTCACGGTAAATTTGAAAGCCGCGGAACACCGTGTAAGTCTATGGGACACTAACATGAATAACCAAAAGTCCAATATTAAAAGTGATGATATCTTCCGTTGACATGCAGAGAAACGTGAAGGATTCACGTTGGCTCAAGGTGTACTAATAAGGTTAACACCTTGAGCCAAAGTGAATCCTTCTGGATACATGAAATGGAAACTCTACACCCGTCTGGACATAATATTGAGTTTGATATTAATTGCTTTATAAATTTCTATTTTCTTTTAACCACTTCAGCCCCGGACCATTTGGCAGCCAAAGGACCAGAGGTCTTTTTTCAATTTCGCACTGCACTACTTTAACTGGTAATTGCGCGGTCATGCAATTTTGTAACCAAACGAAATTTGCGTCCTTTCTTCCCACAAATAGAGCTTTCTTTTGATGGTATTTGATTGCCTCTGTGATTTTTTATTTTTTGCGATATAAATGGAAAAAGAGCGAAAATTTTTGAAAAAAAAAAGAGATTTTCTACTTTTTGTTATAAAAAAAATCTAATAAATTCAATTTTAGTCAAACATTTGGGCCAAAATGAATTCAGCCACATGTCTTTAGTAAAAAAAATGCCAATAAGCGTATATTTATTGGTTTGCGCAAAAGTTATAGCGTCTACAAACTAGAGTACATTTTCTGGAATTTACACCGCTTTTAATTTATGACTGCCTATTTCATTTCTTGAGGTGCTAAAATGGCAGAGAAGTACAAAACCCCCCCAAATGACCCCATTTTGGAAAGTAGACACCCCAAGCTATTTGCTGAGAGGCATGTTGAGCCCATTGAATATTTTTTTTTTTAGTCCCAAGTGATTGAATAAAGACAAAAATAAAAAAGATTTTTTTTTTTTTTTCAAAAAGTTGTCACTAAATGATATATTGCTCACACATGCCATGGTTATATGTGGAGATGCACCCCAAAATCCATTTTGCTGCTTCTCCCGAGTATGGGGATACCACATGTGTGGGACTTTTTGGGAGCCTAGCCGCGCACGGGGCCACGAAACCCAATCAACGCCTTCAGGGTTTCTAAGGGTGCAAATCTTTGATTTCACTCCTCACTACCTATCACAGTTTTGAAGGCCATAAAATGCCAAAATAGCACAAAACCCCCCAAAATGACCCCATTTTGGAAAGTAGACACCCCAATCTATTTGCTGAGAGGCATGTTGAGTACATGGAATATTTTATATTTTGCCACAAGTTGCGGGAATATTACAAACTTTTTTTTTTTTGCCCAAAGTTGTCACTAAATGATATATTGCCCACACATGCCATGGGCATATGTGGAATTACACCCCAAAATACATTCTGCTGCTTCTCCTGAGTACGGGGATACCACATGTGTGGGACTTTTTGGGAGCCTATCTGCATACGGGACCCCGAAAACCAAGCAACGCTTTCAGGATTTCTAAGGGCATAAATTTTTGATTTCACTCCTCACTACCTATCACTACCTATCACAGTTTTGAAGACCATAAAATGCCAAGATGGCACAAAACCCCCCAAATGACCCCATTTTGGAAAGTAGACACCCCAAGCTATTTGCTGAGAGGCATGTTGAGCCCGTTGAATATTTTTTTTTTTAGTCCCAAGTGATTGAATAAAGACAAAAAAAAATAAATAAAAAAAATGTATTCAAAAAGTTGTCACTAAATGATATATTGCTCACACATGCCATGGTTATATGTGGAATTGCACCCCAAAATACATTTTGCTGCTTCTCCTGAGTATGGGGATACCACATGTGTGGGACTTTTTGGGAGCCTAGCCGCGTACGGGGCCCCGAAACCCAAGCACCGCCTTCAGGATTTCTAAGGGTGCAAATTTTTGATTTCACTCCTCACTACCTATCACAGTTTCGAAGGCCATAAAATGCCAAAGTAGCACAAAACCCCCCCAAATGACCCCATTTTGGAAAGTAGACACCCCAAGCTATTTGTTGAGAGGCATGGTGAGTATTTTACAGCTCTCATGTGTTTTTGAAAATGAAGAAAGTAAAGAAAAAATTTTTTTTTTTTTTCTTTTTTCAATTTTCAAAACATTGTGACAAAAAGCGAGATCTGCAAAATACTCACCATACCTCTCAGCAAATAGCTTGGGGTGTCTACTTTCCAAAATGGGGTCATTTGGGGGTGGTTTGTGCCATCTGGGCATTCCATGGCCTCCGAAACTGTGATTGGCAGTGAGGAGTGAAATAAATAAATTACACCCTTAGAAAGCCTGAAGGCGGTGCTTGGATTTTGGGGTCCCGTACGCGGCTAGGCTCCCAAAAAGTCCCACACATGTGGTATCCCCGTACTCAGGAGAAGCAACAGAATGTATTTTGGGGTGTATCTCCACATATGCCCATGGCATGTTTGAGCAATATATCATTTAGTGACAACTTTTTGTAAAAAAAAATATTATTTTTTTTTTTTTCATTATTCAATCTCTTGGGACCAAAAAAAAAAATATTTAATGGGCTCAACATTGCTCTCAGCAAATAGCTTGGGGTGTCTACTTTCCAAAATGGGGTCATTTGGGGGGGGGGGGGTTTGAACTGTCCTGGCATTTTATGCACAACATTTAGAAGCCTATGTCACACGTCACCCACTCTTCTAACCACTTGAAGATAAAGCCCTTTCTGACACTTTTTGTTTACATGAAAACATATTTTTTTTTTGCAAGAAAATTACGTTGAACCCCCAAACACTATATATATTGTTAAAGCAAAGGCCCTACAGATTAAAATGGTGAGTGTTGCATTTTTTTTTTCCACACAGTATTTGCGCAGCGATTTTTCAAACGCATTTTTTGTGGAAAAAAATACACTTTTTTTTTATTTTAATGCACTTAAACACACTATATTGCTCAAATTTTTGATGAAATAAAAAATATGATCTTAGGCCGAGTACATGGATACCAAACACGACATGCTTTAAAATTGCGCACAAACACACAGTGGCGACAAACTACATACATTTTTAAAAGCCTTTAAAAGCCTTTACAGGTTACCACATTAGATTCACGGAGGAGGTCTACTGCTAAAATTACTGCCCTCGATCTGACCTTCGCGGTGATACCTCACATGCATGGTGCAATTGCTGTTTACATATGACGCCAGACCGACGCTTGTGTTCGCCTTTTTTAGTTTTTCTTTTTATTTAGCTTTTTTATTTTATTTTTAAACTGTTCCTTCCATTTTTTTTTCTTAGTTGTCATTTTTATTGTTATCGCAGGGAATGTAAATATCCCCTATGATAGCAATAGGCAGTGACAAGTACTCTTTTTTTGAAAAAATTGCTGTCTATTAGACCCTAGATCTTTCCTCTGCCCTCAAAGCATCTGACCACACCAAGATCGGTGTGATAAAATGCTTTCCCAATTTCCCAATGGCGCGGTGGGTATGCCCACCATTAGAATACCTCCCTTCATCCACCCACTTCTAATGATGGGCATACATGCACCATTTATATATGCCGAAGCATGGGGGCATTCTCCCGCAAAAAAAGTTATGCCACGTACACATGGTCGCACTTTTTTCGACCGTATGTACGTGGCATTAGGAGCAAAATCGCTCCTCCGCCCTCTGCTGCCCCCATGCTTCGGCATATATGCTCTTTTTTTTAACTGTGGTGGTGAAATCACCTCCTACAGCGTTGGAGTCGCGGCTTTATGTATCGTGGGAGCAAACGCTGTTGCTGTCAAGATAAATAAATCCACGCTGCAACTGAATGGCGTACCTGCTAAGCAAATAATGGTTAACATTAAAACTAAGTAACATTACAGTATAACAGTAAGACCTTACCATACCATACCTGCAAAGCAAATACCCCAAAAAAACATAGTAAAAAATAAAACATTTTGTTAACGCAACCGGTGCCTAAAATATATATATGCCGAAGCATGGGGGCATCCTCCCGCAAAAAAGTTATGCCACGTACACATGGTCGCACTTTTTTCGACCGTATGTACGTGGCATTAGGAGCAAAATCGCTCCTCCGCCCTCTGCTGCCCCCATGCTTCGGCATATATGCTCTTTTTTTTAACTGTGGTGGTGAAATCACCTCCTACAGTGTTGGAGTCGCGGCTTTATGTATCGTGGGAGCAAACGCTGTTGCTGTCAAGATAAATAAATCCGCGCTGCAACTGAATGGCGCACCTGAAAACAAAAAAATGGTTAACAATAAAACATACCTGAAAAGCAAGCATGATAAAACATAATAAAACATTGCAGAATAGAGTAAAAAAGAGCAACAATAGAGAGAGAGAGAGAGAGAGAGTAACAATAAAACGACAACTATTTTTGGTTTTTTATTTTATATTTTTTTGGGGGTTTTTTTTTTTTTTTTGTATTTTTTTTTACACTTTTTTTTTAAACTTTTTTTTTTTTTTTAACTATAACTATAATTTTAACTGTAACGGTCGGGTCTCAAAATGCGATGGCATTCTTGAGACCCTGCAACTATAATTTTAACTGCAACGGTCGGGTCTCAAAATGCGATGGCATTCTTGAGACCCTGTGAAAGTGTATCCTAGCCTGTGAAATGCTGTACCCTACGCTAAAACCTCACTAGTTCGTGGTAGCGTTCAAAACATTCACCAACGCAGAGACCAGGATTGTCAGGACAGCGTGGACAATAATAACGGCTGTCACGCCTACATCCGTGCTTGCTGCAGACACGACATCTTTTTTGGGGGGCTCGTTGGGTAGGGGTACTCGGGAGGACATAAGGGTAATGCCTCTCATGCAGCCGGCTAACTGCATTTGGTAGGGGATGGTGAGGTGTGGAATCGCCTGGATACAGGAGTTCCATGACAACCGCTCCCTGGAATTCAAGGAAGGGTAACGTCCCGCCTGAAGCTCCGTATAGCACATGAGCATTCAGCAAAGCCAATTGGAATAAATAAATAGACACTTTTTTGTACCAGCGTCTAGCCTTATGGGCAACTAGGTACGGCGCCAACAACTGGTCGTTGAGGTCCACCCCCCCCATATTAAGGTTGTATTCGTGGACACAGAGGGGTTTCGTCACAACACCAGCCGCCGTACGAATTTGGACTGTCGTGTCTGCATGAAGGGAGGTAAGAAGGAAAACATTCTTATTATCCCTCCACTTCACAGCGAGCAAGTTATTACACTTCAAGCAGGCTCTCTCCCCCAGCCTAAGACGGGAATCTACAAGCTGCTGGGGAAAGCCCCGGCGATTAGGTCGCACGGTGCCACATGCTCCAATCTGCTGATCAAACAAGTGACTAAACAGTGGCACGCTCGTGTAATAATTGTCCACGTACAAGTGGTACCCCTTTCCGAATAAGGGTGACGCCAAGTTCCACACTATCTTGCCAGCGCTCCCTATGTAATCTGGACAGTTCTCCGGCTCTACGTAACTATCTTTTCCTTCATAAACCGAAAAGCTCCACGTATAGCCTGTTGCCCTGTCACAGAGCTTGTAGAGCTTGACCCCATATCTGGCACGCTTGCTGGGAAGGAACTGTTTGAAAGACAAGCGGCCAGAAAACTTAATCAGGGACTCGTCAACGCAGACAACTTGATTGGGCGTAAACAAGGCTGCAAAACATTGGTTGAAGTGGTTTATGAGGGGCCGAATTTTGTAGAGCCGATCAAATTCAGGGTCTCCACGAGGACGACAAAGTTCATTGTCACTGAAGTGCATGAACCGCAAAATCATCTCGTATCGTGCCCTGGACATGGAGCAAGAGAACACGGGCATTTGGTGGTGCGGTGAGGTGGACCAATAAGACCTCAGCGTCGGGAATTTGTGTATGCCCATGTTGAGGGAAAGGCCCAGAAAGGTCTTAAATTCGGAAACCGTAATTGGTTTCCAATCTCTGGCAAGGGAAGGCACTTGGGGATTAGCGGCGATGTATTGACCAGCGTATATATTACTTTGGTCCACAATAGATCTATAGAGATCTTCCGTGAAAAACAGCGAATAAAAATCGGATGGCTTAAAATCAGCTGTTTCCACCTGAATACCGGGTTGGCCAGTGAATGGGGGAAGTACGGGTCCTGCAGAAGTGGTGGGCACCCAATCAGGATTGGCGAATTCTGCAGGAAGGACACTATGGGATCGACGGACCTGCCTTTGTCTTCTTCTTGGTGGCAGCGGGACACTACTTGTGCTTGCCACCTCGCCAGCTTCCACTGCACTTATGGGACTCGCCACGTCACCAAGTGTTACTGCAGTGCTGGTTTGACTACGTCCAGGGTGTACTAGGCCGCTGGTGCTTGCCAGTTCACCAGAAGGAATAGCGGCGCTAGTACTTCTCTGCTCCATACGAGAGACCTGCGGTTCCTGCACCTCAACAACATCAGAAGATCGGGATCGGGTACGCCTGACCTTAGCAGGGACCTCACCTTCGTCGCCAGAGCTATCTGTCATGGAGCCGCTGTCGTCTACTGGATCGTATTCTGAGCCTGATTCTGACAGATGAGTGACCTCCTCTTCACTATCTGACATACTCAGAAACAAGTAGGCCTGTTCACTAGTGTACTTGCGATTTGCCATTTTGGGCTCTAAATTTAGTAGTACACTAGTGAGATTCACAGGAAAAAAAAGCTCCTAGGCTGCTGGCAACTGAATCAAAACGCTACCAAAAAAACTGTTAGCGATCGCAGGGATCAGGCCTGACTCTGCGAACGCTGCAGTTATGTGTGCTTAGTGTTTTGGAAGTGACAGTGATCGATCGATACTGCACTTGGGTGGGCTGGGCTGGGCTGGGCGGAGGGGGAAAACGCAGGTGCTAGCAGGTATCTGGGCTGATCCCGCTAACAATGCGTTTTTTGGAACCCTAAACTGCTGGGACGCTAGTATAGATCTGATCAGATCAGATATTGATCTGTTCAGATACTATACCACTAAGGGAGGTGTATGCTTTGCGCGTGGGTGTTTGCTGTACTGGCACTAACCTGGGGCGACGCAGACCTTATTTGACCCTAACACCTAATTGATATCACCCGCCGGGCGATCAGGGGGTTAAACCGATAGTTGGGTAATAAATGGCGGGTGCCCTGACAGTATAAAAAAACAAGCTAACTAACCAGCGTCACCCGTAACAGTTATACGGTGATCACTGGTGAAAGGGTTAACTAGGGGCAATCAGGGGGTTAAAACCTTTATTAGGTAATATATGGGGGTACCTGACACTATATAAAAACCTGACGGGGGACCTAAATAACTAAATAACTAACTGGCTAACCAGTGACACTTATACTGTGATCACTGGTGAAAGAGTTAACTCTAGGGGCAATCAAGGGGTTAAAACCTTTATTTAGGTTGTAATATGGGGGTACCTGACCTATAAACCTATTTATGAACCTATATAAACCTGGCGGTTACCTAAAAAAAAAACTGGCTACCTAGCGGCACCAGTGACACTAATAGAGCGATCAAAAAAACGATCGCTTAGTGACACTGGCAAAAGGGGGTGAAAGGGTTACCTAGGGGGCAATCAAGGGGTTAAACCTTTATTGGGGGGGGGGGTAGGGGGCTACCTTGGACCTAAAGGGGCCTAAAACTAACTGCCCTGACAGTTATTGCAGTCACACTGACACTAAATGCAGTGATCAGTAAATAAATGATCACTGCAATCAGTGACACTGTGACAGGGGGGGGCAGGGGGTGATCTGGGGGGTGATCAGGGGGTGACAGGGGGGTGAAATATGTGCCTATGTGTGCCTGGTGTCAGTGTAGTGTTGGTGCACTAACCTGATGTCTTCTCCGCTCGGCGTCCCGGTCAGAAAGACCGACACGAGGAGCGTGACATCACTTCCCCTTGCCTGTGTTTACAATTACACAGGAAGGGGAAGGAAGCGGAAGAACCTCATTGGCCAGAGCGATCGGGAGGGGGTGGCCAGAAACGACTGGCCGTTACCTCGTCCCGCATCGCTTCTGAAGCCATCCCGACCGTCCCCGCCGGCGGAGGGGGGTCCGATCGGACCCCCCAACCGCCGGAAGAATGTCACGTACAGGTACGTGATTCTGCCTGTACGTGCCATTCTGTTGACGTATATATACATGGGGCGGTCGGGAAGTGGTTAAACGTCATATTCCATACATAATCATTCCCTTATCTTAACATTTCCTTAATATCTGTTTATAAATATCATGTTATTCTTTATCATATCTAATTATTCATTATCTTAATCTGTTAAAGTTGAGATAAATGTAATTTTTTTATAATGGTTTACTCTATATCAATTTACATAGCACTATAGTTCAATCATGTTATGGTTTAGTTTAAACTTCTTTTTTATTGCTATGCATCTTTGATTAAAAACACTCAGAGATGTTCTCTATTTCACCTGCAACATTTTTTAGTGAGGTCTCCTAATGTGTATATGATGTATTATTAGATATCTGACGATATACTGTTTCCACTTTGGTTATACCTTTGCTTTATGGTAAATATGTCCCAGTTTTAGTGAAGTCCTTTGTTTATATTGCCCGTGCCCTGAAGTCATCATTAAATGCCGATTTCCGGATTTATTCCGGGAGTTCGTCATCATAACGCGCTATTAAGACACACTGGGGCCTGTAACACAGCACAATTCCCCATTTACCATTATCTTGCCGGCGTACGGGCAGCCGCGATCTGTGCGCCTCTATAGACCTGGCGCAAGCATTCTTCAACTCAGAATTAAAAGAAGCTGGAAGTGGCAATATTATGGGGGTGATGTGAGGAAGTATAGATATGACTTTCCAAGTAACAAATATGCCCAAAATAGAACGGAAAATTAACTTTCTCTAAACAAGCTTGCTGTGCCTGCAAATACACTTGGAACTGCGCTAGGTCAATTTATGTACTGCGCATGCGCAAGCGGCATTTGAGCCTGTTCATGTGCTCTGGTTCACTGCACTGGCAAAATCTTAGTAAATGTCAAGCCACGTAGGTTCATTTGCATAAGTTGAACAGGCGCACCTCTCACCTTGAATTTTTTTTTGCGCTGGTTCACTTCTATAGGTTTTTTTTTTAAGGCTATTTGCACACAGGTCATGTTAGCATTAAGAAAAATACCCAACAATGTGCTTAAAGAGTTCGGGGGACTCCTCAGGAGGACATGGTGGGTCTAGGGAAGGGGTGGCTGATGATGCCATTGAGGACGCGTTGGCAGCTGCTCTGCCAGTACCCTGAGCCTGGGTGAGAGAGGATGAGGAGGATGAGGAGGGCTTGGTCATCCATTCTACCAAGCCTTCAGCATGATGCGGCTCCACATGTCCAGCTGCCGAAAACAAAGACGCGCGTGTCCCATGGCCACGTGCTGATGACGATGCATGACCACGTCCACGGCCACGGCCACGTCCACTAGAAACAGAGCCTGCCTGCCCTGTGTTCTTGCCTCTGCATGCTCTGCCTCCCCTTGGCGGTCTTCCAGCCATTGTAGTCGGTAGTCCTGTGGGTGCTGCTGAGAAGAAAATATAGGAGCTCTGTGTGATGCCACTAACACACTAGAAGTCCTGTGGGTGCTGCTGAGAAGAAAATATAGGAGCTCTGTGTGATGGCACTAACACACAATTGAAGTCTTATGGGTGCTTCTGGGAAGAAAATATAGGAGCTCTGTGTGATGGCACTAACACACAATTGAAGTCCTATGGGTGCTTCTGGGAAGAAAATATAGGAGCTCTGTGTGATGCCACTAACACACTAGAAGTCCTATGGGTGCTTCTGGGAAGAAAATATAGGAGCTCTGTGTGATGCCACTAACACACAATTGAAGTCCTATGTGTGCTTCTGGGAAGAAAATATGGGAACTCTGTGTGATGCCACTAACACACTAGAAGTCCTATGGGTGCTGCTGGGAAGAAAATATAGGAGCTCTGTGTGATGCCACTAACACACTAGAAGTCTATGGGTGCTTCTGCAAAGAAAAATATAGGAGCTCTGTGTGATGCCACTAACACACTAGAAGCCCTGTGGGTGCTGCTGAGAAGAAAATATAGGAGCTCTGTGTGATGGCACTAACACACAATTGAAGTCTTATGGGTGCTTCTGGGAAGAAAATATAGGAGCTCTGTGTGATGGCACTAACACACAATTGAAGTCCTATGGGTGCTTCTGGGAGAAAATATAGGAGCTCTGTGTGATGCCACTAACACACTAGAAGTCCTATGGGTGCTTCTGGGAAGAAAATATAGGAGCTCTGTGTGATGCCACTAACACACAATTGAAGTCCTATGTGTGCTTCTGGGAAGAAAATATGGGAGCTCTGTGTGATGCCACTAACACACTAGAAGTCCTATGGGTGCTTCTGGGAAGAAAATATAGGAGCTCTGTGTGATGCCACTAACACACTAGAAGTCCTGTGGGTGCTTCTGGGAAGAAAAATATAGGAGCTCTGTGTGATGCCACTAACACACTAGAAGTCCTATGGGTGCTTCTGGGAAGAAAATATGGGAGCTCTGTGTGATGCCACTAACACACTAGAAGTCCTGTGGGTGCTGCTGAGAAGAAAATATAGGAGCTCTGTGTGATGCCACTAACACACAATTGAAGTCCTATGGGTGCTTCTGCGAAGAAAATATGGGAGCTCTGTGTGATGCCACTAACACACTAGAAGTCCTATGGGTGCTTCTGGGAAGAACATATGGGAGCTCTGTGTGATGCCACTAACACACTAGAAGTCCTATGGGTGCTTCTGGGAAGAAAATATGGGAGCTCTGTGTGATGCCACTAACACACTAGAAGTCCTATGGGTGCTTCTGGGAAGAAAATATGGGAGCTCTGTGTGATGCCACTAACACACTAGAAGTCCTATGGGTGCTTCTGGGAAGAAAATATGGGAGCTCTGTGTGATGCCACTAACACACTAGAAGTCCTATGGGTGCTTCTGGGAAGAAAATATGGGAGCTCTGTGTGATGCCACTAACACACTAGAAGTCCTGTGGGTGCTTCTGGGAAGAAAATATAGGAGCTCTGTGTGATGCCACTAACACACTAGAAGTCCTGTGGGTGCTTCTGGGAAGAAAATATGGGAGCTCTGTGTGATGCCACTAACACACTAGAAGTCCTATGGGTGCTTCTGGGAAGAAAATATGGGAGCTCTGTGTGATGCCACTAACACACTAGAAGTCCTATGGGTGCTTCTGGGAAGAAAATATGGGAGCTCTGTGTGATGCCACTAACACACTAGAAAGTCCTATGGGTGCTTCTGGAAGAAAATATGGGAGCTCTGTGTGATGCCACTAACACACTAGAAGTCCTATGGGTGCTTCTGGGAAGAAAATATGGGAGCTCTGTGTGATGCCACTAACACACTAGAAGTCCTATGGGTGCTTTTGGGGTGCAATGCTGTGCTAACAGCACTGCGGTTGGTACTACTGAAATACTGTACTAACAGTAAAACACGCACCAGACTAATCCCCAGCAGCAGCTAAAAACACACTAACCAGCAGCAATGGACGATCAATGACAGGTAGCAATGGTTTAGCAAATAAATAGCCAATGGTTTAGCAAAGTAGAGCAAATCTTTCTATATGAATGAATCTAGCAAAGACACAGAATCAGCCTGATCTCTCCTAAAGCCGGAACTCATGTGACCGGCGCCGACGGCGTGGTGGCCTTTTAAATGGTGGGGCGTGTACTAAAGCCCTGAGCTGTAATTGGCTACAGGCGTCCTGCCTGTAGCCAATTATGGCTCTCCGAGTTTCCGGCGCTGTGATTGGCCAAGCATGCGGGGTCACAGTGCATGCTTGGCCAATCATCAGCCAGCAATGCACTGCGGGGCCGCTCGCATCACACGAATGTGATGCGAGCGGCCAAAATAGTTCTGGGCTCGCCGAGCGAGCGAACGCCGGTGCTCGATGCGAACATGGGTTCACATCGAGCACCGGGCCCATCCCTACCTCTGACCCTCTATTGAAGGACTTTGTGTTTATTCTAAATAAAAGAAGAAAAAAATGACTAAGTGTCGGAACTAACATTCTTTGGGCCACTTTCCAACGGGACCCCTGAGACGGAGAAGCGAGCAGGTTAGGTAACGGTAAGCCCAAACAAAACCAGCAGCTCCTTCGGGGGTAAGTGCTACATGTGGGGGCTCGTATGTCTGGGATTTGCTTTTACCTCTCGCAACTCAAGGAAAGTTGGAATGTCTATACAATAGAGGGTTTTGGACTGCGCCATATTTTCTCACAAGGGGTTAATTGTGGGCCACTGTCTGGCGCGTAGACTGTGGGTGGAGTCAAGAAAAAGCCAGCGAGTTGCATGACCGGAGGAGCCAGGGGGAGGAGTCTCATCTGTCTACTTGCTGCACGAAGCACTGAGTGTCTGGGTCGAGACGCTAAAGAGAATGCTCCGAATGCCAGGAATACTGTCTGTAATGGGACCCAGGATGTTCTCTGTGGGTAACACTACAAGTGTCTGACTGCCTGGAACTCTGCTGACGGATTTAGGGATTCGCCTGAGACCGCAGGGGCGTTTCGTACTATACACTACAGGAGATGTTGAGGCCTTGGGAATGCTTTGCAACAGGTGCGAGGGACTGGTCGCAAACCTTCGCCCATTTGTCCGATGCTTACATTGCGGAGAGTACCTGTTCACAATAGAGCAGCCCACGTGCCACCTCGTGCCTATCGGATGGATTGGGCCATGGGCATTGCCTATGGCCTACCTCAGGGATTGCCTGGACCAGATCCGGAGAAAGTGATCGCTCCCGAGGAATCCGCTACAGGAAAGGGTGAGAACTCTGGGGGAAATGTACCTAGTGGGACTGTGTGTAGATATTTACCGACAGAAGAGTTATGTGACTCCAAGATAGGCTCTCTGTCAGACTTATCTGGGGATGAAGACCTGTTCGAAACCATGTCCCAGGAGATGTTGTTGGCAAATGCTGACGATGTTGCCACAACGTGTAATGTGTCTGGCTGGCTAGCCCTAAACTTTGGGGAGTGCATCGCCTTGGGCGGAAACCCCTGCAACAATTAGTGAGACTTTGCCCAAGGATAACAGTTCATTCGGGTCAAAGAAGTTACCTGTTTATGCTATGGTACAAAAGTCACCTAATTCCTGTGTACCTCCGGGATTGGAAAGTGCCCGATCTCTGCCTAGACTTGCCCGATCACAGCGGCTGCTGAATAAGCGGGTAGCTACGGAGTATGGACTGGAATTCCCTTATGTTCCTAAAGAGGTCATGCAGGAGATCGAACAGAACAGAGAAAGTTGGTACGCCAACGATGTGTGGGACTATTTGAAAGTACTGAAACCCTTCAGGAAGCCAGGGTGTTCTCTCAGTATGGATGACCGTTTCACCAAGTGTCTTCAACACTGGAGCTACGGGAGACACATTTATGCTGATAGTCATCATTTGCCGGCCGGGAAAGGACAACATTGTGTACTTCATCACAACTGTGGATGCTAAGGGGAAAACCGTAACTTTCCTGACAGACTCCATGGCAGCCTACGTGTGGGTTAACCCCGCCTCCTCTCCAATGCTATAGGACCCCATTACCATAAAAGAGTACTCACCACTCCATGCTGTGTTCCTTTTTTGTCCTCCTCCTATGGACCTTCACATCTCGTTCGCGTCCGGTAGGATTTCGGATTTTTCGTCTCTGAAGAAGCATACCTGTGCGGTGCAAAGCTCTGTGCTCAGCCATGGGCGGGCGAGTAAGCTTTTGAGGCTGGATGTCCTTCTCCCCCCAGAACGGGGTGGTGTTGCCTCGGTATGCTGGTGGTCGCAGGGACGCTGGACGGATGGCATCGGCGGCTGGCAAGGTCTGCACCGTTATTCTCCATGGCAGTATTGTTTGTTGTGTGTATTATCCCTGGTGTCTAGTGTACTCCCCCCCTGGATGGCGGCTGGAGCGCTCCTGCGTTCCAGCTCGCCGTATGATTTCCGGGTTCCTGGCCGCCTCGGCGGTCTGCGCATGCGCACCAGCCTCCGGCGAAAGCGAGGCCTGGTTCGCGCGTGCGCGGCCTGACGGTCGCGCATGCGCAGTATGATTTTCCCTCGGCACAGGTGTGCGAGGAGGAGCGGTGACGTCACGGGCGGGGAATTTAAATTCTGGGCTGCTGCTGCAGTCCTATCTGGGTTTTTCAGGAGAGTGGAAGCAGCGAGCCCGTTCCCCAGCCCAGGCAAACTACTACAAGGTCAGTGCTCTGCCAAAAGTTTCTAATGTTACTCTGAGTGTACTTTTGAAAAAAAAAAAAAAAAAAAAAAAAAAAAAAAATTTCTTTTAAATGTATATGCATGTATTTTAAAATTGTGAATATATTCTTTGGGGGTTATTTTTTTCCCTAATGTAATGACACTATACCGTCTTATGCTTTTATACGGGTATATTTTTATGCATACAGTAATTTGATGTTAAAAAAAAAAAAAAAAAAAAAAAAAAAATCTGAGTTGGCACGCATTGTCTTTGCTAGTTCTTTTTGGCCGGTTTGTTGCTTAGGGTATTTTTCTCTTACAGACTGCAGTATTCATATTGTGACGCCCGTCGTCCACAGGTCATGGACAATTCACCGCCTTTTAGTGGCCAGCCCTTACGCACTAGGTATGTGCGGGTAAGGGAGGGGTTGAGGTACAACTGTATTGCTTATTTGCATTTTTCTGATGCCAATATTTTTCTCCCCTACCCCGTTTTTGCTTCAGCCCTTCCAGACCAGATTCGCAGGATAGGGACCTTGCCAGGCCACAACAACAACAACAACAAAAACAATCGTCTAGATCTAAGCAAGGATCCTCGCATGGGTCTCATCATCAGAGGAGAAGTTCTCATTCCTCCTCCAGACACCGCTCCCACCGCCATGATGAACGCCCAAAGTACAGAACGTGCTGGGGCTGTAGGACACGAGTCCCGGATGACAAGTCATTATGTGACAGGTGTTTTGCCAAGGCGGTTGGGGAGAAAGACACGGAAAACCAGCGCATGGAGTCCCTGGTGAAACGTGTTGTACAGCAGTCGCTTAAGGACATGGTGGCCCCTCACACGTTGAGCCAGTCAACGACGGCGTCTGGTCCTCAGGCTGATGAATCCCGTGACGATCCGGGTACGTCCCAGCCCTACGAGGCTTCTGGTGAATCCTCGGGAGAAGAATTCCCGGACGAAGAAATCGGGGGCTTTGATTTCGCCATGGTCTCACCACTGATTAAGGCAGTTAAAGAAGCCCTCAAGTGGGAAGAAGCGTCTACTCCCCCGGCCAAACAGAAGAAGTTTTTTAAGCAGCTGGGTAAAGAGCGGCCAAACTTCCCTTTACTCACAGAATTAAAGGATGTGATAGAGGAAGAGTGGAGCAGGGTGGATAGGAAATCCTCCATGACTACCAAGACTTCCAGGCTGTACCCCTTTAAGACGGAAGAGGTGAAGCATCTGGAGAACGCTCCGCTGGTGGATGCAGCGCTGATGCGCTTGGCCAAGCATGTCACTCTCCCGATGGAGGACTCGGTTTCCTTCAAAGATGGTCTGGAGAGGAAGATCGACCAGGACCTCAAAAGGATCTACGGTCTGGCTGGGATGGCCTGTAAGCCCGTCTTAGCTCTAGCAGCTATGTCCAAGGCCATGGAGGCATGGACTGAAAATGTGGACTCCTTCCTGAATAGCGTATCGGCCGAACTGGCCAGGAGTTCAGCAGCAGCAGAACTAAAACTCGCAGCAGTTTTTCTGGGGGAGGCTTCCATCGACTTAATTCGTCTGTTGGCACGCATTATGCTGTCATCGGTCACGGCTAAGCGCGCCTTATGGCTACGTCCTTGGCTTGCCGATCCTGTTTCCAAACAAGCCTGGTGCAAAATCCCCTTCGAGGGATCTACGTTATTCGGTAACAAGTTGGATGATGCCATAACGCGGGCGACAGGCGGTAAGTCGGGGTTCCTTCCCCAGGACAGAAGACTGCTCGGGCGGAAGAAGCCTCAATTCAAGAGACGAAGCCCTGAGCGCTCGAGGGAGGTACGCTCCTACAAACCAGGAAGGGACTTCAGAAGGAATTGGAACAGGGGACAGAGTTCCTTTCGCAAGTCCACCAAGAACCAGTCGTCTGGTGCACGTGAGCCACCCAAATCCTTCTGAGATCGTGCCCGCCCAGGCGGGTCGGGTGGGGGCCCGTCTATCCCTCTTCCGGCACGTCTGGGTGGCCTCGATCTCGGATTATTGGGTCATCAAGACGGTCTCGTCAGGGCACAGGTGGACCTTCTCCAGCATTCCCCCTCCCAGGTTCGTGTCTACCCAACTTCCTCGGTCGGAGGACCAGAGACAAGTTCTACTCTCATACGTGGAGCTGTTAAAAGCCCAGGGGGCGGTGGTCCGGGTGCCAGAA
The DNA here is from genome assembly GCA_028564925.1 of Lithobates sylvaticus. Taxonomy (NCBI): domain Eukaryota; kingdom Metazoa; phylum Chordata; class Amphibia; order Anura; family Ranidae; genus Lithobates; species Lithobates sylvaticus. The sequence continues at coordinate 243,209,910 of CM053030.1, forward strand.
GAAGAGCGTTTTCAAGGGGTCTACTCTCCCCTCTTCTTAGTACAGAAGAAAAGCGGATCATGGCGACCAGTGATAGATCTGACATACTTAAATCGGTATATACAATACGGGAAATTCAAGATGGAGACTCTTCTAACTATACAACAAGCCATCCAACCAGGGGATTGGATGGTCTCGATCGACCTAAAGGACGCTTATTTTCATGTTCCAATAGAGGAAAGCTGCCAAAAGTTTCTAAGATTTCATGTCGATCAAGACCATCTACAGTTTATCTGCCTCCCCTTCGGGTTGACGACCTCCCCTCGAGTCTTTTCAAAGGTGCTCTTGGCAGTGGTGGCCCTGATCAGGCTGAAAGGGGTAAGACTGTATCATTATTTAGACGATCTGCTGGTCCTGTCGCAAAGCAAAGAGCAGCTGTTAGTTCATCTCAAGCAGGTGATGTCCACGTTAACCAGCTTCGGTTGGCTTCTAAACATGGAAAAAAGCCAGCTAGTACCAACCCAACGGCTAATTTATCTGGGTGCCCAGTTCGACACCGTGCGAAGTACAATCTCGTTACCGGTGGAAAAGATTCCGGTCATCCGGGAAAGGGTTTCTCAAGCCCTTCATACACAATACCTGAGAGCCTCGCAGTGTCTCAAAATTGTAGGGACAATGGTCTCCACGACACCCATGGTCAAGTGGGCCCTGTGGAGACTACGCCCGTTTCAGTCGGGTTTTCTGAAGCAATGGAAGTCGGGAAGCAAAAGCCAAAAGATACGAATAACATCAACAATGAGGAACAGTCTCTTCTGGTGGCTCCAACACAAGAATCTCCTGAACTGTCACTCGATAGCTCCCATCTCTTGGGTAACGGTGACAACCGATGCCAGCGGGACCGGCTGGGGGGCCCTTTGCGGGTCGGATCTTGCACAGGGCAAGTGGGACAGAGGTCTTCCTGTCCTGGGATCAAACATTCTGGAACTTCGGGCAGCTTGGTGCGCTCTCCAGCACTTCTCCCAGATCTTGAAGGGGAAGTCGGTACTGTTGCGAATGGACAACACCACAGCGGTCTCCTATGTGAAGAGACAAGGGGGCACCAGGAGCTCTACCCTTCTCCGGGAAGTGGAACCCATTCTGTCATGGGCACAGAAGAACTTGGTGAATATTTCCGCGGTTTTTCTCCCAGGGGTGCAGAACACGCAAGCGGACTTTCTATCACGCACTCAGTTGGACAACAACGAGTGGTCCCTCCATATTCAGTCCTTCGAGTGGATCCTGTCGCTGGGTGTCGATCCAGAGGTAGACCTTTTTGCCTCCCCGTGCAACTTCAAATTAGACAGGTTCTATACGCGGAACCGCTGCAGCCAAGCTCTGGGGACAGACGCATTGACAGACCAATGGAAATTCAGGAAGGCCTATGCCTTCCCGCCGCTTCCCCTGATTCTCAGGTTTCTTCAGAGGCTCCAGATGGAGACGGTGGAGGTAGTGATGATCGCTCCTTACTGGCCCAACAGGCCTTGGTTCCCTCTGCTAGTTCAGCTGAGTATACGGGAGCCGGTATCTCTTCCGCTCAGGACGGACCTTCTGTCTCAGGGGGCGGTACTGCACCCATGTCCAGCAATACTGAAACTGATGGTCTGGTTCTTGAAAGGAAGAGGCTAGAATCCATCGGATGCGCTTCTAGTGTGATTTCCACCTTATTGAGTTCCAGAAGACCAAGTACGAATAAGGTATATGGCAGGATCTGGTCCAGATTTGTGAGTTTTTGTGTATCTACGGAGAGGTCCTTCGAACATCCAGGTGTCCAAGATATCCTCGGTTTCCTACAGACTGGCCTTGACCTTCCCTTATCCGTAGGTTCTCTCAGGGTGCAAGTTTCAGCTTTGTCAGCCTTCTCCGGTACCTCCTGGGCAATCCATCCGTTGGTTCGTCAATTTTTCAGGGGGGCCTCAAGACTCAAGCCCCAAAGGAAGCCGAGATTCCCTAAGTGGGATCTTCCCCTGGTCCTGGATTATATTTCTGGGCTGAGTATGACGGGGCCATCCCCGCTTTCCGTTAAAGACTTTTCGGAAAAAGTTGCCTTTCTGGTGGCAGTCACCTCCGCCAAGAGGGTATCAGAAATCGGGTCGCTGGGCTTTGAAGAACCCTTTTTAACTTTCTTTCCGGACCGGGTGGTCCTCATTCCTATGTTGGGATCCAATCCTAAGGTAACCTCGGTATTCCATCAGAATCAGGAAATTGTTCTACCTACCTTTAGATCGCCAGGATCTGATGACATTCATCCTTTGGATGTCGGGGAAGCACTGAGAGAATACCTTCACATTACCTCCGCCTTCAGGCGGTCAGATCATCTTTTCATATTGCACTCCGGCAAAAACAAGGGGAACAAAGCTTCAACTAGGACTCTTGCAGCTTGGATTGTGAGAACGATACAGCAGGCTTATAGGGCTAAGGGCTTGGCTCCTCCTGTGGCGGTGACGGCGCATTCGACTAGAGGAATGGCTACTTCATGGGCAGCGGCCCGACACGTGGCTCCTGAGACAATTTGCAAGGCAGCTTCTTGGGCTTCTATTAATACTTTTATGTCACACTATTGCGTTGAACCTGCTTCTTTATCCTCTGTTAATTTTGGTGTGAAAATTCTATCGGCTGATAGACCAAATTAAATATTTTCTGTTTAAAGCATACCCACCCGTGTGGTCGGCTAGTTATTTCCCACACGTAGGCTGCCATGGAGTCTGTCAGGAAAAAGGAAAATTTATTATCAAATACTTACCGTAATTTTCCTTTCCTGATGGACTCCATGGCAGACGGAGTTCCCACCCATGAGTCATATGAGTAGGCTAGTTACGGAACACAGCATGGAGTGGTGAGTACTCTTTTATGGTAATGGGGTCCTATAGCATTGGAGAGGAGGCGGGGTTAACCCACACGTAGGCTGCCATGGAGTCCATCAGGAAAGGAAAATTACGGTAAGTATTTGATAATAAATTTTCCTTTTTGCTAGATCCCCGTTTTTATTGGTGATGTATCACAGTGACTTTTCTTCAATGCCAGTTCAAAAAAATATATATATATATTTTTCTAAAGTACAAGGACTGTGGGGACTAGTTAGGTATTGTTAGGTTTCCCAGAAGGAAACCTTGAGTAAAGGTTATCTACCGGCCACAGCACTTGTATAAAGGACTTGCATTTCACTACTTTGCCACTAGATGGTGGAAGTTTGCACAAAAAGGTTGGACGCTTGCACTTAGACACACAGTCAAACATACTGGAAAGAAAGTCAAATTTTCTTTTGGAAATGGGGCTTTGCTTCCTATAGTTGCACATTTTATATGTTTTGTGTTATTTCTTTGTTTATGTGTGTTTTTGTTTCAGGAATACGAGATCTTCTATCAAGCTGCTGGAGAGTGGGTGGTTTAGATAGTTGGATGTTGGGAGTTATGTGTGATGTAACTTGTTTTATGTCAAACTGTTCAAATATATTATGTGTTCACTTTACCCTTTCTTTCTTTTCCCAATCCAAATTTTGAGTTCAGGTACCAGACTTTCAGGACTGAAAGTCTTTATTTTTTTTTAGACGATGAGGAAATCGTCTAATGCGGAGGGGGGAGTATGTAGCGCTCTGCTCCTAATGAGCAGACGCTATTGTTTTTTTCAAATTTAGTTGTCTGAAGATGCAGTTGGGCTTAGGCTAATTATTATAAAAAGTTTTGGTTTCTGTGCCAGTTCAGCTGGGTTGCACTGGTTTCCACTTGACTGTAGGTGTCACTGTCAACACCGGTAAGTGTAGAAACACAGCAAACTGGATGTATTAAATACCACCTCTGCTCGGAAATAGTCCAGTGGGAGTGTTTTCCTGCTGTGAATTCTGGGAGAGGGTATTTAAGGTACCGACGCCATTTTTTGTGGTCTCTTCTTTTGGATTGCTTGTCTTTCCTGTCCAGGGTCCGCGACCCCGACCTCATGGCCCTCCTGGCCTGGGGTGTGTATCGCAAGATCCTGTGCCTCGGGGCTGGCTGGCCCGAGGCTATGCAACTGAGAGGGTAGGCTCGGTCTCAAACATGATTGCAATGTTCCTCCAGGTTATCAGAAAAAATAAGAATATCCGCCACATAAGTAATCACAAACTGGTCCAATAGATCTTGGAAAACATTGTGGATGAAGTGCTGAAAAGTTGTGGGAGCACTGCAAAAGTCAAAAGGCATAACCAAGGACTGAAAATAGCCATATCTGGTTCTAAAGGTTTGTAAGCCTAGTTTTGAGAGAATGGAGTCCTTTTAACATTTCAGAGATTAACCACTTCAATACAGGACATTTATACACCCTTCTTGCCCAGACAAATTTTTAAGCTTTCACTGCTCTTACACTTTGAATGCCAATTACTCAGTCATGCAACACTGTACCCAGATAACATTTTTATAATTTTTTGTGACATAAGTGAAAAAAGCAAACATTTTGAAAAAAAAAAATACTTTTTTTTTTAGTTTCTATGATAACATTTTGCAAATAAGTCATTTTTGTTCATAAATGTGGGCCAAAATATATACTGCTACATCTCTTTGGTAAAAATAACCCAAATGAATGGATATTATTAAGTTTCTGTGAAAGTAATAGAGTCTACAAGCTATGGTCTACAAGCTATGGTGCAAATCATTGATCCCACCTGATCACGCCTGATGCACTGACGGCATCTCATTTCTTGAGGCCCTGAAATGTCAGGAAAGTACAAATACCCCCCACATGACCCCTTTTTGAAAAGTAGACAGTCAACGGTATTTAGTAAGAGGCATGGTGAGTTTTTTGAAGTTGTAATTTTTTCCCACAATTCTTGGGAAAAAAAATTCCACAAAATTGGCATAATAAAAAGTTATTTCTCACACATAGCATATGCATACTTCCAATTACACCCCAAAATACATTCTGCTACTCCTACCGAGTATGGCGATACCACAAGTGTGTGACTTTTACACAGCCTGGCCACACAGAGAGGTCCAACAGGCAGGAAGCACCATCAGGGGTTGTAGGAGCATAAATTACACCTCTAATTTCCTAACGAACTATCAAATTTGTGAAGGCCCTGGAGCACCATGACAGTGGAATTACCCACAAAATTACTCATTTTGGAAATCAAACACCCCAACGTCTATTCTATGAGGCATAATGAGTAGAGTTGAGCGGACACCTGGATGTTCGGGTTTGGCAGGTTCGGCCGAACTTCAGAAAAAAGTTCGGGTTTGGGACCGAACTTGACCCGAACTTGACCCCGAACACCGAACCCCATTGAAGTCAATGGGGACCCGAACGGCTATAATAAAGTGTCAGCTCCCGTCCCCCTTAATACAGAGAACAGTCATTGAAGTCATTTATTTTTAAAAAGTTAGTCATAAAAAGTGTTTGGGGACCCGGGTCCTGCCCCAGGGGACATGTATCAATGCAAAAAAAACTTTTAAAAACGGCCATTTTTTCGGGAGCAGTGATTTTAATAATGATTAAAGTGAAACAATAAAAGTGTAATATTCCTTTAAATTTTGTACCTGGGGGTGTCTATAGTATGCATGTAAAGGGGCGCATTTTTCCAGTGCTTAGAACTGTCTCTGCAAAAAGTGTCATTTTTGCAGGAAAGAAAGCTATTTAAAATCAGTCGCGGCTAATGTGTATTGTCGACTCCCGTAACACAGAGAACAGTCATTCATTGAAAGCCATTCATAAAAAAAAGTCATTGATAAAAAAAAAAAAAAAAAAAAAAGCGTAGGGGTCCCCCCAAATTCAATAACCAGGCCCTTCAGGTCTGGGATGGATATTAAGGGGGACCCCAGCCAAAAAAAAAATGGCGTAGGTTCCCCCTCAAAATCCATACCAGACCCTTGAGGTCTGGGATGGATTTTAAGGGGAAACCCAGCCAAAAAAAATGGCGTGGGGTCCCCCTCAAAATCCATACCAGACCCTTATCCGAGCACGCAACCTGGCAGGCCGCAGGAAAAGAGGGGGGACGAGAGCGCCCCCCCTCCCGCCTGAACCGTACCAGGCCACATGCCCTCAACATTGGGAGGATGCTTTGGGGGTCTGAGACCCCCAAAGCACCTTGTCCCCATGTTGATGAGGATAAGGGCCTCATCCCCACACCTGTGCCCGGTGGTTGTGGGGGTCTGCAGGCGGAGGGCTTATCGGAATCTGGAAGCCCCCTTTAACAAGGGGACCCCCAGATCCCACCCCCCCCCTGTGTGAAATGGTAAGGGGGTACAAAAGTACCCCTACCATTTCACCAAAAAAGTGTAAAAATTGTAAAAATGACAGGAGACGGTCTTTGACAATTAATTTATTAAAATCTTCTTTCTTCTTTCTTGTTTCTTCTGGTCTTCCTTTCTTCATCTTCTCCTTCCGGCATCTTCTTCTTCCATCTTCTTCTTCCTCCGATCCGTTTCTTCTTGGCCTTCTCGTCCAGCATCGGTGTCTCTTCTGGGCCGATCCGCGCAATGGGAGGCTCCCGCTGTGTGAGGCTTCTCTCCGGGATCTTCTTCCATGGCGTCGGTCTCTGAGGCTTCTCTCCGGTATCTTCTTCCAGGGCGTCGGTCTCTTCTTGGGCCACTCCTCGCAATGGGAGGCTCCCGGTGTGTGAGGCTTCGCTTCGGCTGACAGGTCTTTTATAACGGAGGGCGGGGCCACCTGGTAACCCCGCCCCAATTTGACGCATGGGGACGTCATCGGGACTTCCCTATGGCTTTCCCCGTGACGTCCCCCACCCTACGCCATTTTTTTTTTTGGCTGGGGTCCCCTTAATATCCATCCCAGACCTAAAGGCCTGGTTATTGAATTTGGGGGGACCCCTACGCTTTTTTTTTTTTTTTTTATCAATGACTTTTTTTTTATGAATGGCTTTCAATGAATGACTGTTCTCTGTGTTACGGGAGCCGACAATACACATTAGCCGCGACTGATTTTAAATAGCTTTCTTTCCTGCAAAAATGACACTTTTTGCAGAGACAGTTCTAAGCACAGGAAACATGCGCCCCTTTACATGCATACTATAGACACCCCCCAGGTACGAAATTTAAAGGAATATTACACTTTTATTGTTTCACTTTAATCATTATTAAAATCACTGCTCCCGAAAAAACTGCCGTTTTTAAAAGTTTTTTTTGCATTGATACATGTCCCCTGGGGCAGGACCCGGGTCCCCAAACACTTTTTATGACTAACTTTTTAAAAATAAATGACTGTTCTCTGTATTAAAAGCACTCGCGGCTATATGAATATCAATTCATATAGCCGCGAGTGCTTTTAAAAGACATTTTAAAAAGCAACATTACATCGCCGAACACCGGACCCGAACCCGAACATACAGTCAATTGTTCGGTTTCGGGTTCGGGTCCGGGTCCGGGACCCGAACTTTACAGTTCGGGTTCGCTCAACCCTAATAATGAGTCTTTTGAACTGTTCATTTTTTTCCACAAGTCTTTGGAAAACGTGGAAAGAAAATTAAAATCTTTTTTTTACACACAAGTTGTCAATCTATAAGATATTTCTAACACGTAGCATGTATATAGAAGAAATGACAACCCAAAACACATTCTGCTACTCCTCCTGAGTATGGCGATACCACATGTGGGAGACTTTTACACAGCCTGGCCACATACAGAGGCCCAATATTGAAGTAGTACCTTCAGGCGTTCTAGGAGCATAAATTACACATCTCATTTCATTCCTACCTATCACATTTTTGAAGGTCCTTGAGCACAAGGACAGTGGAATTACCCACAAAATTCCCATTTTGGAAAGCAAACACCACAACGTATATGCTATGATGCATGGGCTGCAGATAGGTACTCGGGTACTCTGATGGCCTGGTGACAGGTACTCGGGTACTCTGATGGCCTGGTGACAGGTACTTAGGTACTCTGATGGCCTGGTGACAGGTACTTGGGTTCTCTGATGATCTGGTGACAGGTACTCGGGTACTCTGATGTCCTGTGACAGGTACTCAAGTACTCTTATGGCCTGGTGACAGGTACTCGGGTACTCTGATGGGCTACAGATAGGTACTCTGATAGGCTGGTGACTGGTACTTGGGTACTCTGATGGGTGCTGACATGTACTCAGATGGGCAGTCACAGGCACTCAGATGGACTGTGACAGGTACTCAGATGGGCTGTGACAGGTACTCGGGTGCTCAGATGGACTGTGACAGATACTCGGGTACTCAGATGAACTGTGACAGCTACTCGGGTACTCAGATGAACTGTGACAGCTACTCGGGTACTCAGATGGACTGTGACAGGTACTCAGGTACTCAGATGAACTGTGACAGGTACTCAGATGAACTGTGACAGGTACTCAGGTACTCAGATGGGCTGTACAGGTACTCGGGTACTCAGATATACTGTGACAGTTGCTGAGGTACTTGGGTACTCAGATGAACTTTGACAGGTACTCAGATGAACTGTGACAGGTACTCAGATGGGCTGTACAGGTACTCGGGTACTCAGATATACTGTGACAGTTGCTGAGGTACTCAGGTACTCAGATGAACTGTGACAGGTACTCAGATGAACTGTGACAGGTACTCAGGTACTCAGATGGCCTGTACAGGTACTCGGGTACTCAGATATACTGTGACAGTTGCTGAGGTACTCGGGTACTCAGATGAACTGTGACAGGTACTCAGGTACTCAGATGTACTGTGACAGGTACTCGGTTACTCAGATATACTGTGACAGGTACTCAGATGACAGGTACTCAGGTACTCGGGTACTCAGATGGGCTGTGACAGGTACTCAGGTACTCAGATGGACTGTGACAGGTACTCAGATATACTGTGACAGGTACTCAGATAGGCTGTGACAGGTACTTAGGTACTCAGGTACTCAGATGGGCTGTGACAGGTACTCAGGTATACTGTGACAGGTACTCGGGTACTAAAATGCACTGGGACAGGTACTCAGGTATTCAGATGAACTGTGTCAGGTACTCAGATGAACTGTGACAGGAACTCGGGTACTCACATGAGCTGTACAGGTACTTGGGTACTCAGATATACTGTGACAGGTGCTCAGGTACTCTGGTACTCAGATGAACTGTGACAGGTACTCAGATGGGCTGTGACAGGTACTCGGGTACTCAGATGGACTGTGACAGGTACTCAAGTACTCGGTTACTCAGATATACTGTGACAGGTACTCAGATTGGCTGTGACATGTGCTCAGGTACTCGGGTACTCAGATTAACTGTGACAGGTACTCAGGTACTCAGATGGGCTGTGACAGGTACTCGGGTACTCAGATGGACTGTGACAGGTACTCAGGTACTCGGTTACTCAGATATACTGTGACAGGTACTCAGGTACTTGGGTACTGTAAGGAAAGCTCTGCTGGGCCTAGTGGTTCTCCACCACTGCGATTGCGTGTGCGGGCTCGAACGGGTGCGCGGGCTACTGCGCATGCGCGGAATCGAGCGGGTGCGCGCGCGCGGTCACGGACGGGCGCGCGCGCGGTCACTGGCGCCAGGCGGGCTATTTAAACTTTGATGGGTGATTACAGGTACTTTTATGGGTGGTGACAGGTCCTCTATATGGGGGGGGGTACCTGTGCACCTGTCCTGTGGTCCGCTGCATACCTGCCAGTTCCTGTTGCCTGTTTCCTGTAGTCCGCTGCATACCTGCCAGTTCCTGTTGTCTGCTGGTTCCTGCCAGTTCCTGTTGCCACATACCTGCCAGTTCCTGTTGCCTGCTGGTTCCTGTAGTCCGCTGCATACCTGCCAGTTCCTGTTGCCTGCTGGTTCCTGTAGTCCGCTGCATACCTGCCAGTTCCTGTTGCCTGCTGGTTCCTGTAGTCCGCTGCATACCTGCCAGTTCCTGTTGCCTGCTGGTTCCTGTAGTCCGCTGCATACCCGCCAGTTCCTGTTGCCTGCTGGTTCCTGTAACATCCTGTTGCCTGCTGGTTCCGGCCACCTGCTGTCTGCTGGTTCCTGTTGACATTCTGTGACCGGCTATGATTGGACACAGCTCCCACTGGTCACTAGGTACGTGACAGGTACTCAGATGGGCTGTGACAGGTACTCAGGTACTTTCATTGGCTCTTTACTGAGATCGGGGTTGGGCTGTGTCAGGGTAGCAAGCCTTATATGGGGGGGGCAATCAGTGTGGTTGGTGTGCACTGTGAGTGGTAACGAGATGTTACCGCAATCTCCTTTTCACACATGATCGTGTGCACTAGGTAAAGAGCCAATTTCATTGGCTCTTTACTGAGATCGGGGTTGGGCTGTGTCAGGGTAGCAAGCCTTATCCCCGATCGCCGCTCTGTGCGTGCTCTAGGGGTGTGCATGAGCGCCGTGCACGTGGGCAGTACATGCGACCAGCTGTGATTGGACACAGTCACGTGGTAAAGAGCCATTTTTTATTGTCTCTTTACACGGATCTGGGATGGAGGGACACATCTCATCCCTGATCGTCATGCTGCGGGCCCCGAGCGGCGAGAAACCGAGGGCGTCATATGGCGCCCGCCCAGGATGGGAGATCCCATGTGCGGACGTCATATGACTATAACCCGGTATTGAAGTTCTTAAGAGAAGTGGATATTGTATTAAAATTCCTGTAATCGATGCACAGAGGCAAGGTGGAGTCCTTTTTTCAACACTGAACAGGGCTGTCCCTGCAGGAGACGTTAAGTTTCTAATAAAGCCATTCTCTAAATTCTTATCAAGCCACTCCCTGAGCACCTTTAATTCACGTTCAGACAGATTAAAAAGGTGATGAAAAGGTATTTCTGCCCCTGGGATCAGTTCAATAGGACAATCATATGGGTGATGCAGAAGTAATTTCGTGTTGATCCTTTTTAACTACACACATGAAGAGAGGGAGAGAGAAAGATTTTTTAGTTACAAACTTTATCACCAGCCCCATAAAGCCCACCCCATCCCCTCCAAGATAAGGTTGGGTAGTCCTAATCAGAAAAAAAACAGCCCTTACACACATTATACGACTTATTCTTAAATGAAGATGTTGAAGTAGAGTTTTTAGTGTTTACAATCTGAAACTGCTTTACATTTTGCTGGCTTAATGAGACTGAAAATAGTTGCAACTAATATTTTTGCAGCTTATTCCAGTGATAACATTGCACTGATTTATTAACATTAAATTTTATGCAGCTCCAACACACTTTGCCAAATTCAGAGAATAATTCCCAGCAGAGGATTACAGTCTCTCTAATTTGCAACATGTGAATTTAACTAAAGAAATAAATTAGAGTTGTTATGTTTACATTTTTCATACAGCCTAGCTCTAGTGTCTTGTGTGAGGTCTGAAGGCTTATCAACAAATTATAACAACACTGGTTCACTGAACTAGCTACTTACAAAACAGTGATTATTACAAGACTAAATTGTGCATGCATTCTTAGGATGCTATTTATCCAGCATGTTGATGTCTACTATTCATGGAAATAGTTACAGAATATACTAAATAAATGACCATATTCAGCTTTTTACAGCATGCTTTTACAAGTCACACTCACCCCTTTACCTTTTCCTGGCTAAAGAAAACAATGTAAGTCATTAAGTACTAAAACTGACATAATAATAATAAAGCCATTGTGTTATCTGGTTGATGTTGTGTTTAAAATGCAGAGTCCAGTGCAGCTGCCAACTCGAACAATAATAATCTCTTATTGCTGGAACCCATTGAGCGCTGCATTTTTGTCTACCTTTTCCTGGCTAGCCTGGCTGCATGCTCTTATAAAGAGTCTTTGGTGGGCTTTACACACTTTTATTGTTTTGTTTGCATGGAGTCCCCCTAAAATCCATACCAGACTTAAAGGGTCTAGGATGTATTTTTTTTTTGGGGGGGGGGCTGTATTTTCAGTTTGAATTGTTGGCAAATGCCATTTATTGCTAGCTTAAATAAAAAGAAAAAAGAAATACAGCACACAGACCCTTTCAAACGTCTCCCAAAAAACATAGCAAACCCCTTGAGGAGTATGTGTGCTGTTTTCATTGTTTTCACTGTTTCAACACCAGATTGTGATACCAAGGAGGGTTCAAACTTATAACAATAGATCATAAACAAAACAATTAATTGCAGTCATAATTCAACAACCAATGGTATATATCACTTATGGTCTAGCAGATGGGACATGATCCCAATAAGCAAGCGTTCTTTTTTCATATGTGTAATGAAGGTTGACTATAACTGTAAGTTCTGTTGGGTGCTAAATTCTTACACCATTCTTACACCACATACAGCACGGAAGAGGAGAAATCACTTTTTCACAACTTTCTGCACTGTAAGGACAAGTCAATTTATATTTACACTCAGTTGGAGAGTGTATACCTCATTGTATTTTTGCATCCACTTATAAGACTGCAGTTATTTATTTATTTGGGAATTTTTTTCATGTGTACAAGGTACCACCTAGTTGTGATTTTTTGGGCAAATTCCCAGTGATTAACACAGTGTGTTATTGTGTATGAGTAACAAAAGGCTTTCAGCAGCTGGGCCTCTAAGAAGGAGAATTGTAGGTCTTTTTCCAATTGTAACAACGAGATGTTTTGAAGAAAGTATCTTTGTTTTGGAGGAGGGAGTAGAACAAGGAAATATTCTTGGAGTGAGAAGTAGGGTTGGCATAGAATTGCCAGGCATGGGGATGCAAGTGAATCAGAGGTTTGGGAGTAGTATTTAAAAAATGTGAAATGCGCATGAAAAGGAAGGATTATTTAGAAGAAATGTTAAATGTAGACTCCAGTTCAGAAAAGGGTTAGGGTACGTCATTATCAGAAAACTGATACCAGATTTGGTCCATGTCTTGGTTTGTAAGTGTGGAATGAGAATTTCTAAAGCTGATAGTGGAATTAGTACATCATTATTGAATTTGGGGAGTACAGAGCTATGGACTAGTACTCTCCAGGCTTTAAGAGATGCATAAACTGTGGGGGAGTGGGAGAGTTGTCAGGTTCAAGGGGGGGGGGGCAAAGGTCAGCTAGAAGGAATGCTTTGAGGTCTGTGGTGCAAAACAGGTCTGATTCAATAACTACCCATAAAATATCTGGAGAAGGATGAAACCAAAGTTTCAGCTGGGTAAGTAGAAATGCATAGTAATAATCCAAAAGGTCCACAAAGCCCACACCGCTAGCTTTTTTGTGTTTGATAAGATGTGCATAGGAGCATTGTGCTCTATTGTTTTGTTTTGTGGATTTCATTGGACAATTTCACTGTGGGGATGGTGTTCTTTGGGTGATGTGATGTGTTGGGTTTGCGCCAGACATAGCATTTCCTTTGATGGCCAAAAAGTTAAATTTTAGTCTCATCAGACAGGGTATATAACGAGAACACCGGAGCAAGAAGAAGTGGATCGGAGGAAGAAGAAGATGGAGGAAAAAGATTAGGAAACCGATGGATGAAGAAAGGAAGAAGACCAGAAGAAAGAAGATGAAATAAGAATTTAATAAAGGACTTGACAAAGACCGTCTCCTGTCATTTTTAACACTTTTGTCACTTTTTTGGTGAAATGGTAGGGGTACTTTTGTACCCCCTTACCATTTCACACAGGGGGGGCAGGATCAGGGTTGTGGGGATGAGACCCTTGTCCTCATCAACATGGGGACAAGGTGCTTTGGGGAGGACCCCAAAGCATCCTCCCAATGTTGAGGGCATGTTGCCTGGTACGTTTCAGGAGGCGGGGGCGCTCTCTTGTCCCCTCCTCTTTTCCTGCGGTCTGCCAGGTTGCGTGCACGGATAAGGGGTCCTCCCCAAAGCTTTTTTGGCGCGGGGTTCCCCTTAGTATCCATGCCAGACCTGAAGGGCCTGGTATGGAATTTCGGGGGACCCCCACGCATTTTTTTTTCTTAATGCTAACATGACCTGTGTGCAAATAGCCTTAAAAAAAACCCATAGAAGTGAACCAGCGCAAAAAAAAATTCAAGGTGAGAGGTGCGCCTGTTCAACTTATGCAAATGAACCTACGTGGCTTGACATTTACTAAGATTTTGCCAGTGCAGTGAACCAGAGCACATGAACAGGCTCAAATGCCGCTTGCGCATGCGCAGTACATAAATTGACCTAGCGCAGTTCCAAGTGTATTTGCAGGCACAGCAAGCTTGTTTAGAGAAAGTTAATTTTCCGTTCTATTTTGGGCATATTTGTTACTTGGAAAGTCATATCTATACTTCCTCACATCACCCCCATAATATTGCCACTTCCAGCTTCTTTTAATTCTGAGTTGAAGAATGCTTGCGCCAGGTCTATAGAGGCGCACAGATCGCGGCTGCCCGTACGCCGGCAAGATAATGGTAAATGGGGAATTGTGCTGTGTTACAGGCCCCAGTGTGTCTTAATAGCGCGTTATGATGACGAACTTCCGGAATAAATCCGGAAATCGGCATTTAATGATGACTTCAGGGCACGGGCAATATAAACAAAGGACTTCACTAAAACTGGGACATATTTACCATAAAGCAAAGGTATAACCAAAGTGGAAACAGTATATCGTCAGATATCTAATAATACATCATATACACATTAGGAGACCTCACTAAAAAATGTTGCAGGTGAAATAGAGAACATCTCTGAGTGTTTTTAATCAAAGATGCATAGCAATAAAAAAGAAGTTTAAACTAAACCATAACATGATTGAACTATAGTGCTATGTAAATTGATATAGAGTAAACCATTATAAAAAAATTACATTTATCTCAACTTTAACAGATTAAGATAATGAATAATTAGATATGATGAATAACTATATTTATAACAGATATTAAGGAAATGTTAAGATAAGGGAATGATTATGTATGAATAAAGTTTACATTATATGTATATATACGTCAACAGAATGGCACGTACAGGCAGAATCACGTACCTGTCTTCTTCCGGCGGTTGGGGGGTCCGATCGGACCCCCCTCCGCCGGCGGGGACGGTCGGGATGGCTTCAGAAGCGATGCGGGACGAGGTAACGGCCAGTCGTTTCTGGCCACCCCCTCCCGATCGCTCTGGCCAATGAGGTTCTTCCGCTTCCTTCCCCTTCCTGTGTAATTGTAAACACAGGCAAGGGGAAGTGATGTCACGCTCCTCGGGACGCCGAGCGGAGAAGACATCTGGTTAGTGCACCAACACTACACTGACACAGGCACACATAGGCACATATTTCACCCCCCTGTCACCCCATGATCACCCCCTGCCCCCCCCTGTCACAGTGTCACTGATTGCAGTGATCATTTATTTACTGATCTATGCATTTAGTGTCAGTGTGACTGCAATAACTGTCAGTGCAGTTAGTTTTAGGCCCCTTTAGGTCCAAGGTAGCCCCCTACCCCCCCCCCAATAAAGGTTTAACCCCTTGATTGCCCCCTAGGTAACCCTTTCACCCCCTTTTGCCAGTGTCACTAAGCGATCGTTTTTTTGATCGCTCTATTAGTGTCACTGGTGCCGCTAGGTAGCCAGTTTTTTTTTTTAGGTAACCGCCAGGTTTATATAGGTTCATAATAAGGTTTATAGGTCAGGTACCCCCATATTACAACCTAAATAAAGGTTTTAACCCCTTGATTGCCCCTAGAGTTAACTCTTTCACCAGTGATCACAGTATAAGTGTCACTGGTTAGCCAGTTAGTTATTTAGTTATTTAGGTCCCCGTCAGGTTTTTATATAGTGTCAGGTACCCCCCATATATTACCTAATAAAGGTTTTAACCCCCTGATTGCCCCTAGTTAACCCTTTCACCAGTGATCACCGTATAACTGTTACGGGTGACGCTGGTTAGTTAGCTTGTTTTTTTATACTGTCAGGGCACCCGCCATTTATTACCCAACTATCGGTTTAACCCCCTGATCGCCCGGCGGGTGATATCAATTAGGTGTTAGGGTCAAATAAGGTCTGCGTCGCCCCAGGTTAGTGCCAGTACAGCAAACACCCACGCGCAAAGCATACACCTCCCTTAGTGGTATAGTATCTGAACAGATCAATATCTGATCTGATCAGATCTATACTAGCGTCCCAGCAGTTTAGGGTTCCAAAAAACGCATTGTTAGCGGATCAGCCCAGATACCTGCTAGCACCTGCGTTTTCCCCCCTCCGCCCAGCCCAGCCCAGCCCACCCAAGTGCAGTATCGATCGATCACTGTCACTTCCAAAACACTAAGCACACATAACTGCAGCGTTCGCAGAGTCAGGCCTGATCCCTGCGATCGCTAACAGTTTTTTTGGTAGCGTTTTGATTCAGTTGCCAGCAGCCTAGGAGCTTTTTTTCCTGTGAATCTCACTAGTGTACTACTAAATTTAGAGCCCAAAATGGCAAATCGCAAGTACACTAGTGAACAGGCCTACTTGTTTCTGAGTATGTCAGATAGTGAAGAGGAGGTCACTCATCTGTCAGAATCAGGCTCAGAATACGATCCAGTAGACGACAGCGGCTCCATGACAGATAGCTCTGGCGACGAATGTGAGGTCCCTGCTAAGGTCAGGCGTACCCGATCCCGATCTTCTGATGTTGTTGAGGTGCAGGAACCGCAGGTCTCTCGTATGGAGCAGAGAAGTACTAGCGCCGCTATTCCTTCTGGTGAACTGGCAAGCACCAGCGGCCTAGTACACCCTGGACGTAGTCAAACCAGCACTGCAGTAACACTTGGTGACGTGGCGAGTCCCATAAGTGCAGTGGAAGCTGGCGAGGTGGCAAGCACAAGTAGTGTCCCGCTGCCACCAAGAAGAAGAAGACAAAGGCAGGTCCGTCGATCCCATAGTGTCCTTCCTGCAGAATTCGCCAATCCTGATTGGGTGCCCACCACTTCTGCAGGACCCGTACTTCCCCCATTCACTGGCCAACCCGGTATTCAGGTGGAAACAGCTGATTTTAAGCCATCCGATTTTTATTCGCTGTTTTTCACGGAAGATCTCTATAGATCTCTTGTGGACCAAAGTAATATATACGCTGGTCAATACATCGCCGCTAATCCCCAAGTGCCTTCCCTTGCCAGAGATTGGAAACCAATTACGGTTTCCGAATTTAAGACCTTTCTGGGCCTTTCCCTCAACATGGGCATACACAAATTCCCGACGCTGAGGTCTTATTGGTCCACCTCACCGCACCACCAAATGCCCGTGTTCTCTTGCTCCATGTCCAGGGCACGATACGAGATGATTTTGCGGTTCATGCACTTCAGTGACAATGAACTTTGTCGTCCTCGTGGAGACCCTGAATTTGATCGGCTCTACAAAATTCGGCCCCTCATAAACCACTTCAACCAATGTTTTGCAGCCTTGTTTACGCCCAATCAAGTTGTCTGCGTTGACGAGTCCCTGATTAAGTTTTCTGGCCGCTTGTCTTTCAAACAGTTCCTTCCCAGCAAGCGTGCCAGATATGGGGGTCAAGCTCTACAAGCTCTGTGACAGGGCAACAGGCTATACGTGGAGCTTTTCGGTTTATGAAGGAAAAGATAGTTACGTAGAGCCGGAGAACTGTCCAGATTACATAGGGAGCGCTGGCAAGATAGTGTGGAACTTGGCGTCACCCTTATTCGGAAAGGGGTACCACTTGTACGTGGACAATTAAGGGTAGAATTTTTTCAAAAAAAAGAGTACTTGTCACTGCCTATTGCTATCATAGGGGATATTTACATTCCCTGCGATAACAATAAAAATGACAACTAAGAAAAAAAAAATGGAAGGAACAGTTAAAAATAAAATAAAAAAGCTAAATAAAAAGAAAAACTAAAAAAGGCGAACACAAGCGTCGGTCTGGCGTCATATGTAAACAGCAATTGCACCATGCATGTGAGGTATCACCGCGAATGTCAGATCGAGGGCAGTAATTTTAGCAGTAGACCTCCTCCGTGAATCTAATGTGGTAACCTGTAAAGGCTTTTAAAGGCTTTTAAAAATGTATGTAGTTTGTCGCCACTGTGTGTTTGTGCGCAATTTTAAAGCATGTCGTGTTTGGTATCCATGTACTCGGCCTAAGATCATATTTTTTATTTCATCAAAAAATTGAGCAATATAGTGTGTTTAAGTGCATTAAAATAAAAAAAAAGTGTATTTTTTCCACAAAAAATGCGTTTGAAAAATCGCTGCGCAAATACTGTGTGGAAAAAAAAAATGCAACACTCACCATTTTAATCTGTAGGGCCTTTGCTTTAACAATATATATAGTGTTTGGGGGTTCAACGTAATTTTCTTGCAAAAAAAAAATATGTTTTCATGTAAACAAAAAGTGTCAGAAAGGGCTTTATCTTCAAGTGGTTAGAAGAGTGGGTGACGTGTGACATAGGCTTCTAAATGTTGTGCATAAAATGCCAGGACAGTTCAAACCCCCCCCCCCCCCAAATGACCCCATTTTGGAAAGTAGACACCCCAAGCTATTTGCTGAGAGCAATGTTGAGCCCATTAAATATTTTTTTTTTTGGTCCCAAGAGATTGAATAATGAAAAAAAAAAAAATAATATTTTTTTTTTACAAAAAGTTGTCACTAAATGATATATTGCTCAAACATGCCATGGGCATATGTGGAGATACACCCCAAAATACATTCTGTTGCTTCTCCTGAGTACGGGGATACCACATGTGTGGGACTTTTTGGGAGCCTAGCCGCGTACGGGACCCCAAAATCCAAGCACCGCCTTCAGGCTTTCTAAGGGTGTAATTTATTTATTTCACTCCTCACTGCCACTCAATATTATGTCCAGACGGGTGTAGAGTTTCCATTTCATGTATCCAGAAGGATTCACTTTGGCTCAAGGTGTTAACCTTATTAGTACACCTTGAGCCAACGTGAATCCTTCACGTTTCTCTGCATGTCAACGGAAGATATCATCACTTTTAATATTGGACTTTTGGTTTTTCATGTTAGTGTCCCATAGACTTACACGGTGTTCCGCGGCTTTCAAATTTACCGTGAACACTGCATACTGTTCGGTGTTCGCCGAACACTGCATATTGTTTGTGTTCGCCGAACATCCGAACAACCAAAGTTCGGCCTGAACTTATGCTTGGGCCGAACCGTTCGCCCATCCCTATTAGAGAGTTCCCATGGGGTGATTTGAAGACCAGGTGGTGGAAAGCCACCATAAAGGCTAATACAGCAGGGGACAGGAGCGCATGCTTCTTGTGTTTGTGGAGAGTGCTGATGATCCAACTATGAAGATTCCTACCTGGGACTTATAGGGTTTCAAAGCATCTCCACAGACTCTGTGAATGAGGCGCTAACCATACCTTTAATTGTGCCAATAGAGTGGCTAGATAATAGTGCATGAGGTCGGAAAAGTCCCATGCCTCCAACCGATTTATGTTTGATGAGCTTGATGTGGGAACATCTTGCTCTATTCCCAGATAAAGTGGTTTAACATTGTAGTTTTCAAAAATAGGATGTGGGTATAGGGATAGGTAGGGATCAGAAGAGGTATAATAGCTGTGGGAGTTTAAGCATCTTGAAGGACACAAATCCTCCCATCCATGAGAGTGTGAATTTGGAAAGGTGTGCTAATTCAGATTGTAGGTATTGGAGGTAGGGAATGATGTTTTCCTGAAATAAAGACTTAGGGTTAGCTGTGAGCTGTACTCCTAGGTATTTTATAGATTTATCCACCCAGAAAAGTGGGAAACGGTCAGAGAGGATAGAATGGGTAGTAGGGGAAAAATTAAGTCCTAGGATGTAAGATTTGGAAACGTTGACCTTATAGTAGAAAATAAAGCTAAATTCTTGCAAGAGGAGGACTGTGGGTATGACAGCATAAGAATTACGTTATCTGCAAACAGATTATTTTATGTTCCTCAGTACCAATTTTGATTCCTAGAATGTTTGAATGGGAACAAATCTTGTGGGCCAGTGGGGACAGGGGACATCCCTGACGGGTACCGTTTGCTATAGAGAAAGTAGTGGAGAGCATTGGCGAACAGTAAACCTGGGCTGAAGGCTTGGAGTAGAGAGCCATTATCACAGATAAGATATGACCTTGGAATCCACATTTTTGAAGGGTCTGCTGTAGATATGACCAGTGTATTCTGTCAAATGCCTTCTCCACATGAAAAGCCAGAAGCAGAGAAGGCATTTTCTGACAATTGGGGTGATGAAGGATGTTGATTATACGCCTTGTAGCGTCTACAGTTTGTCTCCCTTTTGTGAACCCCGATTGATCTGGATGAATTAGAGTGGGAAGGATGTCAATAATCCTGCTCACTATCACCTTGGCAAATAGTTTAATCATTTAATCGTGGTTTACCAACAATATGGGGAAGAAGTTTTGAGGGGAAGGGGTTTCCTTACCACGTTTAGGTAGTGTAATAATTAAAGCTTTTAACTTATCATCGGGGAAAGAGAAAGTGAGTGCAGCCGCATTGAATACTGAAGTAAAAGGATCAAATAAAATAGATGTAAATTGTTTGTAGTATTATATTCAAATTGATCCAGTAGCAGTGGTGGTGCATCCGTAAGGGCGCACAGGTGCTGCCCCCTCTCTCCAGCCACCCCTCTATCACCAATAGATAGATTCCTGCATTGCACCTGATTAGAGCCATAGGCTCTAATAGGCGTCAAAAAAGGTGACCTGCGAACACCATGCTGTGTTAGTAAAGTGAATGAATATTCATTTTCCTAACACTAAACCGCCTCTCCGCCAATCAGGTACCCGGATCTGTTACCCATCACCTGATTGGCTGAAACAACAGGCGCTGTGAATGGATGCCTATCAGGCATCCAATCATAGCAGAGGATGGAAAGAGAGGACGGGAGAAGACATTGAGGAGCTGTCCCACTGCCACGAGACAGGGTAAGTACAGACGGCGGGCGGGGGGGCACACTGGCAGCATTTAATATGGCACAGTGAGGCTGCATTTGATGGGACACAGTGGGGCTGAATTTTATGGGCACAGTGAGGCTGCATTTGATAGGGCACAGTGAGGCTGCATTTGATGGGCACAGTGAGGCTGCATTTGATGGGGAACAGTGAGGCTGCATTTGATGGGCACAGTGGCTGCATATGATGGGCACAGTGGCTGCATTATATGCTGCACAGTGGCTGCATAAGATGGGCACAGTAGCTGTATTATATGGGGCACAGTGGCAGCATTTGATGTCACAGTGGGAGCATTTGATATGGCACAGTGGCGGCATTTGATGGGACACAGTGAGGCTGCATTTGATTTGCACATTGAGGCTGCATTTGTTTTCATAACCTGGACAGAGAAGTCCTTGCAAGGTAAAAAAAAAGCTTGCAAATAATTAAAAAGGTGCATGTTTTAGAAAAAACACAAGAGAAATTGTATATTTTGGTATTAATGCTTAAAGCTGAACTCCTGGCAATTTTCTTTCCTATGCAGTGGGAGTTTGCCTGCACTGCATGGGTAACGGCTCGTTTTTGTCTAATATATAATATAATATAAATTCTTTATTAGACCCTTCAGATCTGGTATGTTTTTTTAAAGGTAAAGGAGTACTCTGTGTGAAAAACAAAAGAAATGTGTAGGGTCTTCCCAAAATCCATACCAGACCCTTATTCCAGGATGCAGACTGGCTGACCAGGAAAGGAAGGGAGGTAAGCCTGGAACTCTCCTCCTAAACCATATCAGAACATAGGCCCTCAAAATGGAAAAAGCCACATGTATCAGACCTAACAAAACAAAATGGAGTGGGGTCTCCTAAAATTCTATATTAGACCCCTCAAAATGGAGAAAGCCACATGTATCAGTCATAACAAAACAAAATGGAGTGTGGTCCCCTAAAATTCTATATTAGACCCTTTAGATCTGGTATGTTTTTTTTAAAGGTAAAGGACTATATGTGAAAAACAAAAGAAATGTGTAGGGTCTTCCCAAAATCTATACCAGACCCTTGTTCCAGCGTGCAGCCTGGCTGACCAGGAAAGGAAGGGAGGTATACTTGAACCCCCCTCCTGAACCATATCAGAACATAGGCCCTCAAAAAGGAGAGGGTACCTTAACTGCGTAAACCTTCATGTTAATGAGGACAAGGACCTCTTCCCCACAACTTTGGCCTGGTGGTTTTGGGGATCAGGAAGCTCCATTTAAAAAGGCCTTAATTAAAGGGAAAAAAAAGGAAAAATGTTACACAGTAAAAATCCATCATGAATAACATACTAAAACCATATAGATTCACATAATTTATTATGAATAATGCCCCAACCAGCCGAAACAAAAAAAGGTATGATTCCAAAGGATTGTGGGAAAATGGCCCTTCCCCACATTAACATGAGGACAAGGTGGTTTGCCAGGGAGCTTCCCACTGGCAAGGTACCCTCCCCATGTTGTGGGCATGTTGCCCGCTATGATTCAGGAGGGGGGGTGTATACTCCCCCTCACCCCCACCTTTTCTGGCCAGCCAGGGTGCATGCTCGTTAAGGTTTCGGAATAGATTTGGGGGGACCCCATTCTTTTTTTTTTTTTTTTTTAGTAGGGTAGCCCCTTTAAATCTGCTGTCATGGAGCCTGTGCCTAAGAAAAGGACCCCATTAGGAAGGCTGTTGAGGCAAATCAAATATAGAAAAGTTGTGTACATCGCATTAAGATAACACATATATAGCACAGTATCATTAAGAATTACAGAAATTGCAGTTGACCCCCTCCTGCACAGGAGGAATCTTAATTATTGTTGATAGTCACAACTCTTTCTCTGTGTAACAACTGTTTAACTTCTGTAAAGGTTGCAGGGTATCAACCCAGAGTATATTTATTGAATTTGGAGATCCTGCTGCAACCCAGTCAAATAAATTTATCCAGCATGCCTAACATAGTTTTCCAAAGGTCGTAAAAAATACCAGAACTTCTGATCTAAAAATTTACTCAGGGTTTACTTCCTCTTTAAAGACTCACCAGCTGCATATGCCTCCTACTCTCGTGTTTGGCATAACTCACTTCTAACCACACTCAATAGGGGTTAAATTGGATCTCCAGATTTCAAATGTAACTGTCACAATTCCTTTTCCTCAAATAATGGTTATTCCACATGCAAAATAAAAAGTGCTCCAAATAGTGTGTTAAAGCACAGCACATTTATTAAAACTTAGCCATTCCACACTATTGCACTCACATGTGTATGATTAAAAAGAAGCCAAAGCAAGCCAAAATAAACGGGTCACAAAACTCCATGTGCTAGTGAAGCGATCTAGGGTAGTGTGCCAGATAGTACTGTCTCACCCACTCCTTGTTCCGTTCGTCCACTATTTAATGCAGTGGGTCGGATAACAACACTCTCCGTCCTCCATACGCTTCTAATACCTGCAGTCTAGCCACACCCCTGTCAATTTAAAGGGGTTGTAAAGGTTTGTTTTTTATTTTCTAAATAGGTTCCTTTAAGCTAGTGCATTGTTGGTTCACTTATCTTTTCCTTCGATTTCCCTTCTAAATGTTTTTTTCTTTGTCTGAATTTCTCACTTCCTGTTTCTCCTCAGGAAACTTCACACCATCATCTGAGCTGTATTTAGTCAGCCAGAACAGCTTACTGAACAGCTTACTGAGGAGGAACAAAAAGTAAGAAATTCAGACAAAGAAAACAAAGAAAAAAGAACATTTTGAAGGGAAATTGAAGGAAAAGATAAGTGAACCAACAATGCACTAGCTTAAAGGAACCTAATTAGAAAATAAAAAAACAACCTTTACAACCCCTTTAAGCATTATTAAAATCACTGCTCCTGAAAAAACATTTGTTTTTAAAAGTTTTCTTTTGCATTGATACATGTCCCCTGGGGCAGGACCCGGGTCCCAAAACACTTTTTTTTTTCCATAAAGATTTTATTCAGCAAACCAATAGAAACAGACAAAGGGTTAACACCATCTTATCAGTACAGCTTATGGTCAAGTATACATAGCAATAACAGATAAACAAGGTAATTCATAAGTGCGCCCTGTCAGACAGGGTTATGATCCAAGACCAGGATCGCTTTATACAAATGATTTCTAGGGGTAGAGGGACATTATCACCTTTCACCTCCCCCCAAACCTCCCCTCCCTAAATAGGAAGATAGGAGGGGGTTTACATCTCCAATCCGGGTTCGGAGGTTGAATGCATTAATGCTTTCAATGGGCGCCTGCTCCATAGAAATAATAGAATAGAAGGAGAGGGGTAGATAAAGGGAGTACAGTGGGAGGGGGATAGAGGGGAGAAGAGCAGAGGGAAAAGGATAGAGGGAAAAGAACGAAGGAAAGGGGGGAAGGATTAGCTAGGGATGTTGAGCTTACGTAAAGGGGGATGGGGGTGTCGCTGCGCCTGTCCCCGGTGACTGGGGGGGGGGACTGTTCACAATCTTATGGGAAGAGTATCTTAGCCTGGGGCTATGTATTGCCTGTGTATATGAGTAGTCATGAAATGTGACCAACAAGCCCAAGTAAATGAAAATGTACCCATTGTTTCCTGTGAAATGTGGATCAATTCCTCCATATCTTTAATTCTTGAAATGCTTGCAAACCATTCCCTGATTGTCGGAGTGCATTTTGAACGCCAGTGTTTGGGGATACAAAGCCTAGCTGCATTAACCATATGCATGGCCAGAGATTTGCAGTAGGTCTTTTTGGATAAGGATGTGTGATGTAGAAGGAACTGTGCTGGGGTGTAATCAAGGGTGAAAGTGGTGATCTGCGAAATTAAACTATGAACTTCCTTCCAGAATGGTTGGATATTTTGGCACTACCACCAAATATGTAGCATAGTCCCCACCTCCGAGTTACATCTCCAGCAGATGTTGGGTATGGTGGGTGAAAATTTATGGAGGCAAGAGGGTGTTCTGTACCACCTGGTAATCGATTTGTATCCGTTCTCCTGGATGGCGACGTTCAGTGAGCCCCCATGTGCGTATTCATGGACTCTAGTCCATTCCTCAGTTGTCAAGGGAGTTTGTAGGTCTATGTTCCATGAGTTTTGTGACAGGGAAAGAGCCAGGTTGGGGGGTTCTAGGTGTAGGGAGTATAGGAGGGAGATGAGATGTCTTTGAGGTGTCTTACGTTGACAGAGAGATTCAAAAGGGGTAAATTGTCTCATCCAATTAGCTTGGGGGGAGTGAGTAGAGAGGAAATTACGTATTTGTCTATATGTCCAGAAGGAGAAAGAAGATGTTTTTGTAGTTGCTCTGAGTCTGTCTAGGGAAATGGGTTTCCCATTTGGAGGGTTAGGACATCATCAAAAGGCCATTCGTGTTGGAGGAAGTTGGGAGAGTCTCCTGGGGGGAAATCAGGATTTCTTCTTAGTGTGGTTAATGGCACCGGGATACCAAAACATTTTTTATGGCATTAACTTGCATATAAGCAGGGGGGCCTGACTTCCGCTTCCGCTGACGCGACCGGATGTGACGGTCGGACGCGGCGTTCGGATGTGAACTGCGGGAGGTTTGAGATCAGCCTGAGTCTCCCAACAGTATCCTGAATAGTCCCTGCTACCGAGACCCTAAGTCCGCGAAAACGAACGCTTGGTGGAGCCCGAGTCTCCTACGGAACCCTGATCGGCCTCTGCTACCGAGACTTTAATCTCGTGAAACCCGTGAAAACGATCGCTTGGTGCGATGAGCAATAGTAAGCAGTCGGCGGCCGATCGTCTTAAAGAATTTGCTCGAACGGATAAGCAAGACGGCGGGCGTAGCCCCCCACAGACACGGAGTGGTGGACCATCAGCGCTGGAAACCCAGAAGCTTAACACGTCCCAGCCGCAGTCCGGGAAAGCAGCAGAAAAGCAGGAGAAACATCCCAAACTGACCGTGGAACAGATGAACTCCCAGATAATGGAGGCCATCCACTCGAGCAATACAGCCTTAACAGGTAAAATGGATGAGATTATAAATGATATAGGACTGATCAGGCATGATATGCAGAGTATAAGAGAGAGAATGATGGAAGTGGAAAATAGGACTGCTTTATTGGAAGATACTGTTACCCCTATGCCTAAAAAGATAGTCACGATTGAAAAACAGATTACCCTGTGGCATCAAAAATCTGATGATTTTGAGAACCGTATGCGCCGCAATAACTTAAGAATAGTCAGTTTACCAGAGAAGGCAGAAGGGTTTAATCCTGGTGACTTTATAGAAAAATGGCTGAAAAATGTATTCCCAGATATGGAGGTATCAGCAGCATATGCAGTGGAGAGAGCGCATAGGGTCCCGGCAGAAACACCTAAACCAGGTTTCCCCCTAGACCCCTGTTGGCACGACTACTAAATTGCAGAGACAGAGACACAATTCTGCGGAAAGCAAGACAAAAAGGAGACATTCGCTATGAAAAGAGCAAAATATCAATATTTCCAGACTTCTCTCTGGAGCTGCAAAAACAACGGGCAACATTTTATGAAAATTAAACGAAAAATGAGAGAGGCAGGAATTGAATATTCTATGGCATACCCAGCCCGATTGAGAGTGGAGGAAGGGGGAAAGACTTTGTTCTTCAGTACACCTGAACAAGCTAAAGACTGGCTGGAAATAACCAGGCCTATGCCTCGATAGGAGAAACAGAGAAGTCCTGAAAGGATAAGAGACACCAAGAAGATCGGGACTTTGGTGGGGGGGCGGAGGAGGGGGATGAGAGGGACACTCTCCCTACTTTATATTTGTTTTTATTTCCCCCTTTTTTTTTTTCTTTTTTTGTGTTTTTTTCTCTCTTAATTGAAATTATTTTTTTTTTTTCTTGTGCTTTGCCCTTTTCGTCTTCTTCTTTTTCTCCCCCTTTCCTTCTCTTCTTTTCCTTCTTTTGAGGGGACAATGGGGAAAGGTAAAATATAAATGTTTATTTGTGGGTTTTTTTTTTTTTGATAGGGGAGTGGGAGGGATAGGGAGGAGGGGGGGTAAAGTTGAGGGTGATGGGGTGTGTATAAATAGGAAAATGGAGCTAAAAATCACAGAGAAACACATTGAAATAAAGCACTTGCTACAAGGGGAAGAGAGGGAAGAGTGAGAGGAAATCTCTCTCTTGCCCCCCTTTTTATTTTTATTTTTTTCTCTTTTTTTTTTTTATAATAACAAAGAGCAAGAAAAACATATTTCCTTTTTTTTTTTTTTTCGTGCGGTGCTTCCCCTTTTTTTTTTTCTTTTTTTTTAAAAGGGAGGGAGAGGGTGATAGGAGGGGATGCCTTCTCCTCCCCCCACCTTGGCGGCCCCCCCCTCGCCCCTTATATTCCCGATTAAGCGGAAAAGGGCAGGAGCAGACAGGCTGAAATTGAAATAAATTACCTATATAAGAGCAAAAATGCAATATGTTGGTAATGCCCTAAAAAAAATGTTATGGATGAATGGAACGGAATGGATCAATGAGAAGAGAGAGGTAGAAAAGAGAATGGTCACGGAAAGGAAAAAGGGACATAGGATTTATTTTTCCTCTTCTTTTATTTTTTCGGGGAACAATGGCTAAAATAAAATACATCAAATATGAGTAATCAGCACACATTTTTGTCATGGAATGTGAGAGGTATGGGAACGCAATTAAAACGAACACAGGTTTTCTCAGAAATTAACAAGTGCAGGCAAAGATCATTTGTATCCAAGAAACACATATGACTAAAGAGAGATTGAAATATCTAGAAAAATCTTGGATACAATGGTCAAGCCACTCATGTCATACTACATATTCAAGAGGGGTTTCTCTCTTGGTCCATCGAGGGGTAAATGTCACGTACCTATGGCGAGTCTGGCTTGCAGTGGGAGACCTCTCTTACGTCCCAGACTTGCAGCCCCTGATAGTGGAGACAGGGGGCGCAAAAGTCAAAGGAGGCACGAGTGTCTGGCAGGATCGACCAGTTGCGGATGGATGAGCAGGACTTGACAAGGGATGACAGGAACCAGCAGACAGCAGGTGGCAGGAACCAGCAGACAACAGGTGACAGGAACCAGCAGACAGCAGGTGGCAGGAACCAGCAGACAACAGGAACCAGCAGACAGCAGGTGGCAGGAACCAGCAGACAACAGGTGACAGGAACCAGCAGACAGCAGGTGGCAGGAACCAGCAGACAACAGGAACTGGCAGGTAAGTGGTCACAGGAACTGGCAGGCAGCGGACTACAGGAACCAGCATGCAGCGGACAACAGGAACCAGCAGACAACAGGTGGCAGGAACCAGCAGACAACAGGTGACAGGAACCAGCAGACAGCAGGTGGCAGGAACCAGCAGACAACAGGAACTGGCAGGTAAGTGGTCACAGGAACTGGCAGGCAGCGGACTACAGGAACCAGCATGCAGCGGACAACAGGAACCAGCAGACAACAGGAACTGGCAGGCAGCGGACTACAGGAACCAGCATGCAGCGGACAACAGGAACCAGCAGACAACAGGTGACACTTCAGGACAGGTGCACAGAATGGTCAGACAAGCCGGGTTTGGTAACTGTGGAGCACACTGCGGATAAGCCAAGGGGATAAGCAAGAGGATGGTCGTGGGCAAGCCGGGATCGGGGCGGGCAGACAGCAGAGCAGGTGAACAGACAAGCCGGGTCACAGGTGCAGAGACAGAGAAGTTCAGGGTTTAGCAAGCGGAACGCTGTAGATCAGGCAGCAAGGGCTGTATGGAGATGGCTGGTTTAAATAGCCCGCCCGGCGCCAATGACCGTGCGCGCGCCCGTCCGTGCCCGCGCACGCGCACCCGCTCGATTCCGCGCATGCGCAGTAGCTCGCGCACCCGCTCGAACCCGCACACGCGATCGCAGCGGTGAGGAACTACTAGGCCCAGCAGGGCTTTCCTTACATTGCCCCCCCCCAAGGGGCAGCCTCCGGATGCCCAACTGGGACAGCTTTTCAGGGTGAGATCTCTTGAAGGCCTGGATCAGGTGTCTGGCATGTAAGTTGGCTTCGGGTTCCCATGAGTTTTCTTCTGAACCGTATCCCTTCCACTTGATGAGGTACCTGGTTATTCCTTTTCCGACAGTGTTTTCCAGACCATTTAGGAGCTGGAGGATCTGAACCGAACTGCTGGCTTCAGGAGCGAAACATGAAAAACCGGGTGTACCCGAAGTGATCCCGGCAACTCCAGCTCCTATGCCACCTCGTTGATCTTCCGCTTAACTGCGAAGGGGCCCAAGAATCTGGGGCCTAGCTTCCTAGAAGGGCAAGCAAGCCGGAGATTGATTGTGGACAACCATACTTTGTCTCCAGGTTCCAGGACCAGTTGCCCCCGTCTGCCCCTGTCGAAGACTTCCTTATTGAGGTCTTGCGCCCGGGTCATAGTTTCCTGCAACAACTCAAAAGAAATCCACCTCTAGAACAGCAGGGACGGAGCATTCCTGAGTTAGCCGGATTGTTGGCAAAAAACGGGGTCAGAGTTGTTGTAGGCGAATTCCGCCAATGGCAACAGAGGGAGCCAGTCCTGTTGAGAGAAGGATGAGAAACAACGCAGGTATTGCTCAAGTGTCTGGTTCGTTCTTTCTGTCTGCCCGTTCGTCTGTGGGTGGTATGCAGAGGATAAGGACAGTTCGATGCCAAGAGAATTGCAGAGAGCCTTCCAGAACTGGGACTTCTGAGATGATGTTCGCTGGAGTGAAGTCGAAACAATACCTTTAATGAAAATGGGAATGAAATGAGCCCATTTTGGATAGTCCACTACCACGAAGATGGCCGTATATGGCGGAAGTGTTCCACAATGAAGTCCATGGTAATTAGTTTCCACGGCCTTTCGGAACCCCCAAGACTTGGTTTCTGCAGCTCTTGTTGCGGGTGCAAACAGTGCATCTCTATTTTTGACAGTCCTTTGCCACGCTGGACCAGGTCTGTAGTTTTGCACAATGCCAAAGTTGATCCCGCCAGTACATGGTCGAAGGGCAAAGCCCAAGTATAGTGACCCGGAGACTCTGGGAAAATTTTACCATCGCCTAGACCATTTTGGCTGAAACTCCCGACTTGGCAGGTGGTGGGTCCTCTCTGGAGGCTTGATCATAAGTCAAGAAGAAGGAAATTCCGGATGATTCAGGCTCCTTAGGGTCGATAAACATCCGTGACAGGGCATCGGGTTGGTATTCTTGGAATAGGTGACATGAAAAGCGAACCTGGAGAAGAACAGCGCCCACCTGGCCTGAACGTCCTCTTTGCGGCCTTCAGGTACTCCAGGTTCTTTGTGGTCTGTATATATGGAATTGGGTGGGACCGCAGGTACCGCCATTCCTCCAATGCCGCCTTGATTGCTAGTTCTCGATCCCTACGTCGTAGTTCTTCGGGGGGCGTCAGCTTAC
Source organism: Lithobates sylvaticus (assembly GCA_028564925.1). Taxonomy (NCBI): domain Eukaryota; kingdom Metazoa; phylum Chordata; class Amphibia; order Anura; family Ranidae; genus Lithobates; species Lithobates sylvaticus. Next base: position 243,240,001 of record CM053030.1, read on the forward strand.
GAGAGAAGAACCCGACAGGGAACAGAAGGGCCTTGGGGCCTTGTCTCTGAGACAGTATTGCCCCGACAGCAATTTCCGATGCGTCTACCTCCAAGACAAACGGGAGAGCCGGGTCTGGGTGCTTCAGGACGGAGGCAGAAGTGAAGAGCTTCTTGAGGGCGACAAAGGCGGCCTGGGCCTCGGTCGTCCACTGGAACCGAGTCCCTTGTCGGGTTAGTTGTGTGATGGGGGAAATGATGGCCGAGAAGCCTTGATAAATTTCGATAGAAATTGGAAAATCCCACGAACCGCTGTACCCCCTTTTTTATCCACCGGTTGCGGGCCAATCAAGGATAGCGGAGATTTTCTGGGGGTCCATCTTGATGCCTTCGATGGATATGATGAGCCCCAGAAACTGTATGCTCTGTTGCTCAAACTCGCATTTTTCGGGTTTAGCATACAGACCGTGTTGCCGCAGTCGCCCCAACACGCATTTGACGTGTTGACGGTGACTGTCAATGGAAGAGGAGAAGATCAGGATGTCATCTAGATAGATGATCACGAACAAGTCCAGGTAGTCTCGAAAAATGTCATTAATGAAATGTTGGAACGTGGCGGGGGCGTTGCAGAGTCCGAAAGGCATCACACAAGATATTCGAAGTGCCCGAATCGCGTACGGAAGGCGGTCTTCCATTCGTCGCCCTTCCGGATGCGCACTAGGTTATACGCCCCGCGGAGGTCCAACTTGGTGAAGATGACTGCTGCCCCTAGCCTCTGGAACAGTTCTGGGACTAACGGTAGGGGGTAGCGATTTTTAATAGTCACCTTGTTCAACTCCCTGTAATCGATACATGGCCGGAGGGTGTGGTCCTTTTTCTCTACGAAGAAAATGCCAGCTCCGGCAGGAGATGTGGATAACGGATGAAGCCTTTTCGAAGATTGTCATCTATGTAGTCCTTAAGGGCGGAGAGCTCCAGTTCGGACAGGGGAAAGATCCCCCAAAGGTACTTCCGCTCCGGGGAGAAGCTCGATGGGGCATCGTAAACCCGATGAGGAGGAAGGGTCTCTGCCCCTTTCTTGCTGAAAACGTCCATAAAGGAGTGATAGGCCCTGGGGACTAACTGACGGGTTTCGCTGTCCAGACACATTAAGGTGGTTGGCTGAGCATCAGTCCTGGGAAGGCAGTACTGGGAGCAGTAGTGGGAAGAAAAGGTAATCTCCTTGGTGGTCCAGTCAATGCAGGGGTTATGGGCGCGGAGCCAAGGCATGCCCAGAATGACTGGGAACAGTGGGGAAGATATAATGTCCAGACACAAAAAGTTCCTGGTGGAGTTGGTTTATGCATGCCGAGATAGGCTGGGTTTTTCTTGGTAACCGGTCCAGACCGAATGGCAGTGCCATCGGCCAGGTGTATCCGCAGTCCCTGGGTCTTGGATTGCAAGGGGATGCAATGAGCAGAAGCAAAGGCCGAGTCCATGAAACAGCTGCAGGCTCCTGAGTCAATAATGGCGGGGACCGAAATGTTCCTTCCAGGGAGCTGCAACAGGATAGAGAGTAGCGAGGTGAGAAGAGGTGTCAGTAACAGCCATAACCTGGTCAACTGAAGGAAGGCGCCACTTACGGGTCTTAGCTGGACAGGATCGCACGTAGTGTCCTGGCTCCCCACAATACAGACACAGATTGTCCCGACGGCGTCTCTGCCGTTCCTCAGGGGTGAGAGTAGGGCGAAGCATACCCAACTGCATGGGTTCAGTCCCCTCGGTGGAGGCAGAAGGTCGAGCCGACGGTGGACCTCTGGGAAGTAGGGCACCTTTGGCAACATCCAAGAGGGGCGAGACGAGCCCGAGGTCTTCTCTCGGACCGTCGCTCACACGTAAGCGCCTGTCGATTTGTATGGCCTGGTTAATGAGCTCCTCAAGCGTTGGAGGGACCCCAACCCTAGCAAGTTCATCCTTCAGGGGTCCGATAACCCAACCGGAACTGGTAGCGGAGGGCCGCATCATTTCCAGCTAGTGTCAGCACTCCATCTTCTGAATTCCGCAACATAGTCCTCTGCGGGCCTACGCCCTGGAGTAGGGCATGGAGGGCAGTCTCTGCCGTGGCACAGAGCTGTGGGTCCTCATACATTCGGGCCATTGCGTCGAAGAAAGGTGCTTAGATGGGCGAGTTCGGCGGCTTCCTGTTTAAGCAGACGGTGGCCCAGAGTTGGGGGTCATTTTGGAGCAGGGAAATCACAAAGCCTACTTTGGTGGCTCCAAGGAAAATGTTCGGGGTTGCAGGGCAAAGAACAGCTCACAGGCATTTCGGAAAGTCCTGAACTTGCTACGCTCACCGGAGAACCTTTCAGTGTGGGTACTCGAGGTTCCGGGGGTAGCATCACGACTGCCGGTGGAGTAGGCTGGCTGGCTTTGGAGCACCTGGAGATCCTTGTGCCAGAACATGCTTCTCAAGGCGTGTGTAGCCTTCCTGGAGGTTATTGACCGCTTGGGGCCAAACCTGCTAGGTGTAGGCAGAGTTCTTTCCATAGGAGAGGCTTCCCTGCCCAGACTCGGTCATGGCAGGGTTAAAGGACATCATCAAAAGGCCATTCGTGTTGGAGGAAGGAACTTGGCAGACAACAGACAGAACCAGCAGACAGTGTGCAGGAACCAGCAGACAACAGGAACTGCAGGTAAGTGGTCACAGGAACTGGCAGGCAGCGGACTACAGGAACCAGCATGCAGCGGACAACAAGAACCAGCAGACAACAGGTGGCAGGAACCAGCAGACAACAGGTGACAGGAACCAGCAGACAGCAGGTGGCAGGAACCAGCAGACAACAGGAACTGGCAGGTAAGTGGTCACAGGAACTGGCAGGCAGCGGACTACAGGAACCAGCATGCAGCGGACAACAGGAACCAGCAGACAACAGGAACTGGCAGGCAGCGGACTGGTAACTGTGGAGCACACTGCGGATAAGCCAAGGGGATAAGCAAGAGGATGGTCGTAGGCAAGCCGGGATCGGGGCGGGCAGACAGCAGAGCAGGTGAACAGACAAGCCGGGTCACAGGTGCAGAGACAGAGAAGTTCAGGGTTTAGCAAGCGGAACGCTGTAGATCAGGCAGCAAGGGCTGTATGGAGATGGCTGGTTTAAATAGCCCGCCCGGCGCCAATGACCGTGCGCGCGCCCGTCCGTGCCCGCGCACGCGCACCCGCTCGATTCCGCGCATGCGCAGTAGCTCGCGCACCCGCTCGAACCCGCACACGCGATCGCAGCGGTGAGGAACTACTATAGCCCAGCAGGGCTTTCCTTACAGTAACATGGGAGTGTATTAGAGAAAAAAGAGATCCCGATGGAAGATATGTCTTTGTCTTTGCGTTGGTGCATGCACTGCCTGTTGTAATCACGGGGATTTATTACCCCCCCCAGCTACAATGCGAGTACTGAAAGAGGCATGATATTTATGTCAGAATATCCAGAGCATATGTCATATGTATGGGAGATTTCAATATGTGTTTAGACCCAAAATTAGATAGGTTCGGAAGAAATAAGCATAAAGGAGGGGAAGGGTCGAAGGTGTTGGAGAAATTTATGAATGAAGTAGGATGGGCTGACTTGTGGTAGGATCAGAAACCCTGGGACACGGGCTTATTCATGGCATGCACCTGGGAGAGGATGGTTAACCCAGATAGGATGCAAATGGGAATGTTCCTAGAGAGTCTCTGGGGGGCTTTATTGCAAATCAGGATTTCTTCTTAGTGTGGTTAATGGCACCGGGATACCAAAACATTTTTTATGGCATTAACTTGCATAAAAGCCTTTAAAATTAGCACTTTTGATTTTTCATGTTCGTGTTCCATATATTTTAATGGTGTTCGCATGTTCATATAATTTTTTTGCCTGTTGGCAAGTTCTGGTGCGAAACAAACCGGGGGGGGGGGGGTGGGTTGGATGTTCGCTTCATCCCTACTTCCTAGTAGTGTACTGACTATGCTTACATCTCTTCTGCTACATACATGTCCTTGATAAAGGCATACTTTATGTAGGGAAAATGTATTATAAAACTTAAAAATTCCAGGTGCTACAGAGAGAGGTCACTGTTTGAGCCTTATCAATTTTTTGCTATAGGGCTTTATAGCCTGGGGTTATGCCTATGCACTCTGCATCTACTTTTCTCTTCTGCAAGATTTTGGTATGCAGAGTACAGATGCAATAAAATAACACAAAAAAAATAAAAAATAAGAGCATACTGATTCCCCAACCCAAATGCACCCTAAGGGTGGCTATATATTACAGTAAGTTCAGCCCTGTCTGGTAGCCATATTTAAGGTATTAATCCTGTAGGATAGTAAAGTTCTGTTAATTTGTGATGCATGTCCAAGAGTTTAATAAATATTACATTTTATATTGAATATAACATTTTCTAGCTATGCGTTTATTTAAATATTAACTAAGAAATACGTTTCACATCTCCACTGAAACTTTGTGAATGAACTGCAACCGATGCTTCATTTTAGCTCTGAACTGTCCTTATCTTGTACTCCTTATGTACTTCCAATTTAAGCTGTTGAGCAAGCATTCTCATAATGCTGTGGTTATCATGCAGACAGGCCATGTTTATTCTTCTGTTTGCATAAGCCCACTGAGGATGGTATTACAGAACTTTAAAGCATAATTGAGCATCACAACCTTTTGTTTAGTCAAGCCCTTGAAAAACTCATCTCAATTTGACTTTAATCTGGTAAACCCTTTCATGTGAACTGCTAACCTGCTTCTGCGATATTACAAAATCACTAGGTTTCAATAACTCTTAACTGTGCCTTTTTGGCTTCTGTCAAAAGAATTATTGATCCAAGCCGTATTCACATGCTGAAGCTACTGAAAACAGCTGTTAACATTGCGATGATATGAAAACTGTAACACTGATTTTGCATACTGGTCACAGTTGACATCAGACAATTAAACTGTTGTAAAAGGTTGTTTAGTAGATGTGGACATATTTGCAAACATTAGTCTAATAGTAAAACAAATATTTATTCCCATCACCAAACAGATATATTATTACTGACAGATGAAAAAAATTAAAATAAATAATGTATAATGCAGAACACAGAAAATAAGTATTATAATAATATTTGAAGTATAGGCAGTTTTAAAGAAAATTAGGATTATAATAATATTTGAAGTATAGACAGTTTTACACAATAGAATATGTTTGTTTGATCATTTGGGACACATATTTTATTTATTCATCCTATATTTTTGCCATATTGTAAAGCACCTTTCAATAAACACCCGGACATTTTCATCTGTGCCTGCCCTATAGTGGCACACACACATTCATACGCAAACACACACGCGCGATAACTACGCTAGGCAAAAGATGACCACTGAAATTCATCTGTTGGCCCACCCAAAAAATTCATGTTTTAGCTTTTGGTATACGATGAATTAAGCCAAATATTTTGTGCGGCTCCATTCCTAAGACAGTGGAAAACTTTAATGTCAAGCTTAAGGGGCTATATGGGAAGAAAGGAAAGACACACTCAGTTTGTCAGTTTTTCAGGCAGACCTGATCTGAGGTGGGTATCAACGTACATCTGTCTGCTGACCCTGGTCAACATCCGATCCAATCCGATCCTATCCACCAAAAACAGATTGATGGGGATCCCCATCAGTCTGGTGTATTGAATTGGATAACAGTCAGGTGTAAACGGACAGACAGTCTGTTTACATCTCACCGCCCATAGAGGAGAGCGGGCTGTGTCTGTGTCTGGTCTGCATAAGTGAAGAGGACATGGGCCATCAATTCACCTACTCGGTACAGATGAGGGGACAGATTCAGGTGGACTCCAACAAAGCCTGCCCCACATGTAAGAGCTTCCAGGCTGTGCAATTGGCAATTGGATCTCTAAGTAGGGGTGTCTGAGACCCTATACTTTCCTCAACAGAAGTGGGCTAGATTTTAGTCGTTGGTGTCAGTGCTTATCATCAGTAGTGCTCTACTTGAGAAATTAATTCTGTATTCATTCTTCACACAGAGCATCAGATCTTAGAGGCATACTCTTTTTTTCTTTGTGCAGCCACTGTCATATGAGGGTTGCTTAGCTTAGTGGTAGATGCATTTTTTTGTGAGCCCATGCCAGTCCCATGCAAAGGTTTCAGTTTCACACAGCAAAACATGTAACAGCCAATGCCAAGTTGGAAGAGAATTTCCTTCAGTCATAGACCAGAATGATTTTATCATACCACTGTGGGAGATATTGGACATAATTTAATAGGAAACACTTATGCATTTCTTATATATTATATATACTCTGTGTTCATAGGTCTGTGTACCTGCCATGGTTGCAATGAGAAGGTTGCACTCTTCATGTGGAATGTGAATGTATTTATATTAGATAATTCAGCTAGATACAAGGGAAAACCCTACAGCATCAAAAAGGATGAGAACAAATGCAAATCTGTAGTGGTGAGTACTTAACCGTAGAGTCCACAAGAAGCTGCAAGGTGGCCTAAAGTTTTTTTTTTTAGGTTTTATTGCTATATCTTCCCCAGATACTATAGTTCCCAAGACCAAACATAAGGTGGAATCCAACACCAGAATTGTTACCATAGCATGTAGCAGGGTTAATTAATTCAACAAGGAAAAACATTTTGGTGACAACTATCTAAAATGAGAATTTACCTGACTTTGGTGAGATTTCCTCTCATTTCCGGTTAGATCTTCTTGGAAACAAGCTCAAGGATATTTCCCCAGTGAAACACAGACATAAAAAAAAAAATCCTGGGGGCGTGGCTTGGCACGCAGAGCGGATGGCAGCAGACTAGACGAGCTCCGTCAAACCCTCAGCCCTTACAGCTCAAACAACACCGTAACCACCAGCTAAGATGAGCAGACTCACCCGCCACAACTCCGGAACTCACCCCCGACGCTCCGCTCCTGCCTCGAGTTCCAGAAGCATTCCGGACATCTTCAAATCTCAGTCCCAGACCCGCCGCCGCAAGGCCCTTCCCAAGATGGCGCAGCCGCGTGGAGAGGAAGAGTTCAGCGAAGACTCACAGTCCGCATACGAAGAGGAGGTAAGAGACACCTCTTCAGCAGATCACCCCCTTACCCTCCCCGCTATGATGAAAATAGCGGCAGACATCAAAGGGACCTTCTCCTCCGCCATCATGGAATTGAAAGCAGACATCTTGTCTATTTCAGAGAAGCTAGAGGGGGCAGAGAAGGCAGGCACAAGGAGGGACAAGGCCATAGCGCGCCTGGAAAAAGTCACAGACAACCATGCAGCCCACCTCATTGAAATGAATCGCCAATTAGAGGATTTGGACAATAGGGGGAGGAGACACAATGTTAGGGTGAGGGGGGTACCAGAATCTGTGGACCCCAGCAATATACCCTCTGCCCTACAGTACGTTTTCAATGAGGTTCTGGAACGCCCGACGGACACCATGATAGATTTTGACCGGGCACACAGGGCACTAAGAGCCAGGCCAGCCGACACGGCACCCCCCAGGGACATTATATGCTGTCTCCCGGACTTTAAACTGAAGGAGGAAATAATGCAAAAGGCCAGGCATAATGCACACATAACATTTAATGACACGGCCATCGCCATCTTCCAAGACCTTTCCCCTATTACTTTAAGCAACAGGAGAGCTCTGCGCTCCCTGCTGGAGATCTTACGCGAGCAAAACATACCATACAAGTGGAAATTCCCCTTTGCATTGAATGTGACTTTCCAAGGCAGGCAGCTTTACCTGCGTACACCAGATGACCTCCAGAACTTCTGTCAGGACATCCAGATCCCGCTGATTGACCTACCTGAGTGGTACAGGGAATTCCTCAACCCTCCAAAAACACAGGGAATCCAAGCTTCACAACCCACCACACCTACCAAACCACCGAACAAAAGAGGGAAGTTCCAGACCAAACAAGGCCCGGGCACAAGCGCTACACCGAGACACGCCAACGCACCCAGAGAGCTACAGCCGGATTCAGGCCAGGAATGAATTCTTAGATGAAGACAGGGTGGTTGATTTCAACACAATAATAGCACCACTGCACACTCACACATAGGTTGTTCATCTTAACAGTTACTTTTTGCGCTTTATTTTTCTTCAACTTTATTTTACCCAGCACGGCTATTCCCTTTGGTCCACTTGTAGCAGGTGACCCCCCGCTTGGACTCCACCAGAGCACCGGACCTGGGGCTACAACACCCACAAACGGACCTGAAAGGAGCCGGAAGGAAGGGGCGTACACTGAACTCCACACTTCTAAGGTATGAACTTTCCTTTACCTAGTCTAAGAAGGGACACTCCATATGGAACTGAGTCAGTGCACAACCTCACCTCGCCTAATCGAGAAGCCCTACAAAGGGTCATGGGTAACCATGGCCTGCGATGTACACGGACAACTATAGGCATGGTAAGAAACCCAGAGCGGACCTATAGGGATTGGCCGGAGGGAGCTGGAATATGCAGACTCTAGAAGTTTAAATGGGCACTTTCGCCATTGAGTGTGCAGTGGTGTGAGCAGTGGTGGGAGCCTGCATCACTAACTAATGATGTTTTACATCACCCTTAATGGGTGATAGCCAAAGTTACGGTTACGGTTAATGTTTACTTACAGCATGACTTTTCTGTTAGCAATATCTATGAAGGGCTGGGGGGGAGGGAGTTTGAGGTGGATAACACACTTGATTCCTCTTTTTTGGGTTTTCTGGCTGTGCCGGAAAAACTGATTGTTGCCACTGATCTGGGCTTCCTCCCATCACCCCCACAGTGGACGCGGCAGTGTGAACGCCACAGTGACGCCTCGAAGTTTAGAGGACCTCACTGGGGCGCCAACAAGCGGCTCCTAACAAACTCAGTTACCTCTGGGAATCAAAACCCAGAGGTTAGTTACCGCATCTCCTGACCCACCTTCCAAAGTGTCGGATAGTGGGCTCACTAATCTATTCCATTGCCACGCGCAATTCTACCTCTCTCTCCTATATCCTGTCCTCTTCTTAACATCCCCCACACTAGACTAGTGTGAACCCCCCTTTTTTACCCGTACAATCCTCTCCCCCTCACCTCACCCGCAGCATCCAACAAAATGATTTACTCAACATTAGGGAAAAACCCCACGGTGATATCGCACAACGTAAGGGGACTTAACAAACCACAAAAGAGAACACAATTATTACGTGACTTGGGGAAGAGGAGGCCGGCCTTCGTATTTCTACAAGAGACGCACTTTAGAGCGGACTCTATACCAAAGATGACAGATGGGTACTTCACTAAAGCATACCATGCACCCAATCCAGACTCGAAAACGAAGGGGGTATCCATCCTTATAGGACGAAATTCGGGATTCTCCCCTACACACCAGAAGGCAGATCCGGGAGGCCGGTTCCTCTTCCTCAAAGGACATATAGGCAAGCTACCTATAACACTTGCATGCGCATACTTCCCGAACTCTGCACATATAACCTTCTGCCAATCACTGATAGACGAATTGACGGAATTTGCCTCTGGATGCATCATCTTGGGAGGTGACTTTAATGTCCCCCTGGAACCCACACAGGATACATCCAACGGCAAATCCACGATCACCTACCGTAAACTGAAAAAGATAAAAATGATGTTACACTCATTGACTTTGACTGATTCATGGCGAGTGACCCATCCCCAGGGGAGGGACTACACGTACTTTTCCCCTCTGCACCAAAAGTACACGCGTATAGACTTCTTATTTATCACACAAAGAGACCTCTCCAGGATGACAGGGGCACATATAGGGTCGAGATCAGTATCTGATCACGCACCTATATCAATGTCCTTACAGCTACAAGAGACACACAAGAAAAATAGTGGGTGGAGGCTGAACCCGACATTACTGACAGACCCAGTGACTCTAGAAACGATAAAGAAAAATATACAAACTTACTTCCAAGAAAACACGACAGAAGAGGTATCACACTTGAACATCTGGGAAGCACACAAATGTGTAGTCAGAGGTCAACTCATGGGGTTAGCCTCACAGAAAAAGAAGGCAGCAGAAAAAGAACTAAAAGACCTATTCCACAGAGTCCAAACATTAGAGACCCAACACAAGAGGTCTCTGGCACTGACAGTTGCTGAAGACCTCCTGATAGCTAGAAAAGCCCTACAAGAGAAATTAGATCTACAGGCCAAAAGAATACTTTTTTATCGCAGAGGCTTCTTTTATGAACACGGAAACAAGAACAACAAATACCTAGCTAGGGCTTTGCGAGACATTCGGGCTTCCACCACCATCACTCAGATCAAAGATAAAAATCAGACATTGATTCATAACACAGAACGGATTGCGGCAGAGTTTCATGACTTCTACTCTCGGCTGTATAATATCCCCCCCCGCACAAACCTAAGGCGGTAGAGGGAACCAGAGCACAAATAATCGCACAGTACCTGACAAACAGTGGCTTACCGAGCCTGTCTATGTCTGATGCGGAGGAAATTGACAAACCCATAGAGGTGATGGAACTTCTGCATGCGATCAAAACAATGAAATCAGGAAAAAGCCCAGGCCCAGATGGCTTCCCCGCCATCTACTATAAGACATTTTCGCAACTTCTGACACAACCCCTGCTGAAAGCCCTGAACTCACTTGCCACTCCCCAAGGCCCCACATCCACCTTTAATGCAGCCCACATCACGGTGCTTCCCAAACCAGGCAAAGACCCCAACTGCTGCTCTAGCTATAGGCCGATCTCGCTCCTAAATCTTGACATGAAACTTCTTTCCAAGCTTATAGCCGTCAGACTAAGTAAACTACTACCAGATATTATTGGCCCAGAGCAAGCTGGGTTCATGCCGGGGAGGGAAGCCCGGGATAATGTCATCAAGGCCACAAACCTGATTCACACAATGAAGGAAGGGTCTGTCGAAGGTCTTCTCCTGTCTACGGACGCGGAGAAGGCCTTCGACAGAGTAGCATGGGATTTTATGTTCGCAGTATGTAAACACATAGGCCTTAGAACGAATCTGCTGACGTGGATCTTAGCTCTATACCAAGCCCCAACAGCCAGACTGAAAATTAACGGTACCCTCTCTGAACCAGTAAACATTCGTAATGGAACCAGACAGGGATGCCCCCTATCCCCTATCCTGTTTATTCTCTCTCTGGAACCATGTATCCGTATGATAAATAACAACAACTCAATAGCAGGTATGAGACTAGGGACCAAACACTACAAAATAGCCGCATACGCAGACGATCTCCTGTTTGCGCTCACACAGCCACATATCTCGATTCCCAACCTAGTCAAGGAGTTTGAGATGTTTGGCTACCTAACCAACTTTAAAATTAATTACGAGAAATCCGAGGCACTCAACATATCTTTAGACCCAGGTAAGCTGCAACAGACCAAGGCCAACTGCCCCTTTAAGTGGGTAGATACTAAACTAAAGTACCTAGGGATATGGCTCACCCCAGACCTAAGCAACCTATACCTACAAAACTTTCAACCCTTCATACAGAATTTGAGCAAAGACCTCAAGGGTTGGAGTCTTAAACCACTGTCTTGGTTTGGCAGAGCTGCTGCCATAAAAATGACAATACTACCAAGGGTCCTATACCTGTTCCACACATTGCCCATTAAATTACCCAAAAACTTCTTCACGCAGCTACAGACAACAGTGAGAACCTTTATCTGGGCTAGGAAAAAGTCAAGACTTAAAATGTCGACCTTGATGTCACCAAAAACAGAAGGGGGAATCAACTTACCCAACTTTAGACACTACTACTATGCCACACAACTGACCCGTATCTTAGATTGGAACTGTCACGCCTCCTCTAAAGACTGGGTGGGAATTGAAGGTCTACAAACGTCTACCCCACTGAGATTCACACCTTGGGTAACTAAAGGGGCCCTTGACACTGGATTGCTCTCGCACCCCACCATAGGACCGACCTTAGCAACCTTCCATACACTGACCCAAACACACAACCTGGCATCATCTCCGGGCCCCCTGACTCCATTAGCCCACAACAGGGACTTCGCATCAGGGCAGTCAACCACGTCATTCCCACACAGAGACGACAACACACCAATGACTGTCGCACACTGTATTACGGGAGGTAAGCTTAAAACTTTCGAAGCACTAAACATGGAACTACAAGCGAGACATTTTACGTTCTGGCAGTACAGACAACTACATAACTACATCCTCTGCACGGCCAACAAACAACAATTCCTTAGGGATCAGTCGTGGTTTGAGCAGCTGTGTATCAAGGGAGAGCCGGTGAGCAAAGCCACTTCATTGATGTACAGCTGGTTACAGACTAACAAGAATACACCACCGAGTACACACAGGGCCAAGTGGGAAGCGGCACTCAAGAAAACATTTACTGATGAACAGTGGAACAATGCATGCATTCTTGCTCATAAATGTTCCATCAGCACTAGCACACAGGAAACCTCATACAAGGTACTGACGAACTGGTATTTTACCCCGGTCAGACTGCATGCATGGTATCCAGAGACTTCAGAACTATGCTGGAGATGTGGCATCGACAAGGGTACCATGCTGCACATCTGGTGGGATTGCCCTTCGCTACGCGGATATTGGGACGGGGTCTGTGCTCAGATACGTGCCATCACGGAGACCAAGCTTTCTCTCAATGCGGAGTGTTGCTTGCTACATATTTCTGACTACTCACTGTCAAGATACAAAAGGACAATGGCCCGACACATGTTGAACGCCGCAAAGACAGTTATCCCCAGACATTGGAGGTCCACACACGCACCCACGATTAAGGAGTGGGTGTCTGAAGTGGACTTACTACACAAACTGGAAGAAACAGTGACAATAGTATCAGAGAACACTGACAGATTCCATAAAACTTGGAGACCGTGGGTTGCCTTTAAATACTCAGATGCCTTTACCAAGCTTCAAACTGGCTGAAATATGTGATAGAAATCTGTGTTATACTTATACCAATACCTAATGAACTCCTTACTGGAGCCAGATTAGTAATAACTGTTGGGATCAGAAGGATAGTCCTGAATGCTGGCATCCGACAGGGTTGAATTAAGCTAGAAATGATGACACCTGAAGACGAAACTGCATTAGAAATAAATCCAAGGGGCTATCCCTCCCCCCCCACCTCCCCCCCCCCCTACCTTTCCTCTCTCCATATTCCTTTTCCTACCCCCTATCTCTTTCTATTCTTTTTCTGGGCCTCTGCCCATTAAGACACTGGTCGTGGTGACCACCCGTCCCTGGGCCTAAATTTAGGGCAGGGCATGGAGGGCCCATGACTAACTAGGACGAACTCACCAATAAGCACAGTTTTGGTAACATGGTTAGCATAACACAAGTACATTACACAAAGAGTAATTTCCTCAAATGTGATTCATGTTGAGTTAAACTGTACGATACCTCGCACAAATGTAATGTTGAACAAATGTTGTTAAGACGAATCTTTTGTTTTGCTTAATAAAAATCTTTTATTGGAAAAAAAAAAAAAAAATCCTAATAGGGTTTTAACCCTTTCCTACTCTATCCAAATCTAAAAAAAAAAAAAAAATGTTGGCTATAAATATATTAAGAAATTCTTAGGCAAGGTTCACACTGATGTGGTGTGAGTTGAATCCACTTCGAAATGTGATTTGATTAGTGTGACTTGATGTGGTTCAAAGGTAATGCAATTTTCATTAGATTTGGATACAGCTGTGATTAGTTTTCTCTTTCTCTCTCTCCCTCTCCTCATATGCCATGGTCCTGGGAAATGAGAAAGCAGAGACTTGTAGAAAACATACTGGAATTGTGTTAGCTTAGGACAGATAAGCATTTTGCATGCATTTACCATTCAAGTCTATGGAGATAAAAATCACATCACACTGCTCTAAACTCGCACAGGACCTTTTTCAAAATAGCATTGGAATTGCACTGCATATATACGAATGGCCTCCATACAAAGTCACGTTTTGGAATGCATCAGATATCGCATCAGTGTGAATCAGGCCTAAATGTAACACTGCTTTTGAGAGGGCATTACATTCAACATCACAAATATTTTGGTTTAGCCAAACTATCCTAGAAAACAACAACATCTTTCTTTGTGTGCTATGAAACCTCTCAGTTTAAATCCTTTTAGAATAAACATAAATAAAAAAAAATTAGAACAGTCTTCCACAGAAGAAATTAGAATGTGCCTTTTACACTTGCGCCACAAACAAAAAAAATATATATGTATACGGAGCTGCTGTGTTAAACACCTATGGTGCCCAGAAAAATTATCCTCTCAATCCACAGCTCTTCTTTTCACAATTTCATAATAACATCAAAAAGTGCATTAAAAAAAGTGCCACTGCCTAGGTACTCTATACTGAGTCCACTATTCCCCAGCATATTGTTCCATGGTTTAACTTGTATAATGCATGCTCGCAAGTGACCTTTTATTTGTTTGTAACTGCTTCACAATTTATGTACCGACCTCAGCTTGAGGCTATAGTTCTCTTTATACAGTTGTATTGTTTATATCTTCAATAAACTTTTTTTTGAAAACCAAAAAAAAAAAAGTGCCACTGACATTAGAAACAACCAAAATAAAGTGCTTTTTGTAGCAAAACATCCACTGTGATTCCAACAATAAAGTGCTTAGTGCTATAATAGCTGAAAACAATGTGCAAAACACCACCAAACACACCAGAGATCCTTGACCCTCCAAGCTTGGTGTAGAGATGAATGCATCAGATCAAAACAAGGGACAATTGAAGCTGCTTGAGGGACATCGGGACAATTGGGCATTATGCCAAACACTGCTAGACCTCTGAAGTAACTCTCCAGTTTACAATAGAGACAAATTAAGCCATTAATAATGATTATACAGTATATCAGCATATCAGACAATTCACATTTTATGGTAACTGTACCATAAACTGAAGCCCAGGCCTAGAAAACCACTTATTTGTAGACAGAACAGTTCCTATTTTATTTAGGAGGTCTACGATTTTGAATCCACCTAAAGTATTCCCTTCCAGGTGAACAACAAGGGTATGCAACACAGCTCACACTTGCAAAGAGGGCATATGATCAGCCAGCTATTCCAAATACATTCCATGTATACCCTGCTAGAATTTTAACAGGAGGACTGAATTGAGTGGGAAAGCAGTTCTAAATTATTTTATATGCAGAAGAACAGATGTATTCCATAAGTAGTAGTGAAATTACATGACATGTTGAATGCAATTTGTGACCCAATAGCAGCATATAAACATAGCTTCTAAAATGCTTTTCAGAACTCCTTACCAAAAGTGATAATTATATGAAAATTCATTGTGTCTCAAACTCCTATTAACAGTTTTGATGAAAGAGTGTGGAAACAATCACTTTAATACATGTAATTTAAAGGCCAAAAGAGTTTTGCAGAGTCTTCAAAGGAGAAGCAACCAGTGACCTAGATAATGCAGGTTGTTTCAGCAATTGAAATAAATATCATATCTAATATAACTGCAAGCAAAAAGCTGGTGTTAAGGACATGGTAGGCATTTGTTTACCACTGGGGTAATCAGTGTCCTGAAACAGTGGAAACATAGCAAAACAAAGCATCTGCTAATAAATGTTTTGCTACCCTGAAAATGTCCTACTTTAACCTAAATCTTAAATGAAAACCAGGAAGAACCATATATCTTAGGCAATCAATTGCATAAAAATGCTATTCAAACATTTATCAATAAGAGGCTCTGGCAGTTGAACTGCTTGCTCCAGCCACAGCGCCACAGTGCTACAGCCACAACAACAGGGAAGAACCCAAATAAGCAATATTCTTAGGGATACCATGTAAATACAATATTCTGGTCAAAACGCTGAACACTATTTGCCAAACTGGAAATTACCACATTCAATAGATTCTGTGGCATCTGTAGACAACCTAAAAATGCTCATCTAAAACAAATTCCACCTGCCACATAGAGCTAACATTTTAAGTTGAAATAAATTTGCGCCAAAACCAGGAGATACTCACTTACCTTCTAACAAAAACTAACATGCCAATAAGAAAATTTAAAGCCTGAGATGAGAAGCACCCAGTCCACTAGTAAAATTCTGCTCAGAGGCATATTGCCTGATGCAAACACCAAAAAAGGACAACTGAATCTCATAAACAGTATACTAGTTTGTAATAAGGTGGTTCTGAGAAGATACCGTGTCTTTTGTGGGAGTCTAAAACTCTATCCTGGCGAAATCTAACAGCACCCAGGAAATAAATGTTAAGCAAGGCAGAACTGTAATTCAGCACCCAAAGGGATCAGATATGTTGTATTAACTATCACACTGGAAGACCGGGGGATCACTTTCCCCATGCTTACTGGGTTTTGGCTTTGAGAACAAACTTCCTACTAGGAAACAGTGTTTTGTAAAGCAGATTTCTGCAGCACTGTAGTAGAAATGCACTGTGATTTACTAAAAGAACAGCAGAGCCTTGTACTGAATTTAGAGGAGGAGGAGGAGCATTGGAAAATGGAGATTTCTGTGGCTGAGCCACAGAGGGGATCATGTAGCTACACCAAAACCTTCCAATGCTTCACTATTGAATCTCCATGCTGTTTATCAAGAAAACAGATTTGAGAGGACATGTGCACCGTCAATAAATTTGTTTAGTTTCGTTCCGTTCCGTATTGTATTAGCCGTTAATTTGTGTCCGAAATTCAATTTGGATTCATACGAAATACGAATTTTCGTTAGGTTTGTTAACTTTTTGTAACAATTAGGAAAGTTCGTTATGATGAATTTATCATTATGTGGGGTTCCCACCATCCCTGTGCTGTGCTCATTATGAGGGGCTCCCACCATCCCTGTGCTGTGCTGACTTCCTGGATTTTTAACTTCAGCATAACGAATAATCGTAATTACCAAACATTCTTATTTTGTCCGATTCTGAATCTCCCATCGACTACCAGTACCAGTCTCCCACTCCCATATTAAAAAAGGTAATTTTCCCAACCCTCACTCAGCAGCAGAAGAAAACCTCTGATTGGTCAACAAAACACCAGTCACGTTTCTGTTGTAACAGAATTTGGATCCGAAATTCGTAAACGAAATTTCATATTTCATACAAAATTCGGAAGCATAGCAATTCGTATTTCGGATCCTCCCGAATGTACGAATTAACGAATTTTCGATTCATACAAAACTGATCGCACATGTCTAATGGCCAGGGAGTTACAAGATCCTGACAAAAAGCAGAGCATAAACAAAAACATTTAATGTCAGCTTTGACTAAAAGGGCATCTGATCAAATGATCTAATCACTAAAAGAGCTTGATATATTGTAGATTTGGGTATATCAATGAGAATAGGCTATCAACAAATAAAAACAATGAAGAACATATACCCTTAGACCCCTTTCACACTGGGGCATTAAAAATTAGGGCTGTGGAAATTAAAGATTAATTTCTCGATTAATCGCTCATTTTTTTGATCGATCAAAATTCTTTTGATCGGTACTCACCTCTCCGCCGGCTTCCGGGTCTTCAGGGAGTTCCATCGGAGATCCGGTGATGTCGACGTCACCGGACTCCTCCCCCTTTCCCAAGTGCCTGCTAGGGAAGGGGGAGGAGTCCGGTGACATTGAAGTTCTGATTGAACGTAACGTGTACGGGGGAGGAGCTACGCATGAAGTCACCCGCTGCTTTTTGGCTTTATATGCTGTGTTTTTATCATCTTTATGTGAGTAGTTTGTGTTTGAACACAAAAATGTAATCTTATACTTAAGCGGTGAGCTCTTAGATTTTTCTTTCTACCCATGACCTGGAGTACATGCTGAGATCTAAGGAGACGTGAGAGAAGTTTATGGTCCGTGTTAACCCTTTTGATACCTGCTTGCATGACCACCTGTTTGCACAGGGGTCCATGCCTTAAGGTAAGAGTGATTAGTTAGACCGGAGGTGGAGGGATTGTCACGCCACTGTGGAAAAAAAATGACTTATGTCAGTGCTACAGTTTGAATTTAAAACGTATTTGTGTGAACTGTGAAGTTAAGTCATGAATTGTGGAAACTAGTGTTGGGTGATTGTATATAGTGTATACCACCTTTACCACTGACTAATATAAAAATCAGCTAAAAGTAGTTGGATCTGGATCTGTATAGCGCCACTTAAACGACGGTAAAGCGGCGCTAAAAATATCGCCACTTTACAGGTGACGCCCTAGGCGGCACAGTGTGAAAGGGCTCTTAGGAACTGACAAATGATTAAACTCAATGGATTCTTCAGGAATCACAGCTAGAGGTGATAACCTAAATAAACAAATGGAGGAACTATATGAGGTGGAATGCTCTCGTCCTAAATTTCTTTTGAAAATGTTAAAAACACTATCATGCCCATGTAGCAAAAGCTAGGCCTGTTTGTTTTGGGCTCTGGGCTGGGAGTGGCCTAGAGTACGCATGTTGACTCACAGCTAGCTTCATCTTTTGGTTATCTCCCTTCTGCTTCTAGAGGCTTCTAGAAGGAAGGTGGGGAAGAAGGGTGGAGCTGTCTGGGGTGTTCTAAGGAGCTCTGACCGATCCCCAACCTGGATTGGCAGGGGGCAGGCCTCCTTAAATACCTAGAGTCAGTCCAGCTGGGGAGGAGTTGTTCGGGTGGAAGAACTGGAGATGGAGTATTAGGCTGTCGGGCCTAAAATAAATAAATAAAGTACTAGAAAGCTGAGAGTGAACAGGAAGGGGTGACTAAAGGCTGACAGGCAGAGCACACTGAGCAGGGAAGACACTGACTCTAATGAGACTGAAGCAGACAGAACAGACCCAGTCTCACTGCTAGCCTGTGATGCTGCTGATGAGGGTCCTGTTGGAGAGGTGTTGATCATGCTGTCAGCCATGGTAGCAGCTTCAGGCCCGCTGCCTACCTGGCTCACGGGGCCAGGAACAGTGGTGCTGTGGGCTTCTGAAGAAAAGTAGGGCCTCCTCATCTTGCGTATTCTTTTACGGTCGCTCCTGTCCTGTGGCCTGTGCACTGACACTTCCAGTTAGCGGTCCTCCTCTTCTGGTCCCTGTAAGGTCCTAGTGGTGATTAGGGATGGGCAAACGGTTCGGCCCGAGCATAAGTTCGGGCCGAAATTTGCTTGTTCGGGTGTTTTGCAGAACATCGAACAATATGCAGTGTTCGGGGAAAATTCGAAAGCCGCCGGAACACTGTTAAAGTCTACGGGACATTAACATGAAAAATAAAAAGTGTTCATTTTAAAGGCTTATATGCAATTTATTGTCATAAAAAGTGTTTGGGGACCCGGGTCCTGCCCCAGGAGACATGTAATGCAAAAAAAGTTTTAAAAACTGAAGTTTTTTCGGGAGCAGTGATTTTAATAATGCTTAAAGTGAAACAATAAAAGTGAAATATTCCTTTAAATTTTGTACCTGGGGGTTGTCTATAGTATGCCTGTAAAGTGGCACATGTTTCCTGTGTTTAGAACAGTCCCTGCACAAAATTACATTTCTAAAGGAAAAAAATTAATTTTAAAGTACTTGTGGCTATAATGAATTATCGGTCCCGGCAATACAGATACAAGTCATTGAAAAAAAACGTCATGGGATTCCCCCAGTCCATTACCAGGTCCCCCCAAAAATCCATACCAGACCCTTATCCGAGCATGCAATCTGGCAGGCCACAGGAAAATAGGGGGGACGAGAGAGCGCCCCCCCTCCTGAACCGTACCAGGTCACATGCCCTCAACATGGGGAGGGTGCTTCGGGGTAGCCCCCCAAAGCACCTTGTTCCCATGTTGATGGGAACAAGGGCCTCATCCCCACAACCCTTGCCCTGTGGTTGTGGGGGTCTGCAGGTAGGGGGTTTATTGGAATCTGGATATCCCCCCAGATCCCTGCCTCCCCCCCTGTGTAAAATGGTAACGGGTACAAATGTACCCCTACCCTTTGACAAAAAGTGTCAAAATGGTACAAAAGACAAGACACAACTTGGGACAAGTCCTTTATTAAAAAATAAAAAAATAAAAATGTCCCAAAAAGTCCATTCATCTTCTTCTCTCGCTCCACCGACGGACAGAAAAAAGAAAAAAAAAACAAAGCCACGACCGACCCACCTCCATGGGAGGCAACCGCCATATGACGCATCCTCACAGGTGACAGTTCTTTTATAACTGAGGGCGGGGCAACATGGTGATATTCCCAGGTGACCCCACCCCCTTTGATGCACAGGGACTTCCCTATGGCTTTCCCGGGGCATCAGAAGGGGGTCACCCGGATACATAAACGACACAATGATATGTAGCAAAAGTCCTCTTTAAGATGTTTAGAATTTGCATATTGACTAAAATGCACTGGCTGAATCAACTACTTGGTAAATAAGGTTTATATTTAGAAATGTTGAGCCATTCACTTGAATGCTAAAAACATGTACATATTCATCACATGATGAGTAATATTGGGGAAATCAATGATGGAAAAAATTTAAGTGTTCTGGCAGATGACAGATTCTAACAAGGTTTCCCTAAAGCTTTTAACCACTAGCCGACCAGCCACTGCAGTTATACTGCGGCAGGTTGGCACGGCTACGCAAATTGCCATAGCTGTACGTCCCTCCTTTAAGACGTCACAGCAGGCGCGATCGCTCGTGACAGAGCGAGAATTGGGATCTTTGTGTGTAAACACACAAATCCCAGTTCTCTCAGGGGAGAGGAGACAGAACGTGTGTTAATACTAAGTATGAACACCGATCTGTCTCCTCCCCTAGTCAATCCCATCCCCCCTACAGTTAGAACACAGTTAACCCCTTGATCGCCCCCTAATGTTAACCTCTTTCCTGCCAGTGACATTAATACAGTAATCAATGGATATTTTTAGCTCTGATCGCTGTCCAATCTGTCCACCTCAAGTTCACAATCCTAAAAATCGCAGATCGCCGCCATTACTAGTAAAGAAAATAATAATAATAATAAAAATTACATAAATCTATCCCCTATTTTTGCGCAGACCAATCAATATACACTTATTGGGATTTTTTTTTACCAAAAATATGTAGAAGAATACATATCGGCCTAAACTGAGGAAAAAATTTTTAAAAAAAAAAAAAAAAAATTGGGGATATGTATTATAGCAAAAATTACAACATATAGTTTTTTTTCAAAATTGTTGCCCGTTTTTTGTCTATAGCGCAAAAAATAAAAACCACAGAGGTGATCAAATAGCACCAAAAGAAAGCTCTATTTGTGAGGAAAAAAAGGACATACATTTTGTTTCGGTACAACTTTGCATAACTGCATAATTGTCAGTTAAAGTGGCGCAGTGCCATAGCACAAAAAATGGCCTGGTCAGGAAGGGAGCAAGTCCTTCCGAGGCTGAAGTGATTAACCACTTCCCGCCCAGTCAATAGCATATTGACGTTCGGGAAGTGGTTGCGTTATCCTGACTAGGCTTCATATGACGTCCTCAGGATAACATGCCAGCGCGAGTGCAGCACGGCGATCGCGGACGGCGTGTGTCCCTCGGACACAGCGATTCCGCGATCACGGTAAACAGCCAAAGTAATTGGCTGTTTACCACCCGATCGGCTGTGTCAAAGTCACAGCCGATCGCCGGTAGCGGTATTCTTGGCGGCGAGCTCCGTGCGCGCCGCCGGGGGCGCACAGAGCGGGGACTGGGGAAGGCGTGTGTCCCTTGGACACATCGCTTCCCCGATCAGGGTAAACAGCCAATGAAATTGTCTGTTTACCACGTGACCGGCTGTGTGCAATCACAGCTGGTCACAAATGTAAACAAACAGTAGTTACTATCTGATCACTGCTCTCTCCTCACACACACACCGATCGTGTGAGGAGAGAGCAGGGATCAGTAAGTGAGATTAGTTTATCTTATTACTTTATTACTGTATTACTGTGCACAACACGGCCCCCCCAATTAAGAGCACCTGTCACACAGCCAAGCCAATCAGCCCATCTGTCAATCAGCCCATCTGTCACAGGCCCACCGCCATCGGTACTGCCACACAGGCTACCAGTACCACCACCAGTACTGCCGCTAGTACCGCCATCAGGCCCACCATCTATACTGCCAGTATCGGCACTAGTGCCGCCATCGGTACCACCACCACCTGTACCGCCATCACCACCTGTACCGCCGCCACCAATACCCGTACCTCCATCGGTACCACCACCACCTGTACCACCATCAGTACCACCACCACCCGTACTGCCATCACCACCTGTACCGGCACCACCACCCGTACCGCCATCAGTACCACCACCACCTGTACCGCCATCAGTACCACCACCACCCGTACCGCCACCTGTACTACCACCACCCATACCGCCATTGGTACCACCACACATGCTTGCCACTAATACCTCCATCGGTACCACTACCACCAGCCGTACCATTACACAGGCCCACCAAAAAGCACTGCCATAATGTCCCAAAGGAATTATACACCTGAGGAGGCATATGAAATTCTTGCCATGTCGGATGATGAAAGTAGCGGGGAGCTCCCATTATCCGACTCTGGCTCGGAATATGAGCCAGTGGAGGGTAGTGGATCAGATTCCGAGTCTGCAGAGGAAACCGTCCCTCCCAAATGAATGAGATCAGGACCAAGATCCGGACCAAGATCAGGACCAAGATCGGGACCAAGTTCGGGACCAAGTTCGGGACCAAGTTCGGGACCAAGATTGGGACCAAGATCAGGAGATCTGCCCACAACCAGCAGCGCCAGACCCCAGGAAGAGGAGCCCAGTACAAGTACTGCAAATACACATGAAACCCAAAGAATCCAGTCCCAGTCCTACCTTCCTGATGCCCTGGCAAACCCCTTATGGTTGCCTGCCAACTCAGGATCCGCTATCATCCCACCTTTCCAGCCAGATGTGCAGCCTGACACCACAAATTTTTCTGAATTTAATTATTTTTCTTTATTTTTCCCTGAAGATTTTCTGCAGAATATAGTGGATCAAACTAATCTGTACGCATCCCAATTTATTGCTGCCAACCCCAATTCTTCCTACGCCTGCATGTTCCAGTGACGACCTGTCACACTGGATGAATTTAAATAGTTTTTGGGACTTATTTTCAATATGGGGCTTACAAAAAAGAACACATGCCCATATATTCCTCTGTCATGTCCAGGACAAGATACGACATGATTATGCGTTTTCTCCAATTCAATGACAATTCACAGTGCCCTCCCCGAGATCATCAAAACCACAACAAATTATACAAGATACGCCCCCTAATCAATTCCTTTTGCCAGCGATTTAGAGAAGTTTTCATCCCAGACCAAAAAATTTGTGTGGACGAGGCCCTCATACATTTCACTGGCCGACTGCACTTCAAGCAGTATGTACCAAACAAGAGAGCCAGGTATGGGCTGAAATTAAATAAATGATGTGACCGAGCCACTGGATATGTCTTCACATTCCGGATCTATGAAGGCAAAGACTCCCAGCGCCAGCTCCGGGATTGCCCCACATATATTGGAACCAGTGGGAAAATTGTCTGGGAGCTGGCATACCCCCTGTTTGAAAAAGGATACCATGTATATGTCGACAACTACTATACCAGTCTGCCCTTTTTTCGTCATCTTTATAGTAAAAAAAACCCAGCCTGCGGTACCTTAAAAAAAAAAATGGGAGGGGGGGGCATGGCGACCGAGCCCTAAGATGGACGCTTGATCTTGGAGCTCCGCTCGCCAGCCAGAGAGATCGCAAAACATCCGAGCGCACCGGCCATCTAATCAGCCCCAAATCACCACCTGTGACCGGCGGAACACCGTGGGGATGACCAAGCGGAGGAAAACAGCGCCGCAGCCCCAGAAGATGGCAAACTTCTTCACAGCTAAGTCCCGCGGGCCTACGCAAAATGGCGGCGGCGGGCCGCTACCACCACACATTGCTGACCAGGCCGCTCACCTCAGGAATGGAGGGGGAGGCCTCCGCTCGTCTCAGGGACACAACATCTCCCACAGCGATCCGCCATCAGGATCCTCCAGCCCCTCCACGAGGAGCCCAGCAAAATCGAAGCCCAGGCTGACTTCCCCGGATAGGCCTCAGAATCCACACGAAATGGAGGTAAGCGAACAGGAAGCTGCAGCATCTCCACACACTCCTGACCCCATAGCAGACTTTCCCACAGCAGACAGGCCCATCTCAGACACCATGCTAAAGGAAATGTTATTGTCACTTAGATCTTCACTGCATACTGACATGGTGAGAGGGATAAATCAGTGCCACAAGGAAGTGCAAGCTATTGGGGCAGAGTGGACAGGATTGAGCACAGAATGGAAGAATTCACTACCACATATAATGTAATGGTGGATGCTCATACAGCTCAAGGGGAAGATATTGCATGGTTAAAAGACAAGGTCTCAGACCTTGAAGACAGAAGCAGACGCAACAATATTAAACTGAGAGGAATCCCTGAATCTGTTCCAGCACCTCAGCTCCTGCAATATGCCCAAACCCTGTTCTCCACACTTGTGCCTACCCTCACAGCTCAGGACTTGATCATAGATAGGATCCACAGGCTCCCCAAACCCTCCTTTTTGCCGGAGGGCACACCAAGGGACACCCTGTTAAGAATCCACTTCTTCCATGTGAAGGAACAGATATACCAAGCAGCACGTAAACAAGACAAGGTCCCATCACAATATGCAGACCTGCAAATTCTACCAGATCTATCTAGATTTACGCTCCAGAGGAGGCGCAACCTGGCCACCATAACAAAAGCTCTGAGGAACCATAGGATTCCACATAAATGAAAGTACCCAGCCACCCTCATCATCACACACAATGGGGTAACAAGATCAGTTACCACGCTGGATGACGGCATTGCCACCCTGCAACAATGGGGGATTCTTCCTGACCAGGCAGCGTACCCGTCGCCATCGCCACAGCCCCAACAGATCCAGGATGACTGGCAGGTGGTTTTACACAAGCGCAACAGTAAGAAACAAGCTGGGAGCAGCTCATAATATGTCTAAATAGTTATTCTCAAATCTATCTGGCTGAAGGAGTTAGTACCTAGACTCCTATCACCCCGATACCAAGTTCAGCA
Organism: Lithobates sylvaticus; assembly: GCA_028564925.1. Classification (NCBI taxonomy): domain Eukaryota; kingdom Metazoa; phylum Chordata; class Amphibia; order Anura; family Ranidae; genus Lithobates; species Lithobates sylvaticus. Next base: position 243,264,996 of record CM053030.1, read on the forward strand.
GCTATGTCTGCACACGGATCAGTTATCAGATCCCTTTTTACATGTTTGCATTATCCTTTGCTTTTTTTTCTCTTTTTTCCTTACTCTTTTTTTGACTACAGTAAATACCTAACCCAGGACCAGCTTTCCAACAACACAGTGACGATCGCCACCACCAAGTCTTCTGTGACAACCAGCAGACGGGAGAACCGCCACCACCGTGAGTACACCAAGCACCTCGCCACACACACAGACCCCCATTGCCAGGAATGACCCTTAACATCCTATCCCTGAATGTCAGGGGTTTGAATCATCCCGCTAAGAGGTTCTCCATGTGGAAGGAGGCCCGCAAACACAAGGCGGATGTACTCCTCATACAAGAGACACACTTTCAGTTGCTCAAAACCCCTGCTTGCACGAACAAGAACTACCCGCATGTCTTTTTAGCATGCACACCGGATGGCAAAAAAGGGGGTGTCATGCTGGCCATTAAAGATACTGTCTTCTTCCAACTTAAAGACTCCTTTATTGCAGACAGCGGAAGGTTCATAATTGTCACAGGAGACTTGGACGCCAAGCCATTCACCATTGTGACTCTTTACGCACCAAATGCGTTTTGTTCAGCAGGTGCTTAGAAAAATAAACTCCATGCTCTATGGTCGCCTCATAATAGGCGGTGACTTTAACCTCATAGCTGACCCAAAACTAGATACTACTACTGTTGACCCAAGAAGGTCGTCCAAGCTACTCAACCTCTTCCACAAGCATGATTTGTTCGACACTTGGAGATGTATGCATGCAAGCGAAAGAAACTATACTTTTTTTTCCACAAGACATTGCTAGTATTCTAGGATAGACATGTTTGTAACTGACAAGTGGCTCTTGCAGCGTGTTCAGTCCTCCACGATACATGATATCGGGTGGTCTGACCATGCTGCAATCACATTGACTCTTCATACACAGGGTGCCTCCCCCTCTCCACCTATCTGGCGATGCAATTTAAAATTACTTCAGGAACCCAAATTATCCCCCATTTTATCTCAACATCTCACAGAATTCTTTCATTCCAATAACACCCCTGACACAAATCCGTTCTCCATTTGGAACGCTCATAAAGCCTTTATGAGGGGCATACTTATTCAATTAGGAGCAATAGAGAAGAAAAAATACAATACTAAGCTTAATGACACATTAACTTCAATACATACATTAAAAACCCAAAACAAATCACTCCCCACTCCAACCACAGCAGCCACCCTCTCCGAACTTAGGGAAACTCTGAGAGAACTCCTTACATACCAGTACGACAAACACCTCAGGAAGTTGCAACTCAACACATACGCAAATGCCAATAGGGCAGGGAAATACCTGGCAAACAGAATTAAAGCGGCACGTGTCAGAACCAAAATCCCTTACCTGATTCACCCCAATACACAAGATAAGATCTTGAATCCCCAGGCGATTGCTGATCAATTTGCCGATTTTTATGGAGCTCTTTATAATTTACACGCAGACACCTCTACACCCCAACCATCCCCAGATAGTATCCAAAATTTCCTACAGAACCTCAACCTCCCGTCACTGTCAGAAGAACAGTTGTCAATGCTCAACGCTCCATTCACAACTCAGGAAATTAATAAAATCACATTATCAATGCCAAATGGTAAATCTCCAGGACCTGACGGTTTCGGAAACGAATACTACAAGGTCTTCAAAGAACAACTTACCCCACACATTCTACAGGTGTTTAATAAAGCGGGTGAAACTTCATCCTTTCCCCCCGAGATGCTGAAAGCCCACATCATAACACTTCCGAAACCTGGTAAGGAGCCTACCACCCCAGCAAATTTTAGACCAATCTCTCTTTTAAATACAGATGTAAAAATTTATGCAAAACTCTTAGCGAACAGATTGTCTAATATAATCCCAAATATCATACCGAAAGACCAGATGGGCTTTGTAAGGGGGAGGCAGACCTCAGACGCCACAAGGCGTATTGTCAATATTATCCACCATGCCACAACCTCAAAGATGCCTTCTCTGCTTCTATCTATAGACGCAGAGAAGGCGTTTGATAGAGTGCACTGGAAATACATGGAAGCTGTGCTAGGAATTTGGGTTCACCGGTTCAATACTTAAGGCGATTATGGCCCTCTACTCTTGCCCTTCGGCACAAGTTTACACCTCAGGACTGTTATCCAAACCGTTCGCCATATCGAACGGTACCAGGCAGGGGTGCCCACTCTCTCCGACCATATTCAATTTAATGATCGAACCTCTAGCGGAAGCTATGCGCACAAATGATGACATTAAAGGTTTCCAGATAGGTAACACCAAACAGGTTATTAACCTCTTTGCTGACGATGTTATACTGCTTCTGACAGACCCCATGACCTCCCTACCACAGGCACACAAGACACTCACAGATTTCGGGGCAGTCTCTTACTATAAAGTAAACTTCACCAAATCCCAGATCCTAGATCTAGGAGTGCATAAGCATATCAAACACAGATTACAAAACTCCCTACCGTACTCGTGGACCAACAAAAGCATCACCTACTTAGGTATTCAGGTATCCACCAATACATCTTCCTTAGCGGACCTTAATTTCAAGCCGCTTCTAGTCAAACTTGAGAAACAACTCAAGGATTTGAGCAAGAATGAAATCTCTTGGCTTGGCAGAATTGCGGCCTTCAAGATGTCAATATTGCCACAAATCCTATATATCTTCCGATCGCTTCCAATCCCTATACCCGCACACTATGTTACTTCCATTGCCAGAGCTACTTGGAAATTTACATGGGGTGGCAAAAGAGCCAGATGCTCACGAAACAACATTTTACCTCACAAATCAGTAGGGGGAGCAGGGTATGTAGACATACAGGACTACTTATGGGCCACCAGACTTGATCAGTTGAGACACTGGTTTTCTCAAGCAGATCATCCATGGGTTGACATTGAAAAGGCTCTTACACCTACAAATGACCTTACTACTTTCCTAATGACAGACATATGGGACCCATGGAATCCTGGGGGTTTATCCCCTACCTTACAGATGTCCCTTCAGTCTTGGAGGTTTCTCTGGACACGTACTCCCACAGACCATAAGGAGATCTTATACCAATTCCCGATTGAAATTCTAGAGGCTAAAATTCCACACCTAAATATAGCACGGTTAAAAGCCAACAACATTTACCATGTACAAGACTTGTTCACTGGTCAAGTGCCTAAACCAACGACAACGATTATGACTGAATACGACCTCCCAAGGGAATTATGGTTCTCATGTATGCAAATTTCCCACTTCCTGAGAGCACATCCACTGCCCACTATCTCTATACCCTCTAAGGCTTGGAGTTTCTACTCCTCCACCACCCAAACCACTAAGGGTATATCATTATTCTATAATCTTATCAATAACAAACGCAACTTTTCTAAATCTACAGCCCTCAGTAAGTGGGAAACGGATTTAGCCACCTGCTTTTCTGATGACCAGTGGTTACTCGCATTCCGAACTATTCAGAAGGCATCACACTGTGAGAACCATTGGGAAATGACCTTGAAGATGATCAATAGATGGCATTACACCCCATATAGGCTTTCAATTTTCTTCCCGTCTTCATCCCCTCTATGCTGGAGAAACTGTGGACAGATAGGCAATCTACTACACACACTTTGGAGCTGCCCAAGCCTGAGTAGCCTTTGGAACAAAACCTTCCAATTAATCTCCGACCTTACGGGTATACTGACCCCCCCCCCCCTAACCCTTCCCTTGCACGGTTACAAATAGGTTTGGAACCCTTTCCACATGCAGACAGGGCGATGGTAACACACGTATTATTGGCAACCAGAAATCTGATTCTGCACAATTGGAAGAGCACTAACGCCATAAATATATCAGAAGTTATCGCATTAGTTAATAGGAATCACTCCTTTGAAAGGTTATTAGCAATTAATTCACTTCGCTGCAAAAAATTTGATAGTGAATGGAAAATGTGGACTGATAGATTTAAAGCTAATTGAAGTTGAACGTTTTCGAATGTTATAGATATTCTATACACATGTATAGACTTTGTTATTTAGAACATAGATGGTACTCGCTGTGACTACGGTATATTCACTGTATTTCCCTTCTTACTTTTTACTTTTCCCCTGTGAATTGTTTTGTCCTGTAAATTGTGAAATTTCAATAAAAAATATTGATTTAAAAAAAAAAAAAATGGAAGGGATTCCCACAAAATCTGTTGACAAAAAAATTGCAAAACGGAGAATCGCCATTCATGAGGAACGAGGAGGAAAGATGTCCACATCCTCTCTACCATCCACAATGACACCATGGTGGAGATCCAAAGAAGATGCGGCCCCATTGTAAAGCCCGAATGTGTCCACGACTACAATATGTACATGAGGGGTGGATTTAAACGATCAGATGCTACAGCCCTATTTATCAACCAGAAAGTCCCGTTATTGGTTCAAGAAAGTTGCGTTTCACCTGTTTAACATGGCCATTTTTAATTTGTTTGTCTGCTACCAAACAGCAACTCAAAATCAACACATCACCTATCTCAAGTATATTGAAAATATCATCACTGCCCTCATTTACCAAGATGGTCCCGTCCTAGGAAGCATTCGCTCTGATAGTGTCAGTCGACTTCACGAGCCACACTATCCCTTTAGCCTTCCCCCCACAGAATCTGGAAGAAGACGCCAGAAGAAATGCTGTGTATGCAGCAGAGGAGGAGTAAGAAAAGATACCAGCTATTATTTTCCAGAATGTCCCTCCCAACCTGGCCTGTGCATCGGCGATTGCTTCAAAAATTATCATCCATCCATCCAATATTGGTTCCCCTTATTATTAACAGACTGCCATTTCCCCATTTGCCTGCTACCCTGTTACTACCTTCCATGTTAATTAACTGACCCTGGCCAGTTTACCGACAATGTCTTTGCTTGCCGATTTAAACCACGTTTCTGACTTCCACGTGCACCAACCTCAGCCTGTTTACCAACGATGCCTCTGCCTGCCGATTTAAACCATGTTTCTGACTTTCACGTGCACCGAACCTTGGCCTGTTAATAGACTATGTTTTTGCCTGCCACTTGGACTGATCTTTTGGCCATCTACTTTAGGACACAGGGGTCTCACATATGTGAAGGGCTTCAGAATAGCGTTCTGAGTAGAGAAAAACAGTTTTTCGTTTTCTGTGCTCCCAGAACAGGGTCTGGTTGCCCAGAGGCTTCAAAGCGATTTGGGTGGGAGAAGCCTCTACTCCTGTCCCCCTGGCCCTAAGCTTGATGGTCCTTCCTGCTGCCTGGACCAATACTTTGGCTGTGCTGACCATATTGCTGCCTGTAATGACCCATGACATTATGGACCATGTTTATTCCTGCTGTTTGCACCAATACTTTGGCTGTGTTGACCGTATATCTACCTGCTGCCTCTACTGACTTTGGACAGTATTTCTGCTGGGACACCTCTGTCTGCTACCTGGACCTGTGCTTTGGCTGTGCTTTGGCTGTGCTTTGGCTGTGCTCTGGCTGTGCTCTGGCTGTGCTGACAGTATCTCTGCCTCTACGAACTATGGACAGTATTCCTGCCTGCTGCCTGGATGATTGCTTTTGCTGTCACTGACCTCATTCCTGCCTGCTGCCTGGACCAATGCTCTCCTCTGTGGACCACTGCACTAAAACCACAGGTAATCTTTTGTTATTTGGCATGTACCTGCTATGTGTTAGAAATATGAAGGGCCTTCAAAAATGATCGGTAGTCAGAAAATCATATGTGTAATTAATGCTGCTAGAATGCCTGGAGGTGCTACTTGGATGTTGGGCCACTGTATGTGGCCAGGCTGTGTAAAAGTCTCAAACATGTATGGGTAACACAATACTCAGGAGGAGTAGCAGAATGTATTTTGGGGTGTCATTTTTGCTATGTACATGCTATGTGCTAGAAATATCTTATAAATGGACAACTTTGTGTAAAAAAATGCATTTTCATTTTCTTTCCACATTTTCCAAAACCTTCTGTAAAAAAATGAACCATTCAAAAGACTCATTATGCCTCATAGATTATACATTTGGCTGTGTGCTTTCCAAAATGGGGTCATTTTGTGGATAATTCCATTGTCCTGGTGCTCCAGGGCCTTCAAAAGTGTAATAGGTGGTTGAGAAAGCATATGTGCAATTTATGCTTGTAGAACGCCTGAAAGTGCTACTTCAATGTTGGGCCTTTGTATGTGGCCAGGCTGTGTAAAAGTCTCACACATGTGTTATCGCCATACTCAGGAGGAGTAGAGGAATGTATTTTGGGGTGTAGTTGCAATTATGCATATGCTGTGTGAGAGAAATAACCTGTTAATATGACCAGTTGGTGTAAAAAATAAAAATAAATAAATCTTAAAAAAAATTACAACTTCAAAAAACTCATCATGCCTCTTAGTAAATATCTTGGACTGTCTACTTTCCAAAAAGGGGTCATTTGGGGGGTATTTGTACTTTCCTGGCTTGTTAGTGTCTCAAGAAATGAGATGGGCCTTCAGTACATCAGGTGTGATCAGATGTGATCAATTTTCAGTTATTGGCACCATAGTTTGTAGACTCTATAACTTTCACAAAGATCAAATAATATACACTAATTTGGGTTATTTTTACCAAAGATATGTAGCAGTATAAATTCTGGCACAAATTTATGAAGAAAAATGACTTATTTGCAAAATTTTATGCTAGAAACAAAAAAAAATGTGTTTTTTTCAAAATTGTTGCTGTTTTTTCGCTTATAGCGCAAAAAATTAAAAAAAAACTGTGGTGATTAAATACCACCAAAAGAAAGCTCTATTTGTGAGAAGAAAATTATAAACATTTTGTTTGGATACAGTGTAGCATGACTGAGTAATTGTCATTCAAAGTGTGAGAGCACTGAAAGCTAAAAATTGGTCTGGGCGGGAAGGTGCATAAGTGCCTGGTATTGAAGTGGTTAAAGTAGGCAGGAAGTTGATACTTTTCTGTATAAAAAATGGATAGACAAAAAAGAGAAATGCAAGGGTTTACATTTTTAAAAATGTAGGTTAACTTTGAAGGTCTATTCTTTCTGTCATTAGAAAGAGCATAGAGAAGGGCAACTGTATGAAAAAGAGACACGGAGGGTCACAGCTATGTGTAAAGGTTTTAGCTAAATTTTTACATCTTTTACACCTTGAAGGAATATATAAATAGTTCATATAATAATTCATTGTAACACTGTTCAATAAGGTCACTGCACTTTTCACTGGACTTTTTTTTCACTGGAAAATAGATTTAACCTCTGAATATAGAAAGGTTCTTTAGTGTAAGAACCCTAATAATATGGACTCCTCAGGAACAATTTCTAGTTTACTTTATAGATTACTAAATAAAATACATATACAGTGCCTTGCAAAAGTATTAGTAAAATAACAGCCTTTAGTTCAATGTTTTTTTAATCTGACTTATATGTGATGGATCAGAACACAATAGTCTAAAGTTGGTGAAGTAAAATTAGAAAAATATATACATAAAACAATTTTTCAGAAATAAAAAAACTGATAACTGGCATGTGCGTATGTATTCACCCCATTTGTTATGAAGCCCATAAAAATCAGAAGTCACATAATAAGTGAAATGATGTCCACCTGTGAGCAATCTAAGTGTCACATTATCTGTCATTACATATACACACCTTTTTGAAAGGCCCCAGAGGCTGCAACACCTAAGCAAGAGGCACCACTAACCAAACACTACCATGAAGACCAAGGAACTCTCCAAACAAGTAAGGGACAATGTTGTTGAGAAATACAAGTCAGGGTTAGGTTATAAAAAAATATACAAATCTTTGATGATCCCTAGGAGCACCATCAAATCTATCGTAACCAAATGGAAAGAACATGGCACAACAGCAAACCTGCCAAAAGATGGCCGCAGACCAAAACTCACGGACCGTGTGAGGGGGGCATTGATCAGAAAGGCAGCACAGAGACCTAAGGTAGCCCTGGAGGAGCTGCAGAGTTCCACAGCAAAGACTGGAGAATCTGTACCTAGGACGACAATAAGCCGTACGCTCCATAGAGTTGGGCTTTATGGCAGAGTGGCCAGAAGAAAGCCATTACTTTCAGCAAAAAACGAAATGGCATGTTTTGAGTATGCAAAAAGACATGTGGGAGACTCCCAAAATGTGTGGAGGAAGGTGCTCTGGTCTGATGAGACTAAAATTTAACTTTTTGGCCATCAAAGAAAATGCTATGTCTGGCGCAAACCCAACACATCACATCACCCAAAGAACACCATCCACAGTGAAACATGGTGGTGGCAGCATCATGCTGTGGGGATGTTTTTCAGCAGTCGGTACTGGGAAACTGGTCGGAGTTGAGGGAAAGATGGATTCTAAATACAGGGGTATTCTTGAGCAAACCCTGTACCCCTCTGTGTGTGATTTGATTCTAGGATAGAGGTTCACCTTCCAGCAGGACAATGACCCCAAACACACTGCTAAAGCAACACTTGAGTGGTTTAAGGGGAGACATGTTAATGTGTTGCAATGGCCTAGTCAAAGCCCAGACCTCAATCCAATAGAAAATCTGTGGTCAGACTTAAAGATTGCTGTTCACAAGTGCAAACCATCCAACTTGAAGGAGCCGGAGCAGTTTTGCAAGGAGCAATGGGCAAAAATCCCAGTGGTAAGATGTGGCAAGCTCATAGAGACTTATCCAAAGCGACTTGGAGCTGTGATAGCTGCAAAAGGTGGCTCTGCAAAGTATTGACTTTAGGGGGGTGAATAGTTAAACACATTGATGTTTACTGTTATTTTGTCCTATTTGTTGTTTGCTTCACAATAAAAAAAAAAACATCTTCAAAGTTGTGGGCATGTTCTGTAAATTAAATGATGCAAATCCTCAAACAATCCATGTAAGTTCCAGGTTGTGAGGCAACAAAACATGAAAAATGCCATGGGAGTGAATACTTTTTCAAGGCACTGTAAAACCTAATATAACAAAAAGAAAATAGCAGAATGCTAGTCCAAAGAATCATTGAATTGCCTTTGTGAATCTGGAAGACATCAAATTGTAATATGTATGGTGGGCTTTAGTGTTGACTAGGGATGAGCTTCGAGTTCCAGTCGAACTCATGTTCGACTCGAACATTGCCTGTTCACTTGTTCACCGAACAGCGAACAATTTGGGGTGTTCGCGGCAAAAAAGTGTTTGGGGACCTTGGTCCTGCCCCAGGTGACATGTATCAATACAAATATTTTTTTTTATAAAACTGCAGTTTTTTTCAGGAGCAGTGATTTTAATAATGTTTAAAGTGAAACAATAAAAGTGTAATATTCCTTTAAATTTCATACCTGGGGGGTGTGTATAGTATGCATGTAAAGGGGCGCATGTTTCCCGTGCTTAGAACTGTCCCTGCACAAAGTGTCATTTTTGCAGGAAAAAAAGCTATTAAAATCACTCGCCGTCTCCCGTAATACAGAGAACATGTAAAGTCATTGAAAGTCATTGATAAAAAAAAAAAAGCGTGGGGGTCCCCCCAAATTCCATTACCAGGCCCTTCAGGTCTGGTATGGATATTAAGGGGAACCCCGGGTCAAATTAAAAAAAAAAATGATGCAGGGTTCCCCCTAAATATCCATACCAGACCCTTCAGGTCTGGCATGGATTTTAAGGGGAACTCCACGCCAAATAAAAAAAAAATGGCGTGGGGGTCCCCCTCAAAATCCATACCAGACCCTTATCCGAGCACGCAACCTGGCAGGCCGCAGGAAAAGAGGGGGGGACGAGAGAGCTCCCCCCCTCCTGAACCGTACCAGGCCACATGCCCTCAACATTGGGAGGATGCTTTGGGGGTCTGTGACCCCTCAAAGCACCATGTCCCCATGTTGATGAGGAGAAGGGTCTCTTCCCCACAACCCTTGCAGGTGGTTGTGGGGGTCTGGAAGCCCCCTTTAACAAGGGGACCCCCAGATCCCGCTCCCCCTGTTTGAAATGGTAAGGGGGTACAAAAGTACCCCTACAATTTCACAAAGAAAGTGTAAAAAATTGTTAATAAACACACAGACACTGTTGGGAAAAGTCCTTTATTAAAAATAAAAAAAATAAAAAAAAGATTCCAGCGGTGGTAATCCACTCTTGGTATCCAGCGACAGGTGGTCTCTGCTCCGGGGTCCAGCGATGGCTGATCTCTTCTGACGTCCAGCGCTGCGCGACCAGTCTCCACAGAGACACTGAGGGATTTCCGTCTGCAGAGGAGGAGCGGGGCACTCCATCACCTGACTCCGCCCCCTCTGATGCAATGCAAGGGGGAAGCTGGAATTCCCCTGTGACGTACGGGTGACCCCGCCCCCTCTGATGTAACGGGAACCTGCGTTACATCAGAGGGGGCGGGGTCATCAGTACGTCACTGAGGAAACCCAGGCTTCCCCAGTGATGTAAGGGTGACCCCGCCCCCTCTGATGTAACGCAGGTCTTGTTACATCAGAGGGGGGCGGGGTCACCCGTACTTCACAGGGGAATACCAGCTTCCCCCTTGTGTTGCGTCAGAGGGGGGCGGGGTCAGGTGACGGAGTGCCCCGCTCCTCCTCTGCAGACGGAATTCCCTCAGTGTCTCCGTGGAGACAGGACGCGCAGCGCTGGACATCGGAAGAGATCAGCCAGCGATGGACCCCGGAGAACAGACCACACGTCACTGGATATCAAGAGTGAATTACCACCGCTGGAATCTTTTTTTTATTTTTAATAAAGGACCTTTCCCAACGGTGTGTGTTTTTTAACAATTTTTTACACTTTCTTTGTAAAATGGTAGGGGTACTTTTGTACCCCCTTACCATTTCAAACAGGGGGGGTGGGATCTGGGGGTCCCCTTGTTAAAGGGGGCTTCCAGATTCTGATAAGCCCCCCGCCCGCAGACCTCCACAACCACCGGCCAGGGTTGTGGGGAATAGACCCTTCTCCTCATCAACATGGGGACACGGTGCTTTGAGGGGTCACAGACCCCCAAAGCATCCTCCCAATGTTAAGGGCATGTGGCCTGGTACGGTTTAAGCGGGGCGCTCTCTCGTCCCCCCCTTTTCCTGTGGCCTGCCAGGTTGCGTGCTCGGATAAGGGTCTGGTATGGATTTCGAGGGGGACCCCCATGCCATTTTTTGTTTTAAATTTGCCGTGGAGTTCCCCTTAAAATCCATGCCAGACCTGAAGGGTCTGGTATGGATATTTAGGGGGAACCCCACGTCATTTTTTTTTTTATTTGACCCGGGGTTCCCCTTAATATCCATACCAGACCTGAAGGGCCTGGTAATTGAATTTGGGGGGACCCCCACGCTTTTTTTTTTATCAATGACTTTCAATGACTGTTCTCTGTATTACGGGAGGCGGCAATTCATTATAGCCGCGAGTGATTTTAAATAGCTTTTTTTCCTGCAAAAATTACACTTTGTGCAGGGACATTTCTAAGCATGGGAAACATGCACCCCTTTACAGACATACTATACACACCCCCAGGTACGAAATTTAAAGGGATCTTACACTTTTATTGGTACCCAAACACTTTTTATGACAATAACTTGCATATTAGCCTTTAAAATTAGCACTTTTGATTTTGAACGTTCGAGTCACATAGACTTTAATAGGGTTCTAAAGTTCACACGAGCTTTAGGTCTGTTTGCAGGTTCTGGTGCGAACCGAACAGGGGGGTGTTTGGCTCATCCCTAGTGTTGACTATATATACACTTTAAGTGGATTCTAGATTTCTGAAGAAACCATTTTTTACTATTATAATTACACATTTTGTAAAAATAAATAAATAAAACACTAGCATAAAACAATAATTAAGAATCCTAAATTCCAACTGCTTCTGAAACTTTTTATTAAATTTTGAATTGGGTGGGGAAGGGCAAGTGCCTTTGTCATGTTTGTACTGCCATCTGTGTCCCTATTGAGTAGATGTTTCACGACTGAGCAGAAAAGTGATTGGAGATCTCTCTAATGATGGACAGAGACAAAAACACATTTTTAACAGACCATCAAAGAAAATAACGCAGCGCCTCCACATATAGAATATTACAAACTTAAAGCATGTGTTATTAACACAGCATTCATAATATGCAAAAAGCATTAACAATATTCAAAAATGATAAGAAAGTCCAAAATATGTGATAAATATCACCACAAAGAAAGTGTCTTTCACCAGCTAATGAAAATTCTCTCCACCATGTGTGAGCAACAAAACTAAAATTCACTCACCAACATTAAAGCTGCACCAACATTATTATTATATTATTATACAGGATTTATATAGCGCCAACAGTTTGCACAGCGCTTTACAACATGAGGGCAGACAGTACATGTACAATACAAATCAATACAGGAGGGATCAGAGTGCCCTGCTTGTTAGAGCTTACAATCAAGAAGGGAGGGTCAAGTTGAAACAAAAAGGTAATACTGTGGGGGATGAGCTGATGGAGAAAATTAAAATACAGTTGTTGTTAGGTGTGGGTAAGATAGGCTTCTCTGAAGAGAAGGGTTTTCAGGGATCGTCTAAAAGCTAATAAAGTAAGAGATAGGTGGACAGATTGGGGTAAGGCATTCCATAGGATTGGAGAGGCTCTGGCAAAGTCCTGGAGGCGAGCATGGGAGGAGGTGACGAGGGAGCTAGAGAGCAGGAGGTCTTGAGAGGAACGAAGAGAACAAGTAGGTAGGTATTTAGAGACTAAGCTAGTGATGTAGCTGGGGGCTAAATTGTGGATGGCTTTGTATGTAGTTGTTAGTATTTTGAATTTAATTCTTTGGCCAAGCAGAAGCCAGTGGAGGGATTGACAGAGAGGAGTGTCAGACACAGAGCGATTGGTAAGGTGGATGAGTCTGGCAGCAGCATTCATGATGGATTGAAGAGGTGATAGACTATGTAGAGGTAAGCCAATGAGAAGGGAGTTGCAGTAGTCGAGGCGAGCAATGACGAGCAAGTGAATTAAGAGCTTTGTTGTGTCATTGGTTAGAAAGGGGCATATTTTGGAGATGTTACGGAGGTTGAGGCGGCAGGATTTGGGCAGTGATTGGATGTGTTGCTTGAATGAGAGTTCAGAGTCCAGGACTACACCTAGAACCTTGGCATGCGGGGATGGGCTTATGGTTGTGCCATTGATTTTGACAGAGAAATCAGGGGAAGGGGCAGGGGCATATGTGGGAGGAAAAATTATATGTTCGGTTTTGGATAGATTGAGTTTGAGGAAGTGGTGTGACATCCAGACGGATATATCTGATAGTAGATTAGTGATACGTGAGGAGACAGAGGGAGTGAGCTGAGGGGTAGAGAAATAGATTTGGGTGTCATCAGCGTAGAGGTGGTATTGGAAGCCATGGGAGGCTATCAGTTGACCCAGGGAGGAGGCGTAGATTGAAAATAGAAGAGGTTCAAGAACAGAACCTTGGGGGACCCCAACAGAGAAAGGAAGAGGAGAGGAGGAAGTAGAGTTGTAAGAAACGCTAAAGGTGCGGTTGGATAAGTAGGAAGAGAACCAGCGAAGAGTACAGTCACGGAGACCAAAGGTGTGGAGTTTTTTGAGGAGGAGGGGGTGGTCAACCATATCAAGGGCAGCAGAGAGGTCCAGGAGTAGGAGTACAGAATAATGTCAATTGGCTGTGGCCGTTAGTAGATCATTTGTTCGTTTTAGGAGAGCAGAATCTGTGGAGTGTTGAGGACAAAATCCAGACTGATGGGGATCAAGAAGGCTATTATCAGTGCGTTTGTGTCAACAGGATCCTTCACATGTGGTCAACCAGCTCCATTCTCGCAATGGGGACAGCCCACAGTAGCGCTTCTCACCACTGGGGAAAGTCATAAGGTTTGCGCAATACTGTCTGGGAAAAAAAACACTCATCACACAGAGCCACAAGCAGGGGACCTCATATAGTGCCCATTTATTTTCTTTAGTGCTGGCCCCCTTTTATGTTTTCACATTTTTAGTAGCGTTGATAAGGATTAGAACACATGACATTGTTTTTATTGCTGTCTATATCTTTCTATCCCAATGATGCCCTCACACCACAATTCTTTTCAAGGCATTAGAGCAGAATTTAAGAGTTCAATCCTTCCAAGCAGAGTCAATAACAGGAAGAGAAGCCTGGTAGACATTTTAACTCTTTCACACTCTTTAATCTAAACTAAAAAAAAATGTGGAAGTTGGGCTTTAAGCAATGGTGTAATCAATTTAGCTAGTAAAACTAGATGTTACTTTTGGTAATCAGTTTTGAAGTGCAACATATGAATATATGAAATATATGAATATGAAAAGACAGGTGATTCATCTTCCAAAGTAGTGGAAATCTAAAATCAATACATACTTCTATAATAAGAGTAATAACACATCCTGAGTAATGTATTACAAACCTTTTGTTCCTCGTTCAGATTGTTGCTGTTGTGTCTTTGGCATTCAAATGTATGAACACGCTAGAATGAGACACAACAGAGGAATATGATTCCGTTTCACAAATTTTCATACCAAAAAAATGTACTTTTGTGTGTGATTTACATTGATGCTTGCTAAATATAGAAAATAAACATATTAACTTTCAGAATGGAGCAACATAGAGTTTTCATGAAAGAACAGTTTGTGACATTAAAATTATAAAGGATGAAAACCTGTAATTTTCTATGAACTACAGAGAGATCTCTAATAAAACATTCTAATAGTAATACATACTTGAAGGAACAATATATTCTTCTAGAACTAACTTAAATTGCAAAGGATTACATAAAATGGACACTGCACTTCTTTTATTAGGGACATTTCAATGTACTGTATTTATGAAACTATTTCAATTGTTAATTTTAATTCAATATTAAAGTAATTGGAAACTAGATTGTGATACAGTTAGGATCTATATACATTGATGTTGTGGGAACATTAATCCTACATACATTAAAGACACTTTTTTTGGAAATGTTTTTTATGTCTTATGTTAAGTGAATACATTTTTTATTTATTTGACTCCTTCAGCTGCTTGTGTGAACTCTAAATTTAACTACTGTAAGTATCCCTACCCCTTGAAATGTTCCACATTTTGTCATGTTACCACCAAAAACGTAAATGTATTTTATTGAGATTTTATGTGATAGACCAACACAAGGTGGCACATAATTGTGAAGTGGAAGGAAAATGATAAATGATTTTCAACATTATTTACAAATACAAAAGTGAAAAGTGAAATTGTGAAAAGTGTGGCACACATTTGTATTCAGCCCCCCCCCCCCCCCCAAGTCAATACTTTGTAGAACCACCTTTGCTGCAATTACAGCTGCAAGTCTTTTTGGGCATGTCTCTACCAGCTTTGCACATCTAGAGAGTGAAATGTTTGCCCATTCTTCTTTGCAAAATAGCTCAAGCTCTGTCAGATTGGATGGATAGCGTCTGTGAACAACAGTTTTCAAATCTTGCCACAGATTCTCAATTGGATTAAGGTCTGGACTTTGACTGGGCTATTCTAACACATGAATATACTTTGATCTAAACCATTTTATTGTAGCTCTGGTTGTATGTTTAGCATTGCTATGCTGCTGGAAGGAGGACCTCTGCCACAGTCTCAAGTCTTTTGCAGTCTCTAACAGGTTTTCTTTTATGATTGCCCTGTGTTTGGCTATATCCCTCTTCCCTTTAAATCTGGCCAGCATCCCTGTTGAAGAAAAGCATCCCCACAACATGATGCTGCCACCACCATGTATCACGGCGGGGATGGTGTGTAGAGGGTGATGTGCAGTGTTTGTTTTGCACCACACATAGCATTTTGCTTTTAGGCCAAAAAGTTAAATTTTGGTCTCATCTGACCAGAGCACCTTCTACCACATGTTTGCTGTGTAAACTGCAAACAGGACTTCTTATGGCTTTCTTTCAACAATGGCTTTCTTCTTGCCACTCTTCCATAAAGGCCAGATTTGTGGAGTGCATGACTAATAGTTGTCCTGTGGATATATTCTCCCACCTGAGCTGTGGATCTCTGCAGCTCCTCCAGAGTTAACATGGGCCTCTTGGCTGCTTCTGTGATTAATGCTCTCCTTGCCCAGTCTGTCAGTTTAGGTGGACGGCTATGTCTTGGTATGTTTGCGGTTATGCTATACTCTTTTCATTTTCGGATTATGGATTGAACAGTGCTCCGTGAGATGTTCAAAGTTTGGGATATTTTTTTAAACCCTAACCCTGCTTTAACCAATTCAATACAGGGCATTTTCACCCCCCTCCCGACCAGGCCAATTTTCAGTTTTCAGCGCTGTCGCATTTTGAATGACAATTGCACGGTCATGCTACACTGTACCCAAATACATTTTTATTATTTTTTCCCCACAAATAGAGCTTTCTTTTGGTGGTATTTGATCACCTCTGTGTTTTTTATTTTTTGCGCCATAAAGAAAAGAAGAGTGACAAGTTTGAAAAAAACACAATATTTTTTACTTTTTGCTATAATAAATATCCAAATTTTTTTAAAAACAAAAACTATTTTTTCATCTGTTTAGGCAGATATGTATTCTTCTAAATATTTTTGGTAAAAAAATCGCAATAAGCATATATTGATTGGTTTGCACAAAAGTTATAGCATCTACAAAATAGGGGATAGATTTATGGCAACTTTATTATTTTTTTTTATATTAGTAATGGCGGCGATTTGTGATTTATATCATGACTGTGACATTGTGGCGGACACTTTTGACACTATTTTGGGACCATTCACATTTATACAGCGATCAGTGCTATAAAAATGCACTGATTACTGTATAAATGTCACTGGCAGGGAAGGGGTTAACATCGGGGGGCGATCAAGGGGTTAAATGTGTTGCCTAGGGAGTGATTCTAACTGTAGGGGGAGGGGAATCACAAGAGGAGGAGACCAATCAGTGTTCTTCTGTACTGGGAACACACGATCGGTCTCCTCTCCCCTGACAGAATGTGGATCTCTGTGTTTACACACACAGATCCACATCCCGACTCCCGAGTGATGCGGCACACCCTAGATGGCCAGGAATCCCAGGATATCCTTTGATGCCCGCCCAGCATGGGAGATCCCTCCTGCAGACGTCATTTGACTATGGGCGGGGTATGAAGTGGTTAAACTTCTCGACAACTTTATCCCTGACCTGTCTGGTGTGTTCCTTGGCCAACATGATGCATTTTGTTTACTAAGGTTATCTAATAAACCTCTGAGGGGTTCACAGAACAGCTGCATTTATACTGGGATAAAATTACACACAGGTGAACTCTATTTACTAATTAGATCACTTCTGAAGGCAATTGATTCTACTAGATTTTAGTTAGGGATATCAGAGTAAAGGGGGCTGACTACAAATGCATACCACCCTTTTAAGATATTTATTTGTAAAAAAAAATTTAAAAATCATTTATCATTTTCCTTCCACTTCACAATTATGTGCCACTTTTTGTTGGTCTATCACATAAAATTCCAATAAAATACAATTACGTTATTGATCGCAAGGGGTATGAATACTTTTTTAAGGCACTGTATATATATATCTATATATATATATATATATATATATATATATAGATATATATATATATATATATATACACAGTCAGGTCCATAAATATTGGGACATCGACAAAATTCTAATCTTTTTGGCTCTATACACCACCACAATGGATTTGAAATGAAACAAACAAGATGTGCTTTGACTGCAGACTTTCAGCTTTAATTTGAGGGTATTTACATCCAAATCAGGTGAATGGTGTAGGAATTACAACAGTTTGTATATGTGCCTCCCACTTTTTAAGGGACCAAAAGTAATGGGACAGATTAACCATAATCCATCAAACTTTCACTTTTTAATACTTGGTTGCAAATCCTTTGCAGTCAATTACAGCCTGAAGTCTGGAACGCATAGACATCACCAGACGCTGGGTTTCATCCCTGGTGATGCTCTGCCAGGCCTCTACTGCAACTGTCTTCAGTTCCTGCTTGTTCTTGGGGCATTTTCCCTTCACTTTTGTCTTCAGCAAGTTAAATGCATGCTCAATCGGATTCAGGTCAGGTGATTGACTTGGCCATTGCATAACATTCCACTTCTTTCCCATAAAAAAAAAAAACTCTTTGGTTGCTGTCGCAGTATGCTATGAGTCATTGTGCATCTGCACTGTGAAGCGTCGTCCAATGAGTTCTGAAGCATTTTGCTGAATATGAGCAGATAATATTGCCCAAAACACTTCAGAATTCATCCTGCTGCTTTTGTCAGCAGTCACATCATCAATAAATTTCAAGAGAAACAGTTCCATTGGCAGCCATACATGCCCACGCCATGACAATACCACCACCATGCTTCACTGATGAGGTGGTATGCTTTGGATCATGAGCAGTTCCTTTCCTTCTCCATACTCTTCTCTTCCCATCACTCTGGTACAAGTTGATCTTGATCTCATCTATCCATAGGATGTTGTTCCAGAACTGTGAAGGCTTTTTTAGATGTTGTTTGGCAAACTCTAATCTTACCTTCCTGTTTTTGAGGCTCACCAATGGTTTACATCTTGTGGTGATCCCTCTGTATTCAATGTGGTGAAGTATTCTCTTGATTGTTGACTTTGACACACATACATCTACCTCCTGGAGAGTGTTCTTGATCTGGCCAACTGTTGTGAAGGGTGTTTTCTTTACCAGGGAAAGAATTATTTGGTCATCCACCACAGTTGTTTTCCGTGGTCTTCCGGGTCTTTTGGTGTTGCTGAGCTCACCGGCGTGTCCTTTCTTTTTAAGGATTTTCCAAACAGTTGATTTGGACACACCTAATGTTTTTGCTATCTCTCTGATGATTTTTTTTTTTCAGCCTAATGATGGCTTGCTTCACTGATAGTGACAGCACCTGGCCATGGAACAGCTGAGTGTACACCGGAAGCTACCACAATTGCTGGTGTTGTTCTGGTCCTATACCACAGGCAGCTGCGGCAGTTACATTCGGTGTATTGTGCCACCTGCACAGTGTACACCTGAAGCTACCCCAATTGTTGGTGTTGTTCTGCCCTATACCACAGGCAGCTGTAGCAGTCACATTTGGTGTATTGTGCCACCTGCACAGTGTACACCTGAAGCTACCCCAATTGCTGGTGTTGTTCTGGTCCTATACCACAGGCAGCTGCAGCAGTTACAATCGATGTATTGTGCCACCTACACAGTGTACACCTGAAGCTACCCCAATTGCTGGTGTTGTTCTGGTCCTATACCACAGGCAGCTGCAGCAGTTACAGTCTGTGTATTGTGCCACCTGCACAGTGTACACCTGCATCTACCCCAATTGCTGGTGTTGTTCTGGTCCTATACCACAGGCAGCTACAGCAGTTACATTTGGTGTATTGTGCCACCTGCACAGTGTACACCTGAAGCTACCCCAATTGCTAGTGTTGTTCTGGTCCTATACCACAGGAAGCTGCAGCAGTTACATTCGGTGTATTGTGCCACCTGCACAGTGTACACCTGAAGCTACCCCAATTGCTCGTGTTGTTCTGATCCTATACCACAGGCAGCTGCAGCAGTTACATTCAGTGTATTGTGCCACCTGCACAGTGTACACCTGAAGCTACCCCAATTGATGGTGTTCTCATCTCCTGCAGGCCATTGGTATGTCGGGAATGCCAACAAGGAGAGGCAGACAGTCACGAGGCAATAAAAGAGGGCAAGCAGACTCTGTGTCTAGAGGCAACAGTGCTAGTCATGGACGCGGTGCATCCTCATCAGCATGTGGCCATGGGACACGCTTGTCCTTATTTTTGTCAGCTGGACGTGTTGAGACGCAACATTCTGAAGACTTGGTAGAGTGGATGACCTAGTCCTCCCCATCCTCCTCATCCTCTCTCACCCAGGCTCAGGGTACTGGCAAAGCAGCTGCCAATGGGGCCTCTTCCCTCGTCTCAATGGCATCAGTCACTCCTTCCCTAGACCCACCATGTCCTCCTGAGGAGTCCCCCAAACTGTTTGAGCACAGTGTTGGATACATGCTCCAGGAGGATGCCCAGCTTTTTGAAGGCTCTGATGATGATACCCAGCTAGAGGAAGGCAGTAGCGTGAGCCCAGAGGGAGGGGATGACCAAGAAGGACAGCAATCTGGCAGTCATGTTCCACCAGCTGCAGCATACTGCCAGGTTTGCTCCAGTGATGAGGAGGGAGGGGATGATGAGGTCACTGACTCCACGTGGGTGCCTGATAGGAGAGAGTAGGAGGAGAAGGAGGAGGCACCTCTCCAACGAGGCAGGATGCCCTCCAGGGATCATTTAAGGGCAGCACACCGACTGAATCACACCGCAGACAGCCGCCTGTGCAGGGCGCTTGGTGTGGGCCTTTTTTGAGACGAGTGCATCAGATCGCACCGCTGCTATTTGCAACATATGTCTCAAGTGTATCTCACGTGGCCAAAACATTAGCCACTTGGGCACCACATGCTTGACCAGACATATGTTGACCTGTCATGCAGTTCTTTGGCAAGCGTACCTTAAAGACCCACACCAAAGAACAAAGTGGACCTCTCCTTGCTCCTCATCAGCTGGGATCTCCAACCCTACTATACCTTCAGTCCTCTCTGAAACCTGCACTGAGAGGAATGAAGGTGTAGAATTAGGTGTGTCACAGCCAAGTATTTGCAGGCAATCTGCTAGCCGTACACTGACGTTCGATTGTAGCATGCAAATTTCCCTGCCCCAGCTGCTGGATCGTCGCAAGTAGTTTACTCCCAGCCATCCATATGCCCAGTGGTTGAATGCTAGCTTGGCTAAATTGCTAGCACTTCAACTGCTGCCTTTTCAGTTGGTAGACCCTGCCCCCTTCCGTGAGTTTGTGTAATTTGTGTGATTCCGGCTCTCTACCGGCATGTGGAAGGCAATGTCCATGCCTCGCTGGACAGGGCGGTCAGCGGTAAGGTGCATATTACCACTGACTCATGGTCCAGCAGGCATGGACAGGGACATTACCTATCTTTCATGGCACATTGGGTGACTCTTCTGGCAGCTGGGAAGGATGCAGGACAAGGTGCAGTAGTGTTGGAGGTTTTTCCGCCACCACGCCTCCAAAATTTTACTACTAGTGATTGTGACAAACCTCTCTCCTCCACCCCCTCCTCTTCTTCTTCCTCCATGGCCTCTTCCTGTGCTTTGTCCTCAGAACCAGCGGTGCTCTGTAGGAGTTTAAGGGGCTACGCAAATACGCAGGCAAAAAGATGC
Organism: Lithobates sylvaticus; assembly: GCA_028564925.1. Taxonomy (NCBI): domain Eukaryota; kingdom Metazoa; phylum Chordata; class Amphibia; order Anura; family Ranidae; genus Lithobates; species Lithobates sylvaticus. Next base: position 243,286,180 of record CM053030.1, read on the forward strand.
CATGCCGTGCTTGCGCTGGTGTGCTTGGGGAACAGGAGCCACACTGGGGCAGATGTTCTGTCAGCTCTGCAGGGGCAGGCTGAGAGGTGGTTGATGCCACGCCAGCTTAAGCCAGGAATGGTGGTTTGGGACAATGGCACCAACCTCCTCTCCGCCCTCCGACAGGGACAACTGACCCATGTGTCCTGTGTGGCTCACACCCTTTTGGTGGTGCAGTGGTTCTTGGGCAGGTACCCAGACTTACAGGATGTCCTGAGGCAGGCCAGGAAAGTCTGTGTGCATTTCCACTGATCATATAATGCCAGTGCTCGGCTGGCTGAGCTCCAAAAGCAATTGAACCTGCCCAAGAACCGCCTATTCTGTGACATGCCCACCAGGTGGAACTCAATGTTGGCTATGCTGCAGCAGCTGCACATGCAGCAGAGGGCCATCTATAAGTACCTGTGTGACTACGGCACCAGGACAGGGTCAGGGGAGCTTGCGGAATAATGGACAGGGCACTTGAGGTAGAACAGAGGCAGGAAGAGGAGGACTTCCTTGCCTCTCAAGGCCCCTTTATCCAGACAGTGTTCCTGCTGGACCGCCGATCACACAGGAAGAGGAGGAGGAGGATTGTGTCAGCATGAAGATGGAGCCTGGCATTTAGTAGCAGCAGCAGTCTTTTAGGGATCATTTACAGTCCCAAGAAACCCGTGGACTTGTATGTGGCTGGGAGGAGGTGGCTGCAGATCATGTCGTCCTTAGTGACCCAGAGGACTCCGGACCAAATGCCTCAGCTAACCTACGATGCATGGCCTCCCTGATCCTGCAAAGCCTGCGGAAGGATCCTCGTATTCAGTGGATCAAGGAGAGGGATCATTACTGGCTGGCAACTCTCCTTGATCCATGGTACAAGGGTAAGTTTGCGGACCTTATCTTGCCATCGCAGAGGGAGCAGAGGATGAGACATCTCCGGGAGGCCTTGCAGAAAGGTCTGTGCAACGCGTTCCCAGAGACTGGGAGGTTACAAATTCCTGGTCCTGGACAATGTGTTGCTGAGGCTTCAGTCAGTCATAGAAGGATCGGTGGAGAAGGTGGCCGTCTGACCGATGCGTTCAGACAATTTTTTTAGTCCACAGCCCCAAGGCATAATCGGTTCCAGCAACCATCGTCAGCGTCTGATTTACATGGTCCAGGAATACCTAGGGGCAAGGTCAGACTTGGACACCTTTCCCACCGAAAATCCTCTGGCTTACTGGGTCTTGAGGATGGATCACTGGCCAGAGCTTGCACAGTATGCAATTGAGCTACTGGTCTGTCCTGCATCCAGCGTTCTTTCGAAACACACATTCAGTGCTGCTGGAGGCTTTGTAACCGATCACAGTGTGCGCCTGTCCACCGACTCGGTTGATCGACTGACCTTCATAAAGATTAATCAGTCTTGGATCACCACCAGATACCAAGCACCTGAAGCTGATGTAACCGAATCATTTTTTTTTTAAATGTCAGATCCTTTCAAGACTGCCTATGCTGATGCTGAGTGACTATCCTGTTATGCTGACTGACTATCCTCTTCCTCCTCAATGATCCTGCTGATAGCTTGGAAGAACATTTTTGGTTCTGGGCGCCGCCATCAGTGACTAAGGCCCAATTTTTTAGCCCCTGTTTGACAAGGGCGTGTAATTACAATTTTTGATGAAATGTTTTGCAGCAGGGCTCATTCCTGCACTCCAACTAGAGTATATGTCAGGGGTTGCAGTGTCGTGGCACCAGCACCAGTGCCTAAGGCCCAATTTTTCAGCCCCTGTTTAACAGGGGCGTGTAATTACAATTTTTGATGCAATACTTTGCAGCAGGGCTAATTTCTGCTCTCCAACTAGAGTTTCTGTGAGGTGTTGCAGTGTTGTGGCACCAGTGCCCAAGGCCCAATTTTTCTGCCCTTGTTCAACAGGTGCATGTAATTACAATTCTTCAGGTGGCCCCGCCCTCCGTTATAAAAGACCTGTCAGCTGAAGCGAAGCCTCACACACTGGGAGCCTCCCATTGCGAGGAGTGGCCCAAGAAGAGACCGACGCCCTGGAAGAAGATACCGGAGAGAAGCCTCAGAGACCGACGCCGTGGAAGAAGATACCGGAGAGAAGCCTCACATAGCGGGAGCCTCCCATTGCGCGGAGCGGCCCAGAAGAGACACTGATGTTGGACGAGAAGGCCAAGAAGAAGCGGATCGGAGGAAGAAGAAGATGCCGGAAGGAGAAGATGAAGAAACCGAAGGATGAAGAAAGGAAGACCAGAAGATAGAAGAAAGAAGATTTTAATAAAGGAATTGTCAAAGACCGTCTCCTGTAATTTTTACCATTTTTGACACTTTTTGGGTGAAATGGTAGGGTACCCCCTTACCATTTCACACGGGGGGGCCGGGATCTGGGGGTCCCCTTGTTAAAGGGGGCTTCCAGATTCTTATAAGCCCCCCGCCCGCAGACCCCCACAACCACCGGGCACGGTTGTGGGGACCAGGCCCTTGTCAACATCAACATGGGGACAAGGTGCTTTGGGGGTCTCAGACCCCCAAAGCACCCTCCCAATGTTGAGGGCATGTGGCCTGGTACGGTTCAGGTGGGAGAGGGGGCCGCTCTCGTCCCCCCCCCTCTTTTCCTGTGGCCTGCCAGGTTGCGTGCTCGGATAAGGGTCTGGTATGGATTTTAAGGAGGAACCCACGCCATTTTTTTTGGCTGGGTTTCCCCTTAAAATTCATCCCAGACCTCAAGGGCCTGGTATGGATTTTGAGGGGGACCCTACGCCATTTTTTATTTTTTTTTGGCTGGGGTCCCCCTTAATATCCATCCCAGACCTGAAGGGCCTGGTTATTGAATTTGGGGGGACCCCCACGCTTTTTTTTCTTTTTATCAATGACTTTTTTTTTATGAATGGCTTTCAATGAATGACTGTTCTCTGTGTTACGGGAGCCGACAATTCATATAGACGCGAGTGTTTTTAAATAGCCTTTTTTTACTGCAAAAATGACACTTTTTGCAGAGACAGTTCTAAGCACTGGAAACATGCTCCCCTTCACATGCATACTATAGACACCCCCCAGGTACAAAATTTAAAGGAATATTACACTTTTATTGTTTCACTTTAAGCATTATTAAAATCACTGCTCCCGAAAAAACGGAAGTTTTTAAAAGTTTTTTTTGCATTGATACATGTCCCCTGGGGCAGGACCCGGGTCCCCAAACACTTTTTATGACTAACTTTTTAAAAATAAATGACTTCAATGACTGTTCTCTGTATTAAGGGGGACGGGAGCCGACAATTCATATAGCCGCGAGTGCTTTTAAAAGACATTTTAAAAAGCACCATTACATCGCCGAACACCGGACCCGAACCCGAACATACAGTCTATTGTTCGGGTTCGGGTCTGGGACCCGAACACCCAAAAGTCCGGTACAGACCCGAACTTTACAGTTCGGGTTCGCTCAACCCTAATCACGAGCACATCGGTGTGGTGGAAGATTGGATGTTTTGGATGCAAATTTATTTTTCAACAAATATTGTTTGCACAGTTTCAAATGGACTTATGTATTATATAGCACAATTTCACAGGGTGTTATTGCTATTTACATTTTGTCATTTATACAGATCACGTTATAATTTGTTTAGCGCTACTGAATTATCACCCAATATTTTTTGCCGTACACAGTTTGGTATAATTCATTTGGTTGTAGGTCACTACCTTCAGGTCATTGGACATCGCTCAGGTGGTTCTGTTCTCCTTGTCAGTCTCCTTGTCAGCGCTGAGGTGCTGACGTGTGGACGTGCTGTCAGCAGCTCCGTGAGAAGCTCCGGCTTCTGCAGGCCCCCTGCCTCCCCCCTGCCTCCCGGATCTCAGCAGCCCTTTTCGGGCTTTCAAGGCCCCCCTCCCCTCCCTCCCACCCTCGGGGACCAGGTCGAGTCCCCCCTCAGCCCCTGATATCCGAACTAGCCATCCCCACCGCCGCCGTCACCTGCCGCCTTCCACCCGCCTTTCCGGGCAGGCGGTCTTAGGAAACTCCCCGGCTTCGGCCTAGTCCGGCCGGCGCCAGATCTCCGGCCCTACCAGCGTCAGGTCCCCCCCATCAGGCACCCACGCGGCCGGACACCCCTCTCACCGGTCCCCCCCACTACACCAGCACCTCCATCATCACCCAAGGGAGCTGAGACCAGGCAGGCCTGAGGCTCCGGCCTGCTCCGGCGGCCATCTTGGTACACCCTCTCCACCCAGCCACCACAGGACATCCCCAGGACCTCCAGGACCCCCCAGCAGACACCACGGGCACTCCGTCCACTCCATCCACCTCAGGTCAGTCCCCCAGGTGGGGCAACATCCGCAGCCGCCATCGCCCGGCTCTAGCTTCATAGACAAGGAAGGAACCGGCTGCGGATGAGACTCATCCCACCTCATCCCACCCCCCTGCTTATCCTTTCCTCCTTTCTGCAGGCCGGCGTGCCCACCCCCTTCAGCACACCCCTACCCAGCAACCGGACTTCATCGCAGAAGCATCAGGCAACACAGCAAGCGCTTCAGGGACTATCTCCAAACAGGTAAGCTCTCGGGATCCCCCCCTTCCCCACCCACCAGTAGTTGATCCAGGGCACTTTGTCCGACCGCCTCTCGGGGTCAGGAAGGAATTTTTTCCCCCCACTGAGCAATTGGCCAGCACAGTTAGGGTTTTTTTTTCGCCTTCCTCTGGATCAACGAGAGGGCGGTAGGTTCAACAGGCCCCCATCTCCCCTACAGGAACTACTCGCTTCAATTAAGCAACACACCGCAGCTGTCACCTGCAGCATTCTTCTGGTCCAGGATTCCTTGCGACAAGCAGAGGCAGCCGGAACAGCCAGGAAACTACTACTAAGCCAAACCAAGTCCTCACACACAGGGCACACGATCAACTTGCTGGCTTTAGTCTACGCGGCGGCAAGTCTGATACCTAGACTTATAACTGGACAAACCCGGATCAGGATCAGCATCCTCACACATAGGGCACCACACGATCAACTTGCTGGCTTTAGTCTACGCGGCGGCAAGTCTGATACTTAGACTGATAACAAGACAAACCCGGATCCGCATCATCAGCTCAGTCATCCCGGACCATCAACTTCATCCTCTGGCCATGTGCTACCTTAAATATTCAGCTGAAGTCCTCCACAGACTAAGAAATACCACCGCAACATTGCCAGCTCCCATTCAAAAAATTCTACGAAAAGAACATCTATTAAAGACTGACCTACAATCAACCTGCAAAAACAGGAAGATACCTACCCAACCACAACAATTAGCATGCGCCATGATCAACACCAGATCTGCAGCCAAACACAGACTAGAAGTACACGACTTCATCACCCAAAACAATATAGACTGCCTCTTCATTACGGAAAGCTGGCTAACACCCGACTGCAACACCATCCTCACCGAATTGGTGCCGGAGAACTACAGGATCCTAACGGAACATCGGATAGGAAAAAAAGGAGGAGGCCTAGCAGTGATTTTTAAATCGCACTTGGCACTCACCAAACCAATCTTACAGAACCCAGTGCCTTTTATGGAGACACTGACGCTACATCTTCAATCAACACCCCATGACACCACCCACATTCTACTTTGCTACAGACCACCAGGACCTAAGACCAATCTGCTTACACCCCTCACAGAGTTTATCTCAATACACACACTGAAATCCAAAAACCTGCTGGTACTTGGAGACTTCAACCTCTGGGCAAACTCTACCCAAGACCCGATCGCGACCGCCTGCATCAGCCAACTGGAAGAACTGGGTCTCCAGCAACTGATAAAGACCCCCACACACGGGTCAGGACATACTCTGGACCTCATCTTCAACCAAAATCTGGACATCAACACAGTAGACAACATACCACTACCATGGACGGACCACCACGCCATCAAATTCAAAATCTTCACCAACACCACCCGCCAAAAACAGAAACCTGCAACAACAACTCATTGGACCAGATCGCAGAAAAAACTGCACTCCGACTCCTTCAAAACCATCTTATCAAACAAAATAGCAACTCTGAATTTAACCCACTCATCGGAGCAAACTCTCAGCTCCCTAAACAATGCATTACTACAATCAGCAGACTCAGTGGCTCCAAAACGCAGAACTCTCATCAAGAGAAAAAACGCAGGATGGTTCAATAGCTCGCTCACGCTACTCAAGCAAGAACGCAGAAGAGCCGAAAGAGCATGGAGAATAAATCCCACCAATGGAAATCACACAAAATACAAAGGACTCACACAGAATTATCAGAAGGCAATCTTCAAAGCAAAAAAAGACCATTTCTCAAATACCATCTCAGCGGCCTTAAACCGCCCCCGGGAACTTTTTAAAATAGTCGCTCAGTCGATGAACCCGGCATGCTTAGAGCCCCCCGCTAATGAAACCCAAGATTTCTGCAATGAATTATCAGATTTTTTCATCAATAAAATCGACAACATCAGGAAAACAATTGGTCAGAAAAAGACATCCGACGGCAGGCAGTCAGAGCAAAAAGTCGATATCGACACAAACATCCCACAACCACCAAAGTTTTCTCTGATCCCAATTACCACGGATACTACTAAAAACATCATCAAAAATCTCAGAGACAGCACATCCTCCATTGACATCATCCCCACAAAACTCCTGAAAGAATGCTCCGACATCCTGGCTCCCACCATAACGCACCTCATAAATCAACCGTTCAAAGAAGGGATTGTTCCAGGCGCCCTCAAACAAGGCATCATCAAACCCCTGCTAAAGAAACCCAACCTCGACCCACGGGACCCCAACCATCGCAGACCAATTACAAGCTTGAACAACATCTCCAAGATTATGGAGAAAGCGGTAGTACAACAGATACAACGCCACCTGGACACACACACACTCCTGGACCCGTTACAATCAGGATTCCGCCCAGGCCATGGGACAGAAACCGCACTCCTGAAGATATGGGACGATGCCCTCGAAGCAGCGGATGACGGAGATTCATGTCTCCTGGTACTATTGGACCTCAGTGCAGCGTTTGATACTGTGGACCACAATACTCTACTCATCCGCCTCACAGAAGTAGCAGGAGTCACTGGCTCAGATCTGCAATGGTTTGCATCCTTCCTAGGAAATCGCTCTCAGACAGTGAAACTAGGAGGTTTCACCTCTGAAACCCGGGCAATCTCCTGTGGAGTCCCTCAAGGATCACCCTTGTCGCCAGTCCTCTTCAATATATACATTCGCCCACTCCTCAAAATCATCAGAAGATCAGACCTCTGCTTCCACTCATACGCCGACGACACTCAATTATATTTTCGTATCACCGGACAAAAAGACCATCATCAGCAATTAGGAAAATGCCTCACTATGATAGACGACTCGATGACTGCCAGCTCCCTCAAACTTAATGAATCAAAAACAGAACTTCTTATTCTACATGCAAATCATAACCCCCGAACCAAGATCCCTTGGACACCTCCTACCATCTTTGGACAGACCATCGCCCCAAGGACCAAGGCTAAGAGTCTCGGAGTCATTTTTGACTCAGAAATGTCAATGGATGCCCAAATAGGAGCAGTGGTCAGTGGTTCTCACCATCTGCTCCGCCTGCTACGCAGACTCCTCCCCTTCATTCCAAAAGAGGACAAAGCAGTGGTAGTTGGAACGATCATCAATTCTCGACTCAACTATGCTAACTCCCTCTACATAGGGTTACCCCAATATCAACTTGCGCGCTTACAACTTATCCAAAACACAGCGGCAAGGCTGATAACAGGAAAAAAACCCTGGGAATCCATCTCCCCTTCCCTGAGGAACCTACATTGGCTAAATGTAAGAAGTCGGGTCGCATTCAAGACCCTCTGCCTCACCCACAAATGCGCACATGGAAACGCCCCGCAATACCTTCGCGAGAAAATAAAACACTACATACCGAATCGCAGTCTTCGATCGGCTAATCAAAATCTTCTCCTCATTCCCAAATCCCGCTACAAATCAAAGGGGGAACGGAGATTCGCTGTCCAAGGTCCACGGCTATGGAACGCTCTACCAACCGACATTCGCATGGAAGAAAACCATCAGGCCTTCAGGAAGAAACTCAAGACCCACCTCTTCTAGAAGCTCGACAACCAAATGCCAATACAGCGCCTTGAGGCGATTCAGTTCGCATTGTAGCGCTATACAAGTTATTCATTCATTCATTCATTTGTTTATATATGTTTTCTCACTGAAGTAGCAGCTAGTTTTCACTGAATCATCACATCATTGTTGTTTGTTTGGCGCAGTGGAGGTACAATTTTTTTGGGAAGGCCACACTCAGTACTTACAGACCAGTATTACTGTAAAGCCGCAAGCAGTTTTAAATGATTTTTTATCTTTAGAAATGTCATTTTGTGCAGGGACTGTTCTAAACACGGGAAACACACACAGCCCGGCTTGAAAAGCTGTCTTTATGGTGTGAGACATGAGGTGATATAGGATTTTTGGACACAATGGGGTTGATTTACTAAAACCGGAGAGTGCAAAATCTGGTGCAGCTTTGCATGGTAGCCAAACAGATTCTAACTTCAGTCTGTTCAATTAAACTTTGAAAAAAAAAACTGGAAGCTGATTTGTTTCTATGCAGAGCTGTAGCAGATTTTGCACGTTCCAGTTTTAGTAAATCAACCCTATTTTGTCTGGTGATGGAAGAAGAATTTATCATGCTTAATATTTTTCCCATGAATATAATTCAGTTATTGGATGGTGAATATTTATATGATTTAATTGAATGTAAACATATGATATGATATTGCAGACGTATTTATATATATATATATATATATATATATATATATATATATATATATATATATATAGATATATAGATATATAAAATAATAAAGAAGGCCAGTATGGGGGGGGCGCATGTCCTGGACATGGAGCTGTAAGGACGTATCTGCTCTCAGCTCTGCATCCACAGCAGCACAGATCAAGGCATACCAGGGATCCCGAGCCTGAAAACGGCTCAGGACATGTTGCAAAGGCGGAGGAACACATGCCAGGACCCGGGGGCTAATAAACCTAAGCAGGGACAGCTGGATTCGTACCTGTACGGGACCAGAGGGAAGGCACCTGAAAAATCCAAGATGGCGCCGGCCGGGAAGTTAGCAAAGCCTCATGCAGCTCCACAGACACAGCCTGTGCAGCCAGCAGCATCCCCTGCATCACCACAGCCATCCCCTGAATTGGTGAGTGACCTTGCACCCCCAGCATCCCCGTTATCCACAGCTTCCAGGGCATAGGAATCAGACATAGCTGATTTCATGGAGGATGGAGACATTAAAAGGCACATATGGTCACTCCCCACAAGAGAGGACCTGGAAAGGTTCACCTCCAGGGTAGAAAAGGCCTTTAAGGAAGATATAGCTCAGCTTAAAGAAGACACCACACAGTTGGGAAACAGGGTAGAGACACTGGAGCAGAGGCTAGATGAAACCCTTCCCTCCATATTAGAGCACTATTGTCGCAACTTGATGATTTTGAAAATCGCAGCAGGTGGGCAAATATCCGCATACGTGAACTGCCTGAAGCTACAGCCCCAGAGATATAATACCCTCTCTGGTCGGGATATTCAGAGAAATACTGGAACTCCCTAATACAGTGCCCATCGAGATCGATCAGGCCCACCGAGCTCTGAGACCCCCCTCGCAAGACGCCGATAACCCCAGGGACATTATATGCAAATTGCACAAATACACCGTTAAGGAACGCATCATGCAAAAAATGCGCAATAAACCCTTTTTTGACTTTGATGGTGCTCTCCTCTTCTTCTACCAGGACATCTTGAGACGCACCCTCATGCAACGTAGAGCCCTGAAACCAGTGTTGGCGGCTCTGCAAGAAGCAGGCCTGCCCTACCGCTGGGGATTCCCATTTTATCTACAAGCAACTAAGGATGGCTGCACGGTAACCTTACGCACAAAGGATGACCTTCCACACTTCCTCTCTGTGCTCGGTCTGGGCTCAGTAGATTTCCCAGACTGGCGCGGAGGCAGCGAGATGCTGGGGTTCTCAGCCACTAGACCTCCCCAACCCTGGATGCCTATGCCACAAAGACGCAACAGGAGACGCAGCCACAACCGCCAAGGAAGAGATGCATCGCCTGGCCACTCGGCCTCGAGAGACTGATGTCCCCAGCTAGAACCAACGCCGCCAACTACTCTGCCTGCTAACCTGGGAACTAATCTACTTCCCAACACCCACCTCCCGGGCAAGACAAGAACTGAACATTGGCGCGGAATATTCCCCCCCCCCAGTAGGAACTATTCTCCAATGCTTACAGGAGTGCCCGAAGATCCTGACAAGGGCCCACATGGGGGAACATTTTCATTAGGCCTGGTCTTTATCCCTAGGGCCCTAGCAACCCCCTCATGGCCTGGACCTCATAGGCAGCACTTACCTGCCCCCAAGAAGCCCCTTTTGTATGGGCACCTACGCCCGGACACCCGGTACTTCAAAACACCCTTTCAGAGGTGGTTGCTGAGCGGAACTCGCCACCCCCCCCTATTTTTTTTTTTTTTCGTTCTTACCTCCATGCTGGCCCACGACCCCCCAGTAGGCCCCCCATATACGGGTATTGATCCCATTTGGGATAACAGGCCCAGGCCGAGTGGGTCCCCCATATTGGGGGTACCCCTGGGCCTTGGCCTGCAGTTTTGTCCAACAGTTATTTGTGTTTTTGTAACGGTTTATTTACACACTGTACTTATTGATGTTAACCTCTCCCTTTTTCTTTCCCACCCTCTCCGTTTCCTCTTGTTCTCTCTCTCTCTCACCGTTTCCTCAGATGAAATCCAAGTAGACTACCACAGCCCGCACCGGACCGCACCACTAGGAGCACAGTCACCACACCTGACGAAGACACCATGGCGGAAGTCAAGGTAATCTCATACAACGTCCATGGCCTTTGCTCCCCTAACAAACGTAGCAAACTATGGTGGGAACTGAAGAAGATGAGGGCACAGATAGTTCTCCTGCAGGAGACGCATTTCACCCATCAATCAATTCCCAAACTGCCTACCCACCTCTATAACCAGTGGTATGTAAGCACATCGCCAACTAGCAAATCTAGAGGCACAGCGATTGCTGTCCACAAACACTGCCCCCTACAAACCGGAGGTACCCTTATAGACCCCCAAGGTAGATACGTTTTCCTAAAAGGCACCATTGCAGGTACAAAATACACTTTTGCCACCATTTATGCCCCTAACTCGAACCAACTGACCTTCTTACATAAAGTAATGGAACACCTGGCGGAATTTAAAGAGGGCCTATTAGTCCTGGGCGGCGACTTTAATATCAGCCCTGACCCCCTACTAGACACATCGCAGGGGCGACCCTCGCACACACATGCCTTCTTATGGCACTTCTGTAAATTTCTCCTAACTGCAGGTCAGGTAGACAGCTGGAGGATCCTCCACCCTAAGGATAGGGACTACAGCTACTACTCCAAGGTCCACAACGTATACACCAGAATAGACATGTTATATATTGATCGGCCTGCTTTGGAACTGCTACAGCGCTCGTCCATCGGCAATATAACCATATCAGATCATGCCCCGATCACTCTCACACTCGCCTTGCTTTCAGATGCCCATAGGACCTGGACCTGGCGACTCAATGAAAACCTGCTGGCAAATCGATTGAAACACCTTATTCCCCAAGTGGTCCATTTAGACCAAACAGGTTTTATCACAGGAAGGGAAGCCAGGGACAACTCCATACGAGCGATCCAACTCATTCACTGGGCCAGGAGACAGGAAACCCCCCCCCCCGACCTTACTTAATTCTCTCTATGGATGCTGAGAAAGCATTTGACCGAATCGATTGGTCCTACCTGCGTTTAGTTCTCGCTACATGGGGTTTAGGCTCCAATATGCTAAATTGGATACGTGCCTTATACACAAAACCTAGTGCACAGGTCATGGTAAACGGCATGCTCTTGCACACATTCCCTATTAGGAATGGCACGAGACAGGTGTGTCCGCTGTCACCCCTCCTCTTCGCCTGAAGCGCTCCGGGGGCTTAGGGGTCCCAGACTTACAGAGGTACTCTCCAAAGATTGCTTAATTGGCAATTTCAGGGGGCTATCGGATAGCACATCCCCTCTGACACTTCTGACACTCTGGGCGTGGGACAAAATTAACCGAACAAGAAGCTTAGCCCCCCTATGTCACATCTGGCTCCACTGAGGGGAAAACGCAGACTTCTTTGGTACATGGGTCGACGACAGGAATGCTAGTTGTGGGAAACTACTGCGGAACGGCAAACTGATACCCTATGACTCCTTAGCAGACAGAACGGGGAAACCACAATTGAACTACTGGAAGTATAGGCAGTTGCACCACTTTTTCCACTCAACAGCGTTCAAATGAAAACCATGTTCTTTACTATGCCCATAGTTTCTTTTCTTCTCCCTTTTTTTATGTATGCAACTTCTCTGTCCCTTCCTGCCTTTTCGACTTATCTTAACAACATGCATTCCCCCTCTCCTTGTCTTTGAGCTGAAGCCATATCACAGGCCGACAGCAAAGAATTTGCCTCTGCCCCTCTGTCCCCCTCCGCGGGTTCAAAGAGCAGCAGCACACAGCCCCTCAGGGCTTGGACCATCCCCAAGCTCACAGTGGAGCTGTGGTGTAGGGGTATTTCCTACCCTGTCACAGCCAGGAAAGCCAAGCTTTTTAGGCTGCTTTTCTCACCGCCAGCGGCAGCTGTCTGGCACCCAGGCATCTCCTCAGCTATTGTCCAGCTCCACTCTGTGGTGACCACGCTGTCCACAGCAGTCACCGATGACCAGGCTAGAGTGGGAGTTCTGGAAGTGTGCCCAGCTGCGGCCCTGCCAGACTCAGCCACCATTGCCATCCTGATGTTTTCACCTGCAGGTATGCCAGAGATCTGCATCACGATCTTCCCTGCGCACCTTGTCCTAGCCAGCATCAGGAAGGACATCTTGGATGGCAAGGATGTTAACTTGGCTTCCCTCCTCATATTGGTCCACAATGTGGCCAAGAATAAATCATACACCTGTGAGGACATCTCAGTGGTCCTTAAAGCTAAAGACCATAGCCTTAACCGCAAGCTTACCCCCACTGAGTTTGTGCTGGCCTTCAGGTAAATTAGGGATGTCCTTTGCCCAGCCAACCCCAGCAGGAGGGAGGAGCTGGACTTGTACCTACAAGCAGTGGTGGACCTAGGTTACAAGTATGGAGTGTTTTCATTCTATGACTACCACCGGTCATTTTCAGCCAAAGCAGCAGCCGGACTTTCACAGTTTCAGGCCAGCACCAACTGGAGTATCATCGATACAGAGTTGTTCTGCTGCCACTTTGCGGGTCTACGCTCCTCACTTTGTGCAATCTGTCTTTCACCCACACGGCGAACTGGTGCTCCGATGCAGGTGCTAGACGCCTCCCCAACTTTTCTTCCACCTCTGGTTTCAGACAAACCTTGCCGGCCTTTACACAACTGCTCCAGGTGGACAAGTTGGGAAGACCTATCCTGTCAGTGGGGGTGCATAAATCTGCAACAATTACAACTACAAAACTTGCAACTTTAGTCAGCCCCGGCTGCTTTATGTTTGTGTCTCATGCCACAGAGCGTATCCCAAACTCACCTGCAATATCAAACAGCAAAGTACATACTGACTAGGCCGAGTGGACATCGGGTGGCTGGGGTTCTACCTTTCCTCACACTCGACTCCCTCACTGGCAGACTTCCTCACACACGGATTCACGTCAGGATTCCACACCAGCCTCATCACGCTGCCTCACTTGACCCACGCATGCAGGAACCTCCTTTCAGCTTCCATCGATGAGTTGACCATTGGTACCTTGTTACAGTCTGAACTGGAACGAGGGTAAATCATCGGTCCCTTTATCAAGCCACCTTTCACTGTCTGGAGAGTCAGCCCTATTGGACTTGTCAAGGGCAAGTTTTCAAATAAACTTTGGTTGGTGTACGACTTGTCCGTGCCTTGTTGTTCTTACATCCCAAGTTTGAACTTCCTTATTTCCTCCAAGGAGTTTCCCTTAAATATGCATCGGCTGACCTAGCTATTTAAGTCATCATTAGCATGGGCATGGGTGCTTGGCTGTCCAAAGCGGACATTTCAGACGCATTCAAATTACTGCCCATTGAGCCTTCACTCTGGTGATGGCATGGCATCAAATGGAAAGGTTTGTATTACTTGGCCACCAAGTATACTTTTCGGCTCTAAAAGCAGCCCGTGGCTGTTTGATACTTTTGCCCAGTCCCTTTCCTGGATCCCGTCACACCAAGCACAGTGGCAGAAAGTCATTCACTACCTCGATTACTTCCTGCGCATCGAAAAACCCGGTGAGCCCCCAGAAAACTTGGATAGACTAAAGCCCCATACACACGGTCGGATTTTTGCATGGATTCTGTCCGATCGGACAATGTTGTTGAAAAATCAGACCGTGTGTATGCACCATCGGACAGTGTACGTCGGATTGTCCGACGGACAAAGTCCTATCTCCTGCTGGATAGATTTGCCGACAACACGGTCCGATCACACCAAATCCGATCGTGTGTACGGTTGTCCGACCGGACAAAGTGCTACGCATGCTCAGATCACATTACAAGACCAAAGCTATTGGCTACTAGCCTCTACGTAGTCCTGTCGTAGGCAACAAACGTCACCACGTTCAGAATGATCGGATTTTCCGACAATTTTGTCTGACCGTGTGTACGCAAAACCAACATCAGACAAAGTATGACGGACATGGTCCGACGGACCTGGTCCTCGGATAATCCGCGCGTGTGTATGGGGCTTAAGAGTGGTATTCAGCAATATCAACGTGCCCATAGGAGAGCATAAAGTGGAAGGCCCAGCACAGTCCATCACCTTCCTAGTTATCACTCTCGACACACGCTCCATGCAGGCTAGCCTACCTCCCGATAAGTTGGCCCCAATTAGGTCAGTTATTCACACCTTTAAGGGTGCACCAAGAGACGCCTACTGTCCCTGCTAGGGATGTTAAATTTCGCCATGAGGATCATCCCTCGGGGGGGGTCCTTCATTTTACGTCTCTTGGTTTTCCTCCCGCAGGTGCAAGACCCTGACCAAATTCTCAGACTGGACCTAGCAGCAATATCAATGTCATGTCAATCAATATCATGTCAATGTGGGACGAGTTCCTTACAAGTTAGAATGGTATATCAATGTTCATTCCGTCAGCATCAGTTTCATCACATCAGGTAGTCACGGACACCGTGGCCTCTACAGGCCTCTACAGGCTTCGCTGCAATAATGAATGGCTCAATTCGCGCTGAATTTGCATGTCATTTGTACAGGAGTTGGACGCAAATCCTATACAAACGACATGCAATGCGGCAGACCGCATCATGTGAACCCAGCCTTAAACACATATACACATATAACATACCATCAGATAAATACTTAAGTTATTAGATCCCTTGCACAAGAGCATCATAATTTGCATCCAGGTAATTGAAAATGATTAAAGACAGGTGAAATTCTGATACTTGTCAGGGATGTTGGATTTTTGACCATGCTTTTATGGGGTGTTGTGGTGATGCTGAAAGAATTTTTTGGGGGTGCTTCAGCATAAAACTCAAGCCAATGAAATTGTGTATACTCAACTTTGCTATAAAATATGCATGTGAAGAATGGTGTTGAACTTGTGTAAACATATACACCTATATAAATAATCTGAACAGTCTTACTCCATTAAAATCCATGTATTTTGTATTTTATTTCCTGTAAGTATATATTTTACACTGCTGTTACAGCCAATTATGTAGACATGTTACTACAAAATATGATAAATGGAAGCTGCAATTTTGGATTTATTTACAAAATGTGTTTTTTACATTTTTATTGACATGCTGTAAATTACTTTAATAAATTACACCAAACAATCAACTAATATATGCATGTTTTAATATTTTTAAAGCATTATGTACTGTAGAAATGTATTCAGAAATGATTTTTCTTCACACAGTTATTTGTTAACGAACAACCCATAGGCTACGTCTCAAAAATAATTTACTAAGCATGGGTCATGTTTGTCCATGTGACATTGCCTATGCTGTCACAGGGATTCACAAGCAAGCACAACTTCTGCATTCATTACACTCGCTCACTACCTCTATCATCACAACTCTAGTAAACCAGGCCAGCACATCAATTTATTTTGCTGCAGAGGCCTTTATACAAACAGTTTTAACATGATTACTTGTAAAACTTGTCACTTTATTTTTAGGCACAAAGTAAATTTAGCTTGATTTAGCTTAATTTTGTAGTACCAAGTTGTAGCCGTAATTTCCTTATTCTTTTGCTACTTAATGAAAAGGTCCAATCAGTAGCACATTCATTAGTGCTTTTGCAATCCATATTTGTAGCCTTAATAAAAGCAAATTGCATTTTCAAATGTCTGCAGATTTATATCCACTGCAAAAGGCTAATGGTCAGTCTACATGAAACAGGCATTAGAACACTGTCTATACAAAAACTGAAAATACAATTATTGTGAGCTTTTTTTTTTTTAAATTTAATAATGTACAGCTCTTATATTGTAAAAGTATAAAAAAAGTATACAAAAGATTTATTGCAAAGTGAAAAATGTGTTGATGGATATACTATCATTCAGGAAATGTGATAATCGTGTATTTTGTACAATGAAGGTACAATAAGCTGAGAACCGAATCACTGTTATCTATAAATTTCCGTAACCAAAGACAGAAAAAACATTTTTACTATAGAGCAGAAAATATTGCTTGCTTCTATATCTTATGCACAACTGCATAAGTTTACTGGTGATTTTTAACCTAAATGTAGTTTTCCTTCAAAGATACATTCAATGATTTGGGAACCTTTCAATCTTTATCCTACCTTCTTCACAAATATTGAAAACGTTTCTTTTGCCAGTGCCAGAATTTAGCTGTAGCACTGTTGTTCTTCTTCCATGAAGAAAGACAACTTTGGAAAAAAATTAAGGGAAGGCTTGCCATTCTATTTGGGAGAAACACAAATATACAGTAAGTGTCATACTGTGTGTTAATTGCTATGAAAATTCTTTTGATCTAGTAAAGTCCAAAGACATCTACAGAGATTCAGATTTCTCTAACCCTGCCCCCTGCATATCTGGATTGATTGCACTACCTCTACTGCTGACACCTTCCAACTGTGAGCTGCAGTGTCTTGGGGATTAGGTTTGAGGCACTATGAGCGAGAATTAGGCATACTCTGGGGAGGTTAAGAACGTTTTTTCTTCTACTTTTTTAAGCCTGTGCTTCACATTTTAATGGAATTTGGGACCTATTTAGACTGCCACACAGAGAGCCCTTGGATGAGCTATTAAAGGGCATACAATTTCCATATAGATTAGTACAAATGTCTTAGAAAAGCAGCGAGCCAATCAAACAAGAAGAAAATGATGGTAGAATGCTATATATTGCAAGGAAGCAAGTCCAAATCCCACCAAAATGTTTTACTGTTTTTCATTTTGGATAGTGTGTAGAAGGCTTTGATTTCTGGCATGTTCCCACTGCGCTCTGTGACATCACTTGGTAGATTTCACCTCTCTTTGTATTTTTCTAAAACTAGGAAAAAAAAACAGGAGAACTGGAATCACAGAAAACATACAGAAATAAAACTCATATTACAAGTGGTAAAAACACCTTCCTTCCTACAAACTTTACGAATGTAGTTAAGTCAAAAATATCAAAATTTCAGAACATAATTAAAATGGTTATAAAGACATAAGATTTTTTTTACCTTAATGCATTGCACTAAGGTTAAAAAAAACTTTCAGGGTACAGCTCCCTAGGGTTGCTCTGTGCAAAACCATTGTACAGAGCAGGTAAGTATAACATGTTTATTTTAACAAAGATATATAAATATCTATATATATATATAGATATATATATATATATATATATATATATATCAGACCTCAAAAAATCCACTCGCCTGCTCGCATTTTGCGAGTGGATTTTGAGGTCTCGCGAGTGTAGGATCGGAGGGGAGGAGAGCCGTCGCCGCCGCCTGTTTGATTAGAGAGGCAGGGGAACATAACAGCTTTCGTTTGAATAGCTGTGTTCCCCGCCGCGCGCCGTCATATACAGCCCCTCCCCCTTGTCCGGGGGAACTTTGATAGACAGACAGATCACCTGACCCAGGATTGGACAGGTGATCTGTCTATCAAAGGGACTCAGACAAGGGGGAGGGGCTGTAAATGACGGCGCGCGGCGGGGAACACACAGCTATTCAAACGAAAGCTGTTATGTTCCCCTGCCTCTCTAATCAAACAGGCGGCGGCGGCGGCTCTCCTCCCCTGCACAGGTAGGCTGCATTGGGGACACAAGCTGCAGTGGGGGACACAGGGGACACAGGCTGCACAGGGGGGGACACCTGCTGTACTGGAGGGGACACCTGCTGCACTGGAGGGGACACATGCTGCACTGGGGGGGGGGACACCTGCTGCTCTGGGGGGGGACACCTGCTGCACTGGGGGGGGGACACCTGCTGCACTGGGGGGGGCACCTGCTGCACTGGGGGGGGACACCTGCTGCACTGGGGGGGGGGCACCTGCTGCACTGGGGGGGGACACATGCTGCACTGGGGGGACACATGCTGCACTGGAGGGGACACATGCTGCACTGGAGGGGACACATGCTGCACTGGGGGGGACACATGCTGCACTGGAGGGGACACATGCTGCACTGGAGGGGACACATGCTGCACTGGGGGGGACACATGCTGCACTGGAGGGGACACATGCTGCACTGGAGGGGACACATGCTGCACTGGAGGGGACACATGCTGCACTGGGGGGGGGGACACATGCTGCACTGGGGGGGACACCTGCTGCACTGGGGGGGACACAGGCTGTACTGGGGGGACACAGGCTGCACGGGGGGGGCACAGGCTGCACGGGGGGGACACAGGCTGCAAGGGGGGGACACAGGCTGCACTGGGGGGCACATGCTGGACTGGGGGACACTGGGGACACATGCGGCACAGGGGGACACATGCGGCACAGGGGGACACATGCTAGACTGGGGGACACATGCGGCACTGGGGGACACATGCGGCACTGGGGGACACATGCGGCACAGGGGGACACATGCTGCACTGGGGGACACATGCTGGACTGGGGGACACATGCTGGACTGGGGGACACATGCTGGACTGGGGTACACATGCGGCACTGGGGGACACATGCGGCACTGGGGGACACATGCTGCACAGGGGGACACATGCTGCACAGGGGGACACATGCTGGACTGGGGGACACATGCTGCACAGGGGGACACATGCTGCACAGGGGGACACATGCTGCACAGGGGGACACATGCTGGACTGGGGGACACATGCTGGACTGGGGTGCACATGCGGCACTGGGGGACACATGCGGCACTGGGGGACACATGCGGCACTGGGGGACACATGCGGCACTGGGGGACACATGCGGCACAGGGGGACACATGCTGCACAGGGGGACACATGCTGCACAGGGGGACACATGCTGGACTGGGGGACACATGCTGGACTGGGGGACACATGCTGCACAGGGGGACACATGCTGCACAGGGGGACACATGCTGGACTGGGGGACACATGCTGGACTGGGGTGCACATGCTGGACTGGGGTGCACATTCTGGACTGGGGTGCACATGCTGGACTGGGGGACACATGCGGCACAGGGGGACACATGCTGCACAGGGGGACACATGCTGCACAGGGGGACACATGCTGGACTGGGGGACACATGCTGGACTGGGGGACACATGCGGCACTGGGGGACACATGCTGCACTGGGGGAGTCACAAGCTGTACTGGGGACACAGGCTGCACTTGGGGGGACACAGTCTGCACTGGCGGGGGGGGGGGGGGGCACAGGCTGGCTGCATTGGTGGACAAAGTTGTTAATATTTATTTTTACAACTTAATTCTGCATAAATCATTTAATGAGGTAATTTATGAGGGCGTGTTTAGGGGCGGGATTAGGGCGGGGCAGTGTAGGGGTTGGGCGGGGCAACTGGTGGCGAGTGACCCTTGAGGCCTGGCTAGTAGCTCAGGACTTGAAATTTTGAGCCCTGTATATATATATATATATATATATATATATATATATATACTGTATATATATATATATATATATATATATATATATATATATATATATATATATATATATATATATATATATATATATATATATATATACACTGTATATATATGGTATAATTCCACTGCTGATTATATACAATACTGTACATATCTTAACACATATACTTACTGTATTACCTAATACATTAAACTTTATTTCATATAATGCATCAGAAACAAAATGGGAAAAGGAAAAAAGAAAATAATGAAGTGAAATTGTAAGCAGTCTAGTGGATCCGTGTGATGTAATTGTCAATATGGTCAGGACCTACATCATTATATGATATTTTTTTTAAACCTAAAGTTTTTTTTTATAGTTCTGAAGCAATACTAATAGTCCCTGGGCCCTGGGTTTGAATTTAAGGGAATACCAGCTAACACAAGCTCCTGTGAACACCACTGTCTAGGGATGAACATGGCTGGACTTAATTTTAAACATGACTTTTTAAGAACATTTATGAGAAATTTCTAGATTATATTAGTTATATTTATCTAAAGAATTCTTTTTTTTTTCAGAATGTTCTCCCTGGAAGCAGGTTTAGCTGTAAACTCCTGACATGACAGTTTACACTGTTTAAGATTTAGTGAAATTAACGTTTAGTCTGGAACATTGTGAAGTCTACCTCATATATATACTAGGACATATTATATTCATATTACAAGGGTATTGTTTCCAGGCAGAAGATAGAGAAGTCTTCACTCCATTTGCTACACACATCAAACCTTTTACAATCCATTTCTGGAGTTTTTCCTCAGTAGCAAAATTCTTTAGACAAGTAATCTCATCAAAAATGTTATCTTAAATTAGATTCACATGCTGGATCTTTTACAAACAAAGGACACTGCCTGTTCAAAAGATTCCCTTATAGGTTTGTGTTTCAACAGATTATACTCAATTGCTATGAGGCTTTTATGGTGAACACACCAAGCATTTAAAGTGGTTCTAAACGCAAATGTTTTTTGGCTGAGACAGCAGCGGGTGCCATTGACTCCAGCTGCTATCAATCAAAGTCAGTGAGCCAATGAGGAGAGAGCGGGGGCAGGGCTGAGCCATGGATCCATGTCTGAATGGACACACAGAGCTGTGGGTTGCTGTGGGCTGCACTCGGCAGGAGGGAGAGACCAGGAGTGCCAGTCAGGGATCTAAGAAGAGGGGGAACTGGGCTGCTCTGTGCTAAACCAATGTACAGAGCAGGTAAGTATAACATGTTTGTTATTTTTAAACAAAAGTAACAACTCTATAATATCACTTTAAGTACTGAATAGCAATAGTAGAATAAAATCACAGTTTTTATTTTTTTATTGCAAAATTAGCTTGAAAGGGTATAGCAGTGTGCATAAGGTTCATCCTCGATTTTTTGTGTTAATATGTGGTGTGACATTATGAAAGAGAAGGGGATTGATGGACACTATGTATCACCTTGCATGTGTTCATGTACAGGAAACTAAGGTGTAATCAGGGCCAGGTTTTCTGAACCATCTTGGAAGTGTTGGTTTTGGACCAGATTTTGTGGTAAACTAGTGACTACAAAAGCAGGTGGTATAAATATGGAAGGACTGGCACAATCATTGCTTTGTGAGAGAAAAGTAAAGATTTGCATTATGTTTGTTTGTTGGTGACTGAGACAAGCCCTTCACCTGTGAGTTAGAAACCTGAAGTGTTTAGTTAGTGCCTGGAGGGCAAGGATTTATTTTCTGTTTTGTTTGATTTCCATGCAACCTTTTAAATAAAACTGGCTATAAATCAGATTTTAAGAAAGACCTGACGTCTAGACTACCCTTTAGCACCTGGTAGATTGATTGTATGCATGTACAAGCTATTGGGATCTGTGCACAGGTATATCTTGTTTCTATTGTATTGCAGGTCAGTGGCTAGACCTAAACCATGTAGCTCTCCCCCATTGTGTCTTATTGCCCCAGGTTGGTATTGTGTCCACAGGAACATTTGCAGTGGCAAAGCAGAGTAGAACTGGCTAAAGAGGGATTACTTTCACAGAGTTGGCCAGCTTAAACACATATTGCAATATGTGTGATCAAAATATTCCTATTTTTTATTGCAAAGTTTGATTGAGCCCACGTTCACATCGGGCCGTTCTGACATGCGATTTGACATGTCAAATCGCCGGTTATTTTCCTGGCAACGGCACCGTCTGAATTGGTGCAGGCCAACTGTGCAGCGCTGCACCGATTCCCAAAAGTAGTTCCTGTACTACTTTTGGCGACTTTGGGGGCGAATTGAATAGACATCTGTGCATGAACCCACACGGATGTCTGTCAAATCGCCCCGGAAGTCAGACTGCTTTGCCGGTTTGAAATTGTGCAAGTTCAGCTGATCTTGCACAATTTCAAACCCGCCCTCAATGTGAACCTGGGCTTAAAGGTTAAAGCACTGTGCAGAGGGTTCATCCAGTATTTTTTGTGTTAATATGTGGTCACACCCCTTTAGCACCTGGTAGATTATCTGCATGTAAAAGCTATTGGGATCTGAGCACAGGTATGTCTTGTTTCTATTGTATTGCAGGTCAGTGGCCAGACCTAAACCATGTAGCTCTTCCCATTTTGTGTCTTATTGCCCCAGGTTGGCATTGTGTCCACAGGAGCATTTTCAGTGGAAAAGCAGAGTAGATGAGGATGAGCGAAGAAACTCTGGATAGCCCCACTCCGGAGAAAACTTCTTGTGCCTTTTATTGAAAACTTGGGATCACATAGTACAAACCACAGCAAAGCGATACAGGAAAAAGCTGATGTATTTTACACTATAATAAGTGTTTACTCATAGTCATTGTGGTAACTGTACCACAATAACTATCTATAGTGGTTTATACTATGTTATCCAAAGTTTTCAATAAAAGAAAGAAAGACATTTTCCCCAGAATGCAGCTGTCCAGAGTTTCTTCGCTCATCCTCATTTGCACTAGCCAGCACCTGGGGCTCTTTGTCTCTACAGGAGAAGTATTTGTCTTGGTGGATCTGCCTAGGGCGGTGGTGTTTCTCTCGCAAAGCAGAGTAGGACTGGCCAAAGAAGGATTGTTTTGATGCAGGGTGCCAGCTTAAGCATGTATTGCAAGATGTGTGAACTAAATATCCTTTTTTTTATTGCAAAGTTTTCTTGAAAGGGTATAGCAGGTATCATCAAGTATTTTTTTTTAAAATACCAGTGAAACACTCATAAACAACATTCTTGTACATAATTCTTCTTTCACTGAAAGTAGAAGAACATTATTAATAGCTGAATGGATACATTTTCATCTTTCCTAGCTGTCAATTTTTTCAACAATTCACTAGGTCAATAGAGGTCTCTATAGCCATCATGTCCTTTGTTTGTTTTATTTTTATTGTATTGTGAAACAAAGGGAGAGTGGGATGTGCAAAGTGCAACTGAAGCAAGATAAGAAGAACATTTTTCTTCAGAAAGAAGGACTTTAATGCTGGATACAGCTCAATAATGCTTTACAGTGCTGGCAATAGACACAGCCTCCTTACATTGATGGAGCTCAACACCTCTCTCTCTATTTCTGTCCTACAAAGTCACAAAACTCTTGAAGTCATTCAATTCTGACTGTATAAATATGAAATACCCAAACAAATTAGTTACTATACTATTTAGAAATCATGCCAACAGCTGTTTGTGCACAGACTTTAGAGATAACTTTTTTGGTACCTTTTCATTTCAAGCCACCACAATTAGTATTTGTGTTATCAGCTGAAAGCGAACTAATTTTCTGTCTAATTTCAAATCTTCTATAAAAGCTGTTTGAGATGATAAATTATCTGCGGTTTCACCATCAATTTCCCCCAAAATGCAACTAGTTTCTATGAAAACCTTACATCAGCTACTCTTGCTGCTTGAGGCTGGGTTTATACTTATGGGTCTGGTGCTTTCCTGTTCTCCATTTTAGGGATGAATCAGGCCCGAATTTTTGGCTGAATTTGGACCTGAAACAGAGCCAAAGAGGCACAGGACTCCTGTGCAATTTGCTCTGTAGCCGCTCCAGAGATGTGTGAGCTGGTTCTATTGAGAGCTGGTCATAATCTCCTGTCATGCCAATCGGATACAGGGGAACCCACATGTGTGAACCCAGCCTACAACTGCATGTCTGGCAAGAACAGGAAACTATTTTGATGTCTTTAGTTGGATTCACCTATTAAAAAAGTCACAAAGGAAGTTTTAGCAATATCTGCCTGTAGCTCCTTCATTGCCCATCATGCTAGAACTATCAAAATTATGGTTTCACGTTTTGTTCATGAACAACTAAATTTATTTAAAAAAAATTAAATCAAAAGTACAGTCCATGGAATTGAAACTATGCTGTTTACAGTAAGAAATGCAAATGTACCTTTCTGCAAAGCAAGAATGAATTGTTTTTGTTTGGTTCAAAGTTTTTTTAAAACTGAATTCACTTTCTGGCTAATACTTTTTCTATGCATTGCACGTTTGTGTCTTTTGGATGCTATGTGTTCTGTGACAAATGTCCTACCACCACTAGCAACTGTGAATGATACCTGACACAAATGAAAAAAGCCTCAGTTTCTTCTCTGCCTTTGCAAATAAAGTCAGTAAGAATTGATTAATTTACTTTAACACACATTTCCGTTTCTTTGTTCTTTTCAGCATTACATTTGTAAGATGGGATAATGACAGTTCAAAGTGAATTTAACTTGGCTTGAAAATTCTGATTACAGTGCTCTGGTGGAGGCAAGCTATTTTTTTTTTAACAGGAACAGTCTACGGTGCAAAGAGATGACAGGGTGAAGAATTTGTTAGAAAGTTTCCACAATTCAGAGTGATGCATTCCCATGAAGAGAGAAAAAAAATGCTAGAAACAGCTATTGTTCAGGTCCAAACTAAACAAGAATAGAATTTACACTTATATTATTAAACATTATGGGCACTTACATATCTGATGTGGGATCTGGGGGATACATGCAATAGTCTTAATATTCTGCACAGGAAGTGTGCTACAAAGTTCAGAAAAAGATTTTCCTGTTTGAGAAAGGGGTAATAAATTAGCAATCCAGTTGAAACATATTTACATACCAGCAGTAGATTCTGTTGGAGTTCAAGGACCGTCTTGGCAACTTGAGAGTTCACATCGGTCAATTGGGTGAGTTTGTATGTGCAGTGAAGCTAAGAAAGATGAATCCTTGTGGAGATGAAGGGTGGGTAATCAGCAAGCCAGTTATTATTATTATTATACAGGATTTAAATAGCACTAACAGCTTTCACAGCACTTTACAACATAAGGGCAGATAGTACAATTACAATACAATTCAATATATGAGGAATCAAAGGGCCCTGCTAGTTAGTTAAAACACAGTTACCTGGAAAGTACAGTGGCCGAGATGGTGTTCACCTACCAGCAGTCTATTCTGTCGGAGTCCAAAGTCCATCTTGGCATCCTGAAAGTTCACACTGGCCAGTTGGGTGAGTATGTGCAAGGAGCATGAAGTGAAGCTGAGGAAAAGGGATCCGTCCCCCTGGAGAAGATGGGTGGTTAATCAGAAAGCCAGTTAACCACCTCAATACAGGGCACTTAAACTTCCTGCCCAAGGCATTTTTCAGCTTTCAGCGCTGTCAAACTTTGAATGACAATTGTGTGGTCATGCTACACTGTAACCATGTGAATTTTTTATCATTTTCTTCACACAAATAGAGATTTTTCTTAGTTTCTGTCAGTAAATTTTGTAAATACGTAATTTTTCTCCTTCACTGATGAGCGCTGATGAGGCGGCACTGATGGGCACTGATAGGCTGCACTGATGGGCACTGATGAGGTGGCACTTAGGGGGACTGATGAGGTGGCACCTAGGGGGACTGATGAGGGGGCACGAATATGCTGCACTTATGGGCACTGATATGTGGCACTGATGAGCACTGATAGGCAGCACTAATGGGCAGCAGTGATGGGCACTGATGGGCAGCAGTGATGGGCATTGATGGGCAGCAGTGATAGCCAGCACTGACTGGCATCAGTAATGGCCACTGATTGCTGGCAATTGTGGGCACTAATTGCTGGCGAGGAGTGCCGATTACAGGCATCTTTGCGTTTACATGTGACTGGCTGTGATTGGACACAGCCGATCACATGGTTAAAGAGCCGCGTACAGAGAGTCTCTCTTTTCCTAACAGTTGTATTGGTATTTTAATTTTTTTACTGCTCTGGACTCACAACATACTTTTTGCCAGCCTTGTTACTTTTCCAATAAAGACTTTTCAGTATATTTGAGACTTCCATAATTTTTTATTTTATTACACTTTGGATCAGCACTTCCCTATTTGTTTTTATGTTTCCCCTCTTTTGGTGAGCTGAGTTAAGGAGCTGCGACCTCTGTCTGGTGATCATTATTCATTTTCCAATAAGACTTCCCGGTTACCTCTGTTTGCACCTGTTTTTTGTTGATTTGAGGGATGCTCCTTTACTGGAGACAGACCCCCCCTAAAATGGGGATGAATGTCAATCTTATTTTAACCCCAGAACTATGATTCAGTTTCAGCCATTTTTACTTTAATTTGGTGGGTTTATATCTGGTAAGTTCTTATTTTGCTGTCACGTACCTGGCTGAGTTGACAAGAGGACTGCCTTACACCTCTTGTCCTGTTTCCCCTGGGGATGACAACAGGGTATAACAGGGCACAGAGCTGCACAGGTACCAGTAGAATATCTGGTTCATACTAGCAGATGCAGAGCTAAAGCAGATCTGCTGGGAGCAGGCAGATTCTGGATCTCAAATGCGTAGTTAGTCAGGAGCAGAGTCAGAGCCAGGCCAAGGTTAAAGCGGTTCTGCACACATTTCATTTAGTAAATCTCTTTGCCTTCCAAATCAGGCAAAGAGTACTAAATGAAGTGTGTTTTTTTTCTTTTCACTTACCTTGTAATCGCTGACTTCCTTTCCTCTGTCTCTGTGGCGGTGGGTGGGGTCTCTGCGTCGATCCTCATCACGCCGCACTGTCTCCTGGGATCTGGTGTCATTGATCCCAGGAGTCAGTGCGGACATCTTCCGAAATCTTGCGAGATTTCGTCACATCTTCCGAAATCTTGCGAGATTTCGGAGAACGTGAGCTGCACTTTGCCGTTACTGCGCACGTGCGAGCTCGGCGCAGTAACGGCGGTGCATGCTGTGCCATCTGAAGTGCCTGTGGGGTTTCACATGCCCACAGGCAAGATGGCACCCAGCAGGAAACAGTTATATAAATTATTTTATAGGAGGAAAACCGGCAGCAATCAATTAGGAAGATGGAACACGTGAGTCCCCCAATTTACCTCCTAATCCTTTGCATTGCATTAAAAAAAGAAAACAACACACAGTGCAGAACCGCTTTAACATCAGGTAACCATAAGTACAGTGACAGCAGGCAGGAAGCAGGATTGGGTCACAAGCCAGAGTCAGCAACAGAGGGTCAGGAAAAAGCAAAGTTAGGTCAAGATACAGATAAACACAGAATCAGGTCACAAGCAAAAGGAGCTGATGACCACTCAGCAATGAACCTAAGTCCTGTAAGGCTTTAAATAGGCCACTGGGCACCAAAGCACTTTAAACAAGCACGCTCACACAAATGAGCATGCGCATAAAGCTAAGGCTCACACGCACAAGCATGAACACAGGCATTCCTTTGAACACGAACATTTCTTTGAGCCCAGGCATTCCCTTGAGCATAGTCTGGAGCATGCTTTCCTGACACTCAACAATTATCAGCAAAATGTATTTTGAAACTGTGCAAAATTCCATATTTGTTGTCAAATGTATTGGGTTAATATGTGATTTTATGATCCATGACAATACAGCACACCAAAGCATATAATGCTACTGGCATTAAAGTGGATGTCATAATGTAGAGAATAAGATTTCCTTTCATTTGAGCCCAGTTTTGCCACACAGATTTACTCCAGCCCTGAGAAATCCTCTTTTATTTTTCAGTTAGAAAGATCTTGATAAAGTGCTGAAATCTTTGTCAAAAAATGCCCCCTTGCTGTGAGTGACAGGTGATTTACATATCTCATGCACGAGCCTGAGACCACAGACCAGAGTGAAAATAAATGTATTCTCGAGTGAACAGCAAGAAGAATATAGGGGAGATGTATGTAGTCAGAGTTGGGCAGAGTAGAACATGCAGTGATCTGATGATTGTTATAGTGCAGTGTGTGTGTCTGAGGATACATTGATCACAGGATTTGTTATGCGGGGGAGGGGTGGATTTCTCACTTTTTATAATTACACAGGATGTCCCTGTCTCAGGCTAGTGCATGATATGTAAATCACCTGTCACTCACAGCAAGGGGGAGATTTTGACAAAGATTTTGGGGTTTACATCCACTTTAAAGGACTTTTATTGTAATTGTTTTTGAAATCCTTGCCAATGCAGAATTTTTGCAAAAAGGGTCTATGAAAGTAACCAATTTATTTTATGCAATCTATTTATACTGTAAACCACAAGTGATTATACACAACTGGAGCTGATCGGCAGGTACGATAGACTTGATGTCGGCTGGCACCCATCGATGCTTTGGTACAGAGGTAGAATGGCGATCTACTCATGTAAACAAAGCATATTGCCATTCTGTCAGTACAGAAGACATGGATCCTGTGTTCCTGTAAAGCAGGAACACTGATCCATGCCTTCCACTAGTAAAAACATCTCTCCCACTACACTGAAAAAACAGCTAGGCATACAGTTAACCGTTTGATCGCCCCTGATATTAACCCCTTCCCAGCTAGTGTCATTACTACAGTGACAATGCATATTGTTTATCACTGATCACTGTATTAGTGTAACTGGTCCCCAAAAAGTGTCAAATAGTGTCTGCCTCAATATCACAGTCCCGCTATAAGTTGCTGATTGCTGCCATTACTTTGAAGAAAAAAAAAATAGCCCATAGTTTATATACACTATAACCTTTGCGCAAACCAATTAATATACGCTTACTAGAATTTTTTTTTACCAAAAATATGTAGCAGAATACGTATTGGCCTACATTTATGAAGATATTTGATGGTTTCAATTTTTTATTGGTAATGTTTTAAAGCTTAAAGTAAAAAAATATTGTTATATTTTTAAAATTGTCTGTCTTTTTTTTTGTTTATAGCGCAAAAAAATTAAAACCATAGAGGTGATCAAATACCACCAAAAGAAAGCTCTATTTCTGGGGAAAAAAAAAGACAAAAAATGTATTTGGGTACAGTGTCGCAGGACCGCGCAATTGTCAGTTTAAGAAGTGCAGTGCCGTATCACAAAAAATGGCCTGGTTAGCAAAGGGGTAAATCGTCCAGAGGTCAAGTGGTTAAAGAAGTAAATATTGACCAAAAGAATATTCATCATAAGTCTCAAATGATCACATCCAGCATTTCCATCATTGGGGTTTGTAGAGACACAAGCTTTGGTGATCAAACCAACAACTCTGTCTGCTTATATCTAGACTATTACCTTACTTTAGAATATTTGTTATTTTTTAAATTATGGAGTAAACATGTGCAATATGTGGCAAATGTGACCAATAGTGACTGTAAATAGCATAAGGTGATCAAAATATGCATAGCTGGGGTCTGAAACTGTCGAAATAGAAGGTGACAGTTCCAGAAAAGCCATCCACATTCCTAAGCTAACATAAAGTGAAGTAAGGAAAAAAAGATATATTGGATTACCATATTTCTAGAATTAGAATGAAACCGAATGATTTCTTGAGGGTGGAAGAAAACTAACCATTACCTCAAAGAAAACTGATGTCTCAAAACCCAAGGGTGAAGATGGATAAAAAGATGTGTTAAATAAACAATGCTGCAGGATTTTAAAATGGGTTAAAATCATAAATAAGGCTATTGGACAATTGTGTACATAAGTAAATAGATCGATCTTATAGATAGAGAATCATGAATTTGTATAGCTTAGTTGTAAGAAAAAAACAATGAAATACTGTATTTATCGGCACATAACACGCACAGGCGTATAACACGCTTTCATTTTAGGAGGGTAGTTTCAGGGAAAAAAAACGTAAATTTTAAATAAAGAACTTTGAAGAAAAATAAGGGTCAGTGCCCATCAATGCAGCCTCACCATTGCCCATCTGCAGCCTCACTATTGCCCATCTGCAGCCTGATCAATGTCATCTGCAGCCTCACAATTGCCCATCAATGCAGCTTGATCAATGCCCATCTGCAGCCATACAATTGCCCATCAATGCCCATCGGCAGCCTCACAATTGCCCATAAATGCAGCTTGATCAATGCCCATCTGCAGACTCACAATTGCCCATAAATGCAGCTTGATCAATGCCCATCTGCAGACATACAATTTCCCATGAATGCAGCTTGATCAATGTCCATATGCAGCCTCACCATTGCCATGAATGCAGCCTGATCAGTGCCCATCTGCAGCCTCATCTCAGATTACTGCCTTGGAGGGGACAGGGAAGGGGGCGGAACGAGCACCGTCAGATTACATAAAGCGAGAATCTCCTGTTTACTCTGCGGCCTCTTTAATACAAAGTTCCAATGATAGACAGGTCCAATGCCGGCCCAGGAGACGGGACTTCCTATTACAGAAGCCGCTGAGTAAACAGGAGACTCTCGCTGAATGTAATCTGATGGCACTCGTCCAGCCCCCCTCCCTGTTTCCTCTTAGGCAGTCCAAATTGCAGTATCGGCGTATAACACGCACACGCTATTTGCACCTGATTTTCAGGGTAAAAAGGTGCGTGTTATACGCCAATAAATACAGTTTAGGAAAATAACTTTATTGGTGAAGAAAAAAAAAAACTATAAACACAATTTTTGATTTTTCTTACTTCAGGGTATTGAAATATTAACACTGTCTGTAGGGGTAGAGACCAGGTCACCTGAAAGTTCACCTTCAAAGAAGAAAGTGTCCCAACCTGCAACATATATTGCTATCCACAAGGAAGGCTGAATCTGAAAGATGGACTGAATAGAAACAGAAAGACTAGAAATTCAACCAGGAACCTGTAATTTTTATATGCTTCCTGTATAGTGGGGATTCAAGGCAGAGTGGAATATATCCAAAAACATTAACATGGACTGGAGGTACCTACTGTAGGGACCAGAAGGCATTGTAGGAGACAAAGATCTGACAAGGGTATAATTTCAGTCTTAGATTATAGGAATCAAATTAATGTTTTAAGGGTTAGGTTAAGGATTTTTTTTTTTGGGGGGGGGGGGGGGGGGGGATTTGGCTTTAGTGTTAGGTATGGGTTAGGTAGGAAAAAATAGTTCACTTTAGGTTAGTTTAAAGGTGTAGTAAACTCTACCGATATTTTATTTTTTTTTTAAATAGGTCCCTTAACCGCTTCAGCACCGGGCCATTTTTTACCCTTCCTTACCAGAGCACTTTTTGCGATTCGGCACTGCGTCGCTTTAACTAACAATTGCGCGGTCATGCGACGTAACACCCAAACAAAATTGGCGTCCTTTTTTTCCCACAAATAGAGCTTTCTTTTGGTGGTATTTGATCACCTCTGCGGTTTTTATTTTTTGCGCTATAAACAAAAGAAGAGCGACAATTTTGAAAAAAAACACAATATTTTTTACTTTTTGCTATAATAAATATCCCATTTTTTTTAAAAAAAAATTTTTTTTTACTCAGTTTAGGCCGATACGTATTCTTCTACATATTTTTGGTAAAAAAAATCGCAATAAGCGTATATTGATCGGTTTGCGCAGAAGTTATAGCGTCTACAAAATAGGGGATAGATTTATTGAATTTTTTTTTTTTTACTAGTAATGGCGGCGATCTGCGATTTTTTTTTTCGTGACTGCGACATTGCGGCGGACACTTCGGACACTTTTAACACATTTTTGGAACCATTCACATTTACACAGCGATCGTTGCTATAAAATTGCATTGATTACTGTGTAAATGTGACTGGCAGGGAAGGGGTTAACACTAGGGGCGCTGTAGGGGTTAAGGTGTTCCCTAATAGAAGTGATTCTAACTGTGGGGGGAGGGGACTCAAGGGGAGAAGACCGATCATGTGTTCCTCTGTACTGGGATCACATGATCGGTCTCCTCTCCGCTGACAGGACATGGAGCTGTGTGTTTACACACACAGCTCCACGTTCCCGCCCGGTCCCGTTGTTTTAACGGGCAATCACGGGTGCCCGGCGGACATCGCGGCCGCCGGGCACTCGCACCGGGCCCCCGAGCGATGCCGCGGGCGCGCGCCCCCCAGGCGGCCGGGAATCCGAGGACGTCATATGACGCCCACCCAGGATGGGAGATCCACCTTGTGGGCGTCATATGACGGCGGGCGGTGTTGAAGTGGTTAAGGTTATGCCATAATGCGCTAGTATAAGTAAGTCTGTATTAAGTAGTATAAGTAAGTCAAATTATGACAGACTTACCTATTAAATGGAGCCCTCCAGTACTGAGATGTCACATTCAGTGTGCCCTCAATGCAGAGCTACTGTACATGTGCAAGTGATGTCAACAGCTGCAGTTGATGTAAATATCTTCGAAATGGCACAACTTTACCTGCAGGTACAAGTTAATAATTAGAGTTTACTACCACTTTAAGAAGTAATTTTAAATATTAGGTTTAAAATTTGGTTCTGTGGGTTAATATTAGGGGTTGGGTAATTGTTAAGGCCCAGATGAGGTTAGAGCTCAGAGACACGGCTGCACACATGTTAATTTAAATTTTTTTTTTTTACTATTAAATGCCCTTTTTTACCAAAAAAACTCTTTGTAAATTGCACTGTTTTTGCTACGTCTGCCCCCGTTAGGGTGATTCACCCTTTCTATTAATCCTGTTTACTATTATCATCAAAAGTGAAAGTAAAAGAAAATCCCAAATTCTGGGTTGTCCCCAGAACAGAAGTAGAGGGGAATCTTCCAGTGAGAACACTAGTTCTGGTGACCTGGAGAATTCCAATGAATTCCCTTAACCACCTCAGTACAGTGCATTTTCACCCCCTTCCTGACCAAGCCATTTTTCAGCTTTCAGCGCTGTCGCACTTTGAATGACAATTGCGCAGTCATACAACACTGTACCCAAATGAAATTGTTATAATTTTTTTTCCCACAAATAGAGCTTTCTTTTGGTGGTATTTGATCACCTCTGCGTTTTTTATTTTTTGCGCAATAAACAAAAGAAGAGCGACAAATTTAAAAAAAAAACAATATTTTTTTATTTTTTGCTATACTAAATATCCCCAAAAAATATATAAAAAAATTTTTTTTTCCTCAGTTTAGGCCGAAACGTATTCTTCTACATATTTTTGGTAAAAAAAAAAAATCGCAATTAGCGATTATTGATTAGTTTGCGCAAAAGTTATAGCGTTTACAAAATAGGGGATAGTTTTATAGCATTTTTATTAATATTTTTTTTTTTTACTAGTAATGGCGGCGATCAGCGATTTTTATTGTGACTGCGACATTATGGCGGACACATCGGACAATTTTGACACATTTTTGGCACCATTGTCATTTATACAGCAATCAATGCTATTTAAATGCATTGATTCCTGTATAAATGACACTGGCAGTGAAGGGGTTAACCAATAGGGGGCGGGGAGGGGTTAATTATGTTCCCTAAGAGTGATTTTTACCATGGGGGGAGGGGACTCACAAGGGGAGGAGACCGATCTGTGTTTCTCTGTACAGAGAACACACCATCGGCTCCTCTCCTCTGACAGGACCGTTGATCTGTGTGTTTACACACACAGATCCACGGTCCCGCTGTGTTACCGGGCAATCGCGGGTGCCCAGCGGACATCGCGGCCGCTGGGCACGCGCATCGGGTGCCCAGTGACACGGCGAGAGCGCTCTCGGCGGCGTGCGCTCCCTGGAGTGCACTGAAGGGGAGGACGTCATATGACGCCCTCCCGCGCTGAGAGCTGCGCCGCCTGGCCGTCATTTTACAGCCGGCGGTCGCAAGGAGGTTAAAGTGTAACTCCACTTTCATGGGAAAAAAAATAGCAAATAAAAATAAATAATATAGCATATACAAGTGTGACACAAATCCTATCGTAGTTGAAAGTTATTAAAAATTACCTTTTCTTTTCAATCTGCAGCACTAATTTTCTGTAAAATGCAATGTAATATGGCTACCTGGAGGAGTTCTGTACATGGAAAGTGTACAGAAATCCCCCCAGAAACCGAATTTTTTGCTTGTAATTGGCTTACTGATTTTCCCAGACATCTGCGCTAAGATACAAATCAGATTTAAGGTATCCCCTGCAACACAAATGTCACATAATGTAAACACAGTGACAGTCCATCCTTGAGGGCGCACAGGGGCCGCCCCATCTCTCCAGCCACCCCTCTATCACCAATAGATAGATTCATGCATTGCATGAATCTATCCATGGCCGCTGCTGCCACCTCCTATTCAGGCACCCGGCCCCTTTTCGGGTGACGGGCGCCTGAATTACAGCAGCGGGGCTCTAATAGGCGTCAAAAAAGGTAATCAGTTCACCCAGCTGTGTTAGAAAAGCAAAAAAATAACTGCCAATCAGGTGCTCGGTCTGTTAACCATCACCTGATTGGCTGAAATCACAAGCGCTGTGATTGGATGCCTTTCAGGAGTCCAATCATAGGAGAGGATGGGAGAAGACATCAAGGACATGAAGGAGCATGGAGGAGCATGAAGGAAACCGCCACCTCCGTCACCCGCTGCCCTACCAAGACAGGGTAAGTGCCGGGCAGACAGCGGGTGGGGGGGCCCAGTGGCAGCATTCGATGGGCACAGTGGGAGCATTTTATGGGCACAGTGTCAGAATTTGATGGCACAGCGGGAACATTTGATGGGCATAGTGGCAGCAATTGATGGCACAATGGGAGCATTTAAAATAAAAATGGTGAAGGGATAATGGCGCTCCCTAGTACAAAAATGTGTAAGTGACCACACTACCTAACACACTTAATATGCTATAAATGATAATGGGAATAAATAAGTATGTGAAAGAAATGTGAATATAAAAACCAATAGTAAAGTGATTCAGAGATTAGCACTCCATACCAGACATAGCTAACCAGCCTGGGGACACTCAAAATTAGGTGTGGTACCAGAGGAGAAGCTAATGGGGCTAATCACTTAAATTGATGCAGAAAACAGAGGCAAATCTATAATGTGGTAAATTGGAATAAAATGTGTCCACCGACTGCCATCTCTCACCACCCTGAATAAAATCGATACATGTGTCACACATATAGTGAAAGGTAAATATATCTAACTGTACGTGATTCCGACAATAAGCATAAAATATAATATTTTAAGTGGAAAAAAGTACATAACATGGGCCACATAGAAAAAGTGTGTGAACCCCGTGAAAAAATATATATATATGTATATGTATACACGTAGAAAGTCCTCCCCGGGTTGGGTGCTCCAAAAGGTATACAAAAAATGAAAAACAGAAGAAGAAGGTATACAAATGTTCAATAATCAGTGACTGTAGTGACTTCGCTGTTGTAGATAAGGTGACTTCGTGCTGCCCATATGGTCCCACACTCACCGGAAAATACCACCCCTGCAGGGGTAAAAGGTATAGATGGAAATCCGTCAGTGGTCCCTCTGCCAGCAATGGATCGATATCCCACTCCTACGTGTCCACAGGAATAGTCACAGGATCTAGGTACTATTATCCAGCGTCACCACTCCATTATCCAGGAAATTCAGAAAAAATGTCCCTCCATGGCAAAGGGTAAAAAAAAAGATAGGGGACTCATAGCGCAAAATGTAAAAGTAATTACACTTTATTAAAAATAAAGCCAGAAAATATAAAAACAAAAATTAGGGTTAAAAAGTATGTAACAGAGTCCCGGCGGGCTTGCGTAGGGCTTTAAAGCCTAATTGCCCTCTATTACAAATAGTGCACAGTGGCCGCTCCGCAGCTTGCGTCCCAGCAGCGTTCCAAGCCTCCTGCGCTGACTGGAAGTGAGGTAAGTACGCCTTACGCGCGTTTCGTCATGTGACTTTGTCAAAAGCGATACCATCTCACTCCACTTCCTGTTGCCTGGCATGCTATGTAAAAATCTTCTGTGTTAACATTTTGTGCCAAGTTGGGATTTTCAGTGTCTGTGTAAAATCTGCGGAGATATGAGGCTATAGCCTAACCTTACTGATTGGGGCTCTATTAGCTAACTTAATTTAGCTGCGCACTTCACCCTTACTTGCAGATCACTCCCCTAGGAGTTTACTTGGGGAGTGATGTCCACTATGCGGGAGGGTTTTGATAGGGCGCTTAGCCCAAGTACTTTGAATATGGGGCGTGCCAAGTATCTCCGTTTGTTTCAAATAGCAGGAAGTGGAGTGAGATGGTATCGCTTTTGACAAAGTCACATGACGAAACGCGCGTAAGGCGTACTTACCTCACTTCCGGTCAGCGCAGGAGGCTTGGAACGCTGCTGGGACGCAAGCTGCGGAGCGGCCACTGTGCACTATTTGTAATAGAGGGCAATTAGGCTTTAAAGCCCTACGCAAGCCCGCTGGGACTCTGTTACATACTTTTTAACCCTAATTTTTGTTTTTATATTTTCTGGCTTTATTTTTAATAAAGTGTAATTACTTTTACATTTTGCGCTATGAGTCCCCTATCTTTCTTTTTACCCTTTGCCATGGAGGGACATTTTTTCTGAATTTCCTGGATAATGGAGTGGTGACGCTGGATAATAGTACCTAGATCCTGTGACTATTCCTGTGGACACGTAGGAGTGGGATATCGATCCATTGCTGGCAGAGGGACCACTGACGGATTTCCATCTATACCTTTTACCCCTGCAGGGGTGGTATTTTCCGGTGAGTGTGGGACCATATGGGCAGCACGAAGTCACCTTATCTACAACAGCGAAGTCACTACAGTCACTGATTATTGAACATTTGTATACCTTCTTCTTCTGTTTTTCATTTTTTGTATACCTTTTGGAGCACCCAACCCGGGGAGGACTTTCTACGTGTATACATATACATATATATTTTTTTTCACAGGGTTCACACACTTTTTCTATGTGGCCCATGTTATGCACTTTTTTCCACTTAAAATATTATATTTTATGCTTATTGTCGGAATCACGTACAGTTAGATATATTTACCTTTCACTATATGTGTGACACATGTATCGATTTTATTCAGGGTGGTGAGAGATGGCAGTCGGTGGACACATTTTATTCCAATTTACCACATTATAGATTTGCCTCTGTTTTCTGCATCAATTTAAGTGATTAGCCCCATTAGCTTCTCCTCTGGTACCACACCTAATTTTGAGCGTCCCCAGGCTGGTTAGCTATGTCTGGTATGGAGTGCTAATCTCTGAATCACTTTACTATTGGTTTTTATATTCACATTTCTTTCACATACTTATTTATTCCCATTATCATTTATAGCATATTAAGTGCGTTAGGTAGTGTGGTCACTTACACATTTTTGTACTAGGGAGCGCCATTATCCCTTCACCATTTTTATTTTAATTATTGGCTTCCTAGGGAGTCCATTCAGGGGAGGCTGCATACCTTTACCTTTATCCTAAGCGCGGACTACTTATCCTAAATTTACAATGGGAGCATTTGATGGGCACAGTGACAGAATTTGATGGCACACTGGCAACATTTGATGGCGCAGTGGGAGCATTTGATGGGCACAGTGGCAGCATTTGATGGCACAATGGAAGCATTTGATGGGCGCAGTGGCAGCATTTGATGGCAAAGTGGGAGAATTTGATGGGCACAGTGGCAGCGTTTGATGGCACAGTGGCAGCATTTGATGGGCACAGTAGCTGCATTTGATGGGCACAGGGCTGCGTTTGATGGCACAGTAGCTGTGTTTGATGGCACAGTGAATGACTCTTTCACGTGTTAATTTCAGATCAGTAGCTGAAGCAGCAGCCACTTCAATAAACAGCCCCAATGAATGACTCTTTCACGTGTTAATTTCAGATCAGTAGCTGAAGCAGCAGCCACTTCAATAAACAGGTTTTAATGTTTTCACCTCCTCATGTATGACGTCTCCATCCCTGTGACCATACATTAACTCCTTGGCAGCTTCCTTGGCTGAAAACAATAGGGGGGTTTACTTACACTTTAAGCCCTTTATCCAAATCCCCCCCATTACATGAGATCAAAACATGAGACATGAAATCTTTTGCCACAAAAGATTGTGTCAAAAAAAGTAGATTCCTTAAGGTGTCTGATTTCCAAAAAGTGGTCATCTTGGGGGTGTTCCGGCTATGTTTTATAACAGAAAGTAAGGGAAACATTTTTTTTTTCAAATTGTTAGTCTTCTTTTCTTTCTACAGTAAATAATAAATGAACCCAGCAGTTAATAAATACGGTACCGTAAGAAATCTCTATATGCCTCAAAAATATTATAAAATATACTTGGGTACAGTGTTGCATAATGGAGTAATTGTTAGTCAACATATCACTGCACTAAAATCAGAAAAATTGGGTATTACTGGCTAGTACTAAAGTGGTTAATAATCAGCATGAGATGTGGACTAATAATTGCATGCACTTTTTTTGTATTTGATGCTCAAAAAAGTTCTTAAAGTTCTTTCACTTAGATTAGTTAAACCTACTTTGTTGTTTCTTAAAAGTAAAACAATGTTCACAAATAGAGCCCTTATAATTGTGTACAAAAGTCCATTTGTAAGCATATATCATCAATGTCACCTTTAAAAGTATCGCTGTAGCAGTAAATTACTGGGAAATGTTCACATGAGAATACTTTGTATAATCAATTCATTTTAGAAAAATAGCTTATTTTAGTTTATTTGTAACCATGACACAGTTACAGTATGTATTAGAACAGAGGAAGCAATGTTTTACATCGATAAAGGTTAAAATCGTAGCATAATATTTTTGCAGTTTTATGGGCTGTATAGTGCAGGATGTAGAAAAAGACATGATTAACAGATTTCTAACATCTGATGCTGTCACAAGGATACAAAATGTGAATCTTGATGCTCTTTCCAGGAGTTTGATACCCAGCTCTCTTTATCTCTGTTCCCAGCTCTGGATGACAGTCTCTAAAGTGAATTTCACACAATCCTGTTACTGTACATTAAATGTGAATGGGATTATCCTCCAGCCTGCCACTCAAACTTCTCAAGGGAAAAATACAAAGCACAGAAGCTTCTTCAATTCTGAACCTGCAACAGGACCAGAAGGACAAACATTTGTCCCGGAGACTTTGAAATGTTTTCACTGTCTATTAATTAATCTTAGTGGATACACTGAAATGGCAGTATGCCTAATCATCAATTTTGGCACAGGATATTGATAGTTAATATAATATCACAAATAACATAATGTCTTGACTAATACATTTTCTAAAACAAGCAAAAACTTTTAATAAGCAACTAGGGGACTCCCAAGGACAGTTTAGAAATATCCTATTCTATTGTATTTAGTAGAGGGCATCACACAAGGAAACTCTCTTAGGGTCAGTTGGCCCCATGCAGTCCAGTGTGTTTTTTTTAGTTCTGCATCAAAAATGCATGGAAAGTAGGTTATATGGTTGTCAATGGCATAGTTCACACCAGTGCTTGCAGTTCCAGTGCATGGGGGGGCATGGGTGTGCCCGTTGCTGATGCTAGTGCCCAGCGGGCGCGATGCCCGACAGCCAGCTGCGATCGCTCGTGACAGGAACTGGGGTCTTTCAGGGAAATCCGGGTTCTTTCAGGGGAGTAGAGACAGATTGTGTGTTCATATTAAGTATGAACACTGATCTCTCTCTCCTCCTAGACAGTCCCATCCCCTCACAGTTATAACACATACTAGGGAACACAGTTAACCCCTGGCATTTTCACACCAGTGCTTGCAGTTCAAGTGCGTTCCAGTTCCATAAAAAAAGTAGAACATGCTACATTTTTTCTGCACTGGACTGTACTGGAATGCCGTAAAATGCATCAAAAATGCACTGGAACGCACCTAAATGCATCAAAAACACACTGGAACACACATGTCCTTATTAAAGGTAAGAAAAAAGAGGGGGAAAAATGCACTGGACTGCATCAAAAACGCACCAAAAACACATCAAAATGCACTGGAATGCATCAAAAATGCATCAAAAAAGTGCATGCAGAAAAGCATCTGGAATGCATCCGTACTGCGTTTCTATGGTGTGAACTGGCCCTTAGAGTAAAGTTACTTATGTATACACGGGCAGAATGTCGGGAGACATTGACTGGTTAAAAAATTAAACATCCGACATTCGGCCCGTGTGTATGTCGGTCTGTCAGACAAGCATGGTGGAAAACCAGCAGCTAATGGTGGAGACTGGAGAGCTCTGATCGGAGTGTTCTGGCAGGGGGGTATCTCCCTGTCAGAACACAACAGCTCATGAGGGAGATCGCTAAACTAACTTTGCATAGTTAGTACACCAGCTCCAACTAGAGCTGACAGTTTTTTTTTTCATTAAGGTTGAACGGAAAAAAATAATAGTGTGTAGCATAGACATAAATAGAAAGTTGCCTAATCTGTTTATTTTTGGCCACATTTGGAGATGATCTCATGCTTATGCCATCAAATCATTTTTGGCATGAACAAATGGGTGACCTGGCTAGAAAATTGATTGATATGTTCTCTACTGTACAAAACAAAAAATGTCAGCGCTCAATGGGTAACATTAGGTGAACATAACACTGGCAGAAACCATGGATGGCAGGCAATGGGTTAAGTAAAATATTCCTTTTAAATGATGTTGATAAACCAAAACAAGTTTAATGAATAGCCATCATGACATTAAAACAAAGAATCCTCATACATATAATGTAGATGTAAAGAGGGTAAGCTTCAATTAAATGAACCTACGGTATCAATGGAGGTTCCCAGAGCAATAAGGAGCTTGCGGTATCCAACAATGAAACAGTGCATCTTGGGGGGTCACCAATAATCCCTCTGCACTGAGGGTCCTGACCTGAATGGTAGACCCGCTGGCCGGCATGGTCTGGATGGTGTGCTGATGGAGGAAGTCGGTGATCATGGCAGTGGTCAAAGTGCCAAACTGCTTTCCTCCAGGCTGCTCACTGTGCAGGCTGACATGCAGATGGGTGTGCAGGGGAAAACCATAGACCGTTGGCACTGGTAGGTCACTCTACCCGGATGGATCCACAGCGAATGGGTCGGTGTGATAGGGATGTGGAGTGGAGCAGAGAGCCGCTGCAAACTCAAGCTAGAAGCCGGGAAAAGCCAGGGAGAGATCATTCGGATGACGTAACGCTCTGGTCAGGAGACAGTGGCCGGAAGTCCTCAGATGTCCTCGGAAACCAGCGTGAAGCGCAGGCAGGAGGGTTGCCTTCATTATGTCGCAGTCCTGATAAAAATTGCAGATCGCCGCCATTACTATTAAAAAAAAAAAATTATAATAAAAATGCCATAAAACTATCCCCTATTTTGTAAACACTATAACTTTTGCGCAAACCAAACAATATGCGCTTATTGTGATTTTTTTTTTTACCAGAAATATGTAGAAGAATACATATTGGCCTAAACTGAGGAAAAAATCGTTTTTTTTATATATTTTTGGGGGATAATTATTATAGCAAAAAGTAAAAAATATTGAGTTCTTTTAAAAATTGTTGCTCTATTTTTGTTTATAGCACAAAAAATAAAAATGCAGAGGTGATCAAATACTACCCAAATAAAGCTCTATTTGTGGGGAAAAAAGGGCGTCAATTTTGTTTGCATGCAACGTCGCACGACCACGCAATTGTCAGTTAAAACGACGCAGTGCCGAATCGCAAAAAGTGCTCTGGTCAGGAAGGGGTAAAATCTTCCGGAGCTGAATCGGTTAATGATGTGTTCTAATTTCAGGAATTTAAATTTAGTAGCTTCACCATGGACCAACAAACTGGGTCTCCCCAAGGGGAGATCAGGATCCTTTGGTGATGTTGATAAATGCGACACCAGAACTCTAGTTTTGTCTTACCAACATAGTACCAACCGCACTCACAAGACATGAGATACATAATGCCAGGGGTGCGGCAGTTAACATAATGTCAGGCTTTAAATATCCCTCCAAATCTATATGTAGCAACAACAGGTGTTCTGGT
Source organism: Lithobates sylvaticus (assembly GCA_028564925.1). Taxonomy (NCBI): domain Eukaryota; kingdom Metazoa; phylum Chordata; class Amphibia; order Anura; family Ranidae; genus Lithobates; species Lithobates sylvaticus. Next base: position 243,328,380 of record CM053030.1, read on the forward strand.
TTAACCAATATACAGTGACACAGTAAGGTCCACCAGAAGATCCTTAAAAGCTACACATCATGCCGAGACCCAAAGAAATTCAGGAACAATTGAGAAAGAAAGTAATTGAGATCTATCAGTCTGGAAAGGGTTATAAAGCCATTTCCAAAGCTTTGGGAATCCAGCGAACACAGTGAGAGCCATTATCCACAAATGGCGAAGACATGGAACAGTGGTGAACCTTCCAGGAGTGGCCGGCCGCCCAAAATTACCCCAAGAGCGCAGCGACGACTCATCCAAGAGGTCACCAAAAGACCCCACAACAACGTCCAAGGAACTGCAGGCCTCACTTGCCTCAGTTAAGGTCAGCGTTCATGCCTCCACCATCAGGAAAAGACTGGGCAAAAATGGCCTGCATGGCAGAGTTCCAAGGAGAAAACCACTGCTGAGCAAAAACAACATCAAAGCTCGTCTCAATTTCTCCACAACACATCTTGATGATCCCCAAGACTTTTGGGACAACATTCTGTGGACCGATGAGACAAAAGTGGAACTCTTTGGAAGGTGTGTGTCCAAGTATATCTGGCGTAGAAGGAACACTGCATTTCAGAAAAAGAACATTATATACCAACAGTAAAATATGGTGGTGGAAGTGTGATGGTCTGGGGCTGTTTTGCTGCTTCAGGACCTGGAAGACTTGCCGTGATAAAAGGAACTATGAATTCTGCTGTCTACCAAGAGATCCTGAAGGAGAATGTCCGACCATCTGTTCGTGTACTCAAGCTGAAACGAACTTGGGTTCTGCAGCAGGACAATGATCCTAAACACACCAGCAAGTCCACCACCGAATGGCTGAAGAAAAACAAAATGAAGACTTTGGAGTGGCCTAGCCAAAGTCCTGACCTGAATCCTATTGAGATGTTGTGGTATGACCTTAAAAAAGGCCGTTCATGCTCGAAAACCCTCTAATGTAACTGAATTAGGACAATTCTGCAAAGATGAGTGGGCCAAAATTCCTCCAGGACGCTGTAACACCACTGTAGAAGGATCTCTACAAAAGGATCTCAACAAAATGGCAATATACGTAGATGTTTCAAAGTAGTTAAGTTAAATGTAATATTAAAAAGGAAGGTTACTTATGACTCACTTTGACAATCCTAAGTCTACTTTGGGATTGCATGTCTCCCTGGCTCAAAAAGTTCATTTAGCCTGGGTTCACACTATTGCGAATTCGCAGCGGTGGAAAATACTGCAAATTCGCAGGTCATTTGAAAACCCATTGTTTTCAATGGGGCACGTTCACATATGTCCGGTGCATGCGCACTGCGCATTGCAGAAAAACCGCCACCGACTTTGGTGCGGTGCGGGCGGATCAGGTGCGAATTCAGGCCCATTATCTTCTATGGGCACGCATCTGATTCGCATCTGGCTTGCATCCTGAACAGAAATTTGCGCCACTCCAACACCTCCCCTTCTTCCTGTTACTCCCCTGTGTGTTTTGAAATCCGGACTGGAACCAGCATGTCGAAAAGAGGACGAAAAGCATCATCAAAGGCGAAAGAAGCTGTGGATTGTGAGGAGTTGATCAGACTTGTGAGGGAGAAACCCATGATTTATGACACCCGGCATCCTAAATATAAGGACAACGTTGTCAAAAAACGTGCATGGCAGGACATTGCCAGAGACCTCTTGCCAGAGTGGAGCAGGTGCTCTTCCCAAGTTCAGGCTGACAAATGTAAGTTTTTTTATTACCTTTTACTACCTGTATATGCTGTCCTGTATTTTTTAGATGGTGTACATTAATTTAATTTATTAGATTTTAACAAACAGCATGTTGTCACCCCCAAATCTGTACCAGGCCACATGCTGTAAACATTGTGCACATAACAGCTTTATCTAGGGATGGATGAGTCCCTAAAAAAATGCATATTCTTAGAATTTCTAAGGTTAGTAATATGACATACACCACAAATGTGAGATAAAAAAGTTTTATTTCTCATTGCCAAAATTACATACAACATTTTTCATACAGCACACTTAGCATTATATGATCAAGCCTTTACATCAAGAAAACAAATACATATTTATTTTTAGTCAATAGAATTCATCTGCCAAGGCACCTCCCCAGCTGGTGACAATTTTTTTTTTTTTAATTCTTCTCTAATAAGTGTACCAGTAGTGCTGCCCCTAGGAATATTGAAATGTGCTGCCTCCATGTTATGGGTCAGGGAATCTTCAAAAAGAAACCCATCTCTTTCACGCACATAGTTGTGCAGTGCACAGGCAGCTTTAATCGCACTGATCGCATGATCAATACTGAGGTTAATAGAAGTATGCATGAATCTCCACTTATTGCAAAGAATTCCAAATGTACATTCTACTACTCGTCGTGCCCTAGTCAGCCTATAATTGAACACTCTTTTTTCAGTTGTCAGAGAGCGACTTGAATAAGGCCTGAGCATGTTCTGGGAAAGTGCAAAAGCTTCATCTCCGACAAATACATGTGGGAGGAGAGGCTCTGTAGTCCCTGGCAGGAGAGAATTATTGGGCAAGTCTAGTGTATTGTCACGCAGCACGCGGCCAAATGAGGATTGTGAAAATACACTAGAATCTGAGCTGCTGCCATAAGAACCTACATCAACATAAATAAATTTATAATTTGCGTCTGCCACTGCCATTAATACCAACGAAAAATATTTTTTATAATTAAAAAATTGGCTCCCACTAGCTGGAGGCTTGAGGATGCGTACATGTTTGCCATCAATGGCTCCAAGACAGTTGGGGAAGTTTCATCGCTCCCAGAATAGGTCCGCTATCATCAGCCATTCTTCTTGTTTGGGCTTCTTCATAACAATGTCCTTCAGTTCTTCCCATATGACTAGGCAGGTAGCATGAACAATGCCACTAATCGTTGATTTTCCAACCTTGAATTCATAGTGCAAACTTCCAAAGGAATTTCCTGTTGCTAAGTACCTTAAAAAAAAAAAAAAAAAATGTCATTATGTTGTTATATATTTTTCAGTGCACTACTTACAGACAAGATGGCGTAGCATGCGTGATGCTTACAGAAAATATATGCGGCACCTCAAAGAAACAAGGAGTAGCTCGGGGGCAGCGCCTAGGGTACCCTATATGTCTGCCAGGGACTTGGATTTTCTACAACCCATTGTGGAGATGAGGGAGTAAGTTTTCATGTACATCATCTATTTAATGCACAATCTGGTAATCATTAATATGCCTAGTTAATTTTTTACATTTTTACAATATAAAACAGGACAGAATCTAGTTGGGAGGAGCAAGATGTTTTGGAGGAAGAACCAGAACAACAAACAGAGGAGGAAGCACCCATTGATATTCCAGAAGACACAGAGGATTTAGCACTAATCCAAACATCTTCCAGTCTCTGGGAAACTAATCCAGATGAACAATGTTCAGGGGCAGAGGAGGCTGTCCCTGGGCCATCCTCTGCTCCTGCACACATTGGTCAGCCTGGCAAAGTGCCACGGAGGCGCCCAGCAATATCCCTACCTGACCTAAGTGAGAGCTTATTAGACATGTTAAAAAACATGACCGCAAAGGTGGATGCATTTTTATGTCCCGATACAATCCTGGTGCTCAGTTTTGTACCACTAATTAAAAAGGTACCCCCAGAGCGTTACAGCCACAGCAGGAACCTGCATTTAACTACCCAAATGTGCCCCAACCAAGACCTCCCCACAACTACCCAAGATACATGCACTACCCTGAGCAGCAACACCATCCTTACCCCTATAATCCACCATCATATCTCTCAAGTTATGACAAGCCAATCTCCAGATATGAAGGGCCACACAGTAACCTTCCCTATCCCATCCCCACTTCCTTCAATTAGGCCCCCCCCCCCAAACTCAGGGTATGTATGTGCAAAGTCAACATGGGGAGGCTAGGCCTGCTCTCCACACTGCCAGTGATGACCCAGTTTTCACAACTCAATACTCCTATGAGGCCCCTTTCCCCAAAACATATCAGAATCTGTGATGAGGTCTGTTCATGGTTAAGGACCAACATGACACATTTCGATAAAACAGGGAAGAGGCCTACTTGGCAGGCAAGTTTTTTGTTTTTAAGTTATTTCAGAGTTAATTTATGTTTTATACATGGGTAAAGTTTATATTTTTATCATATTTTATGATACATGAATAAATAATTATTCCAACATTTTTTGTGCCGTCATATTTAAAAAAATACCCAGATAAAAAAACATAAAAAATACAATAAACATGGTCAATATAACGCATGCCAAATGACATGAGTGATGATAATTACCTTAATGTGATCAATAATCTTCCAGCAGGCTGGATACTTTTTCTGAAGCTCGTGTTCTGATGCTCCAAGCGAGGGGAGATTAAGCCAAGCAATTCGTCAAAACTGAGTAAAAAATAAATAAATTCATAAATCCATGTGGGAAAAACATTTGGGCATACTGTATAAAAAAGAGTAAGGTTAAGTGGTTAAGGACATTATTTATGGTAACAAGGCAGGCATCCTTAGTTCCAATATAATTATGGCTAAATAAGTGGCAGGGAAAAAAATGGCATATGGGTCCTCATTTCAACAAAGAAGAAGCCACTGGCCTTTTAATTTAACAGTAACAATTGTCTGAGCCAAAAATGCTAAACAAAGCTGTGTGGCATCACCACCACCCACAAAGCAAATTGTCACTAGCAATTTTGGGCCAAGGTATTTGGGGGGTAAAATATCCACACACAAAAAAAAGGGAATATGACCTGGCTTACACCAGGAGGGGGGTGCTAGCTGACGCTCATTTTGTGCCCTTGAGGCTGCATGCTGAAATAATGTACAGTTTGTATTTTGGGGGGGGGGGGGGACAAGGCTTATTAGTTACAATAATCTTAGAATGACATGATCACACATAGGTTAGACTGGATGGACTTGTGTCTTGCAAATATAAAACACACTATACATCAATGGCTACAAATTAAGTATGGTTTGGCAGAAACAGTACTCACCTACTAATTGACATGCGTGTGAAATTGAAAAATTTCTCTTCATGCCCACGGAGGTGCCCATACAAGATCATGAACTGGCCTCTCTCTTCACGATTTGCAATGATGGGATGAACCCAGTATCTTCTTCTTCTCCTCATCCTTCTCCTATTCTCTTCTTCAAGCAAGATTGCTGCTATTGCAGCAACAACTGTTGGCATTATCATTGGCAGAGCAGCACACATCTTGCAAAGAAACACACAAAACACAGGTACAGACTGCTGGACAACCAGGAAGTGTACACAGACCTACCAGGTTTTATAAGCAGCCAGACAATCAACCAAAAAGCTTGCTCAGCACAAAATTAGCAACTCAAATTAGGCAGGAAGGGTTACTAATGAATTTGCAGCTGATTCGCACCTAAAACCCGTACAATCCACAGAACAGCCGACGTTTCACTGCGCAGTCACGCAGGGCCTTCAATTCGCACTGCACTAGTCTGAACCCAGGCTAACTCTAAACTCCAGCCTTTGCACAATTACTACTCTGCTGCTTAGATAATTCTGCATAAAGTGACCTATTTACTCATGTGCTAGGTTCCTGGAGGCAAATGTGCACCCCTTCCAAGGTTGCAAAAATGATGTTCAGACATGACAAACTATTCCCTAGAGCTTGTAGGATATAAAATATAAATATACTCTAGAACATATTAATCATATGTTGTTCAAATCAATTGTTCACTTTACAGAACTACCTTAAGTAGTTTGAGTATATTTAAGACTTTACTAGGATAGTTTCAACTAAAGAAGGAGCCAGCAGCACAAGATACACTTGCCATCAATCGTAAGTGATGTCCTTTGTTCTGATTTCATATTTTATTTGTAAACTTAGGCTTTAACAAATATATATCCAGAGTCATCTTCACATTGTAGCTGTGGAGTACTATTTCAGCAGTAGACTTGTAATTACTAAGGTTTAAAATATACTTACAGTTTCTATACATTTTAATGGAATTAAGAAGTAAAAACAGGCATTGTATTACGGTTAGATATGTGATCATTTAGCAGAGAACTGTATATTCAACAGTGTCTAATAATCGAAAAACAAAGTAACATTAAAATCAAGATTTTTCAAAGCAGTGATTTTAATTATGCTTAAAGCGCAACAATAAAAATGAAAAATTATTTAAATATAATGCCTGGGGAGTCCCCTTAATGTGCCTGTAAAGTGGGTCATCTGTAGCATGTATGGATCATGCTGCAGCAAAAATTTAATTTTCAAATAAAAAAAAAACGAGTCAAATCCCATTTAAAATGGCTCGCGGTTACAATTGCCGGCTATTGAAAAAATGGTGTGGGGTCCCCCCAGTCCATACCAGACCCTTTGAGAATGGTATGGATTTGGAGCGGAACCCCACACCAAAAAATAAATAAAAAATCAGGGTGGGGCCCCCCAAAATCCATACCAGACCTTTATTTGGGCATGCAGCCTGGCAGGTCAGGAAAGGGGGGGACAAGCAAGTCCCCCCCTCCTGAACCATACCAGGCCACATGTCCTCAATTTGGGTGGGTGGGTGCTTTGAAGCAGGGGGGGGCTCTGCCTCCCCCACCCCAAAGCACTTTGTCCACATGTTGATGGGGACAAGGATCTCTTCCCACCAACCCTGGGTTGTGGTTGTCAGGGTCTGCATTTGGGGGCTTATCGGAATCTGGAAGCCCAATTTAACAAGGGTGCCTCCAGATCCACCCCCCGCCCCCCATGAGACACTTGCCATCAATCGTAAGTGATGTCCTTTGTTCTGATTTCATTTTTTTTTGTAAACTTAGGCTTTAACAAATATATATCCAGAGTCATCTTCACATTGTAGCTGTGGAGTACTATTTTAGCAGTAGACTTGTAATTACTAAAGTTTAAAATATACTTACAGTTTCTATACATTTTAATGGAATTAAGAAGTAAAAACAGGCATTGTATTACGATTAGATATGTGATCATTTAGCAGAGAACTGTATATTCAACAGTGTCTAATAATCGAAAAACAAAGTAACATTAAAATCAAGATTTTTCAAAGCAGTGATTTTAATTATGCTTAAAGCGCAACAATAAAAATGAAAAATTATTTAAATATAATGCCTGGGGAGTCCCCTTAATGTGCCTGTAAAGTGGGTCATCTGTAGCATGTATGGATCATGCTGCAGCAAAAATTAAAATTTCAAATAAAAAAAAAAAACGAGTCAAATCCCATTTAAAATAGCTCGCGGTTACAATTGCCGGCTATTGAAAAAATGGTGTGGGGTCCCCCCAGTCCATACCAGACCCTTTGAGAATGGTATGGATTTGGAGCGGAACCCCACACCAAAAAATAAATAAAAAATCAGGGTGGGGCCCCCCAAAATCCATACCAGACCTTTATTTGGGCATGCAGCCTGGCAGGTCAGGAAAGGGGGGGACAAGCAAGTGCCCCCCTCCTGAACCATACCAGGCCACATGTCCTCAATTTGGGTGGGTGGGTGCTTTGAAGCAGGGGGGGCTCTGCCTCCCCCACCCCAAAGCACTTTGTCCACATGTTGATGGGGACAAGGATCTCTTCCCAACAACCCTGGGTTGTGGTTGTCAGGGTCTGCATTTGGGGGCTTATCGGAATCTGGAAGCCCAATTTAACAAGGGTGCCTCCAGATCCACCCCCCGCCCCCCATGAGACTGGGTATCGGGTACATGGTACCCCTACCCATTCACCAAAAAAGTGTAAAAAAGTAATAAACACAAGAGACAGTTTTTGACAATTTCTTCATAAAAAAATAAAATAAACAATACTGTCCCTCGATGTAAATCTGTCGCCAATGACGCTGCTCAATTGACCCAAAAACAAAATGCTCTCAACTCCTGAGAGGCCTCCCACTGTATGCCGCCTCTACACTTTGACATTTCTTATATAGGTAAGGGGCGAGGCCACCTGGATACGTCACCCAGTGGCACTACCCCCTTCTAACGTCACATGCCCATTAGAGATGTGCTGAACACCCCTCCCGGTTCAGTTCACACCAGAACACTGCAAACAGGCAAAAAGTTCTAGTGAAGTCTATGGGACACGAACATGAAAAATCAAAAGTGCTTCTTTTAAAGGCTTCTATGCAAGTTATTGCCATAAAAAGTATATGGGGACCCCGGTACTGCCCTAGGGGACATGTATCAATGCTAAAAAAAAGTTTTTAAAACAACCATTTTTTCAGGAGCAGTGATTTCAATAATGATTAAAGTAAAACAATAAAAATGAAAGATTCCTTTAAATATTGTACCTGGGGGTTCCCTTAGTCTGCCTGTAAAGTGGCGCATCTGTGCGATGTGTAAAACAGTGCTGCAGCATAATTACATTTCTAAAGGAAAAAAATGTATTTAAACTTGCTTGCGGCTGTAATGTATAGATAAAAAAATCAAGGAAAAAAACAAAGTGCGCCCCCCTCAGTCCATACTAGGCCCTCCGGGTCTGGTATGGATTTTAAGGGGAACTCCACACCAAAATTTAAAAAAAAAATTGGTGTGGGGTCCCCCACAAAATCCATACCAGACCCTTATCTGAGCAAGCAGCCTGGCAGGCCAGGAAAGGGGTGGTGAGCGAGCGCCCCCCTCCTGAACCATACGAGGCCACTTGCCCTCAACATGGGAGGGTGCTTTGGGGTGCCCCCCAAAGCACCCTGTCCCCATGTTGAGGGGGAAAAGAGCCTCTTCCTAACAACTCTGGACATTGGTTGTCAGGGTCTGTGGGCGGGGGTCTTATCAGAATCTGGAAGCCTCATTTAACAAGGGGACCCCCAGATCCCGCCCCCCCCTATGTGAATGGGTATCGGGTACATTGTACCCATACCCGTTCACCAAAAAAAGTGTCAAAAAGTAAAAACCACAACAGGCAGTTTTTGACAATTCCTTTATTTAAAAAAATAAAAATAAATAAAAAGTGTCCCGCGATGTACATTCATCATCAATCACTCCGCCCGACGGACCCCAAAAAAAAAAAAAAAAACTCTGCCTACATGGGAGGCCTCCCTGCGACTGCTGTCTCTTGGCTGCAAAAGCTGTTATATAGGCAACTGGTGACATAACTGAGGGACCCTGCCCCCTCTGACGTCACATGAAGTCAGAAGGGGGCAAAGTTACTCGGTTATGTCACCGGGTGGCCCCGCCCTTAGTGAATGGGTAGGGGTACAATGTCCCCCTATCCATTCACATAGGGGGTGGGATCTTGGGGGCCCCCTTGTTAAAGGGGCTTCCATATTCCGATAAGCCACCCCTGCCCGCAGTTCCTGACAACCAATCCATGTTGAGGGCAAGCAGCCTGGTATAGTTCAGGAGGGGGGATGCTCGCTTGCCCCCCTTTCCTGGCCTGCCAGGCTGCTTGCTCGGATAAGGGTCTGGTGTGAATTTTGGGGGGCTCCACACTGTTTTTTTTTCATTTTTGGCATGGAATGCCCCTCCAAATCCCTTCGGGTCTTGTATGGACTGGGGGGAACCCCAACATAGTTTTTTCTTTGTTTTTATTTAACTGCACTTTTTTTTTATTCTTCAGCTGTCAGCAGGGAAACCCATTGATAGCTGATGACTCATCAATTGTAGGATGCCGCAGCCGGCTTCCCGGCCCCGCTCTTTTAACAACCAGCTTACACAGCGCCCTGATTGGGCAAAGCTTTGCCCAATCAGAATGCAGAATGCACTGTGCAGCACTTTATTGTGCATTGCAGGATGTTCATCTGGGCGAGCACCCTGCAAATTCTGGTGTTTGATGTTTGGCCCAAGCTTCTTCTTTGTGGGATAGTATTTTTCTTTTGTATTTGGTTTTCACCCAAGAGGTGCTGTGTTGTTTAGGGGAGATTTGTGGAGCCTCTAATGGTTTAGGTAAAGAATCCAAGAGAGAGATTCCACGTCTGCCGGATCCTAAATAGAATAACGTTGACCAGATGATAGCTGGAATTGAAAAGTAGCCACATGCTGTATTCAGGAGTAAAACAAATGTTATGTTGAAATAGAGTTATACATTGCTCCTACAAGAGAGCGATTTTCCAGATCTTCTATTTTGGCTATAATAATATTCTTAGAGGCTTTTAATTGTAGCATGCCTTGCTGGATAGCCTCATCTACAGCTGATTTAATTGTGGGTCTTTACAGATTAGCAACTTTAGCTGCAATAGATGTGTGAATCCCACTGATATTCTCCTCTGATGTCCCTGGAGAGTAGCCCATGTTGTGCTTTGGGTTAATGCAGCAGCCATCATGCCTTTGTCTCTGGAATCTTTATGGGAGGAAGAGAGCTGGGGCATTGAGTGTGAATGGCTATGTTGTTTAGCCAGGAATCTTTCTATAGAGGGAGAGTTAGTCTGCAGGATCGATACCAGAGGTGAGACCAGGTTGTCAGGTTTTTTTTTATGCAAGGTATATTACTGGTACAGCGGGAGCTCTCTTCCTCTGCTTTCTCTACATTCAGTGCTGGAACTGGAAGTCCCATGCGCATTTAAAAACAACTAGTGTTACTATGGATATAAATTTCCAGTTTAATTCTGCAATTTGTTCTGTTTATCATTTCAATAAAATTATGATTCTGCTTGTGTAGCATATAACATAAAGGCTTTTTGCATATATTTACAAAAGCGCTGCAGAAAATGGTATAAACAATTAAATAATGTACTAAAAAACTGTCCAAAAGGTAAAAGGAAGAAAAGGGACCTAAATATAACTAGTTAAGAATAATGCAGCCTTAATTGAGGTTAAATAGGAAATATGTTGATCTAAAAAAATACACTGTATATATTTTTAAGTTCACTCCAGACACTTTTTTGTAGAGCAACTTTATTATATTTAGATGTACCTGACAAGTGCACATAACAACAAGATAACTATTTCTTAAAATACATGTTAACATGTAAAAGCTGACAGCAGCTTTGCTACACAGACTGGGACCTTGGCTGTCAAAGGGATAACAGTTCCTGGTATTTAGGCTCGTGGAAGCACACCCAATGGGGAAACACTGGAAGGCCTCTTTCACACTAGTTGATTCACTAAAACAGGGAGGGCAAAATCTGGTGCAGCACTGCAGAGAAATCAATCAGCCTTTGGTTTCTTTTTTCGTCAAAGCTTAAGGCCTCTTTCACACGGACGATCCGTTCAGGTCCGCCTGTCGTTTTTTTGGTGGGCCCGAACGGATGCTCCATAGACCTCTATGGAGGGACGGATGTCAGCAGTGACATATCCACTGACATCCGACCCGCTGTGATCCGAAAAAGTGTGACAGAGGAAAAACCTACTTTTCCACCCGTCTGCGGATCGGATCGGGTGACGACGGACTCTACGGTCCGTCGTCATCCGATCCGCCATAGGGAAGAGCGGCGCTCTGACAGGTCCGTCCCTGCACAAAGTGCACAGAGACTGACCTGTCATCTGCCTGCTCAGCGGGGATCGACGGAGCGATCCCCTGCTGAGCAGAGCGGGCTCCGTACACGGACGCGTCCGTGTGAAAGAGCCTTAATAGAACAAGTTGAGATTAGAAGCTGATTGACTACCATGCACAGCGGCAGCAGATTTTGCACACTAATTTTTTATGAATCATCCCTTAAAGTGAAAGGAACAGAGACTGCTGGCTGCTGAACTCTGGCCTCCCACAGACTGCAGCATAACGTGTCTCTTCAACTACTACAGTTTTTTCTATAACCATTGTAATTGTCTTAGTTTTGCTTAAAGCGGAGTTCCGCCGAAAAACAAAAAAAATGTAAAGTCATCAGCTACAAATACTGAAGCTGCTGACTTTTAATATTAGGAAACTTACCTGCCCTGAAAGGTGCCAAATGTGACACGGGGGGGGGGGGAATACGAAAATCAGAAGTTCCATTTTTGGGTGGAACTCCGCTTTAACTGCATCTCAGTTGCAATGAGTCTCACTTGCATCTGATCATGTGGCCAATCAGGGTGATTTGCAAACTATTTAAGTTCTTCCTGTTTCCTTGCCAGATTATTGTGCGCCACATTTATTCTTGCTTGCTGTTCTCTAAAACTTCTGTTGCTACTTGTCAATGACCTTGGCTTGTGACCCTGATGCTGGCTGCAATGATCCAGGCTTGTGACCTTGATGCTGATTTTCTGCCTGAACTGACCCTGGTTTGTGACCCCTACACTGTGCCTTGTGATCTCAACTACTTGATTAGTGTGCATATCTAGAAGTTTCCAGCCACTTGTTTCCATTCCCTACAAGTAAATTCCTAACAGTAAGTCTATGAGGTAAATCCTAAACAATATATTTATTTTTTTTCTTTCATTGGGGAAGTAGATAAAGTGAAATACCTTATTTAGATTTTTTTAAAATGAAAAACACATTCTTATTTGAGTGAGGACGGGTTGAACCTACTGGCAATGTTTTTATAGTTGTATGTTCCTTCCTATCCTTATGATAACTTCAACCTTCCATTCTAGTATAGGTTTCAGAAAGATCAAGCCAACCCACATTGCTGGTAGGGATGGGCGAACTGTTCGGGCCACATATTGGTTTGGCCCCGAACACCTGATTTTGCAGTGAGCTCGGTGGGATGTTCGGCTGCCAAGCGCACAGTGAAAAGGTTGTGTGGGCCGGGAACCAAGCCACGTGTCCTTAACAACATATGGGTCATCAGCTGTCAGCGGGCTTCCCTGCTGACAGCTGTATAAAAGAAAAACATTGCCGGCAATAGCGAAATGTTAAAAAAATGGCATGGGGGACCCCCCTAATCCATACCAGGCCCTTGGATCTGGTTTGGACTTTGAGGTAAATCCCATGCTAAAGTGTAAAATAAAGATCCATACCAAGCAATATCCCCCCAATGTAGATCCATTGTCAATCATGATGCCCACCGCACCGCCCGGACCCGAAAAATAAAAAGCTCTGCCGCAACGAAGGCTAACTGCCTGCTCCACATTCTGACAGTTCTTAATTAGGTAATTGGCTGGGGCACCTGGCGACATCAATTGGTGGCACTGCCTCCAGGTGAAGTTACCGGCCCAGTATGCACTGGTCAGTGATGTGACAAGGGGTGTGGTGCCACCAGGTGATGTTGCTAGGTGGCTCTGCCCCATACCTTTTTAATAATTGGCACATGGCCGAGCAGGCAGTGGATGGCTAGCCTTTGTCATGGGCGTTTTTTTTTTTTTTTTGTAGGTTCGGCAGTGCAGCAGGCATCATAATGGATGATGGATCTACATCAGGGGCTTTTTATTTTTAATAAAGGAATTGTCAAAAACAGTGTGTGTGTGTTTATTTATTTTTGACACTTTTTTTGGTGAATGAGTAAGGGGTACAATGTACCCCCTACTAATTCACATAAGGGGGTGGGATCTGGGAGCCCCCTCGTTAAAGGGGGCATCCAGATTCTGAGACCCCCACAACCACCACCCAGGGTTGTGGGGAAGAGGCCCTTGTCCCCATCAAAATGGGGACAAGGTGCTTTAGGATGGGGGGGGGGGCAGAGTTGTTGAGGGCATGTGGCCTGGTATGGTTCAGGAGGGGGGGACCCTCTGGTATAAGGGTCTGGTATGGATCTTGGGGGGGGGGTCCCATGCCATTAAAAAAAAAAAAAAAATGATGTTGATTGACTACTTTACAGGCAGACTAAAGGAACCTCCAGACACTATATTTAAAGGATGTTTTCACTTACTGTATTTTCACTGTGTTTTCACTTCACTTTACTGTTTCACTTCAAGCATCAATAAAATTTGATGGCATAAGCATGAGATCATCTCCAAATGTGGCCAAAAATAAACAGATTAGGCAACTTTCTATTTATGTCTATGCTACACACTATTATTTTTTTCCGTTCAACCTTAATGAAAAAAAAAAACTGTCAGCTCTAGTTGGAGCTGGTGTACTAACTATGCAAAGTTAGTTTAGCGATCTCCCTCATGAGCTGTTGTGTTCTGACAGGGAGATACCCCCCTGCCAGAACACTCCGATCAGAGCTCTCCAGTCTCCACCATTAGCTGCTGGTTTTCCACCATGCTTGTCTGACAGACCGACATACACACGGGCCGAATGTCGGATGTTTAATTTTTTAACCAGTCAATGTCTCCCAACATTCTGCCCGTGTATACATAAGTAACTTTACTCTAAGGGCCAGTTCACACCATAGAAACGCAGTACAGATGCATTCCAGATGCTTTTCTGCATGCACTTTTTTGATGCATTTTTGATGCATTCCAGTGCATTTTGATGTGTTTTTGGTGCGTTTTTGATGCAGTCCAGTGCATTTTTCCCCCTCTTTTTTCTTACCTTTAATAAGGACATGTGTGTTCCAGTGTGTTTTTGATGCATTTAGGTGCGTTCCAGTGCATTTTTGATGCATTTTACGGCATTCCAGTACAGTCCAGTGCAGAAAAAATGTAGCATGTTCTACTTTTTTTATGGAACTGGAACGCACTTGAACTGCAAGCACTGGTGTGAAAATGCCAGGGGTTAACTGTGTTCCCTAGTATGTGTTATAACTGTGAGGGGATGGGACTGTCTAGGAGGAGAGAGAGATCAGTGTTCATACTTAATATGAACACACAATCTGTCTCTACTCCCCTGAAAGAACCCGGATTTCCCTGAAAGACCCCAGTTCCTGTCACGAGCGATCGCAGCTGACTGTCGGGCATCGCGCCCGCTGGGCACTAGCATCAGCAACGGGCACACCCATGCCCCCCCATGCACTGGAACTGCAAGCACTGGTGTGAACTATGCCATTGACAACCATATAACCTACTTTCCATGCATTTTTGATGCAGAACTAAAAAAAACACACTGGACTGCATGGGGCCAACTGACCCTAAGAGAGTTTCCTTGTGTGATGCCCTCTACTAAATACAATAGAATAGGATATTTCTAAACTGTCCTTGGGAGTCCCCTAGTTGCTTATTAAAAGTTTTTGCTTGTTTTAGAAAATGTATTAGTCAAGACATTATGTTATTTGTGATATTATATTAACTATCAATATCCTGTGCCAAAATTGATGATTAGGCATACTGCCATTTCAGTGTATCCACTAAGATTAATTAATAGACAGTGAAAACATTTCAAAGTCTCCGGGACAAATGTTTGTCCTTCTGGTCCTGTTGCAGGTTCAGAATTGAAGAAGCTTCTGTGCTTTGTATTTTTCCCCCTTGAGAAGTTTGAGTGGCAGGCTGGAGGATAATCCCATTCACATTTAATGTACAGTAACAGGATTGTGTGAAATTCACTTTAGAGACTGTCATCCAGAGCTGGGAACAGAGATAAAGAGAGCTGGGTATCAAACTCCTGGAAAGAGCATCAAG
The DNA here is from genome assembly GCA_028564925.1 of Lithobates sylvaticus. Lineage (NCBI taxonomy): Eukaryota > Metazoa > Chordata > Amphibia > Anura > Ranidae > Lithobates > Lithobates sylvaticus. The sequence goes on from CM053030.1 coordinate 243,343,640, forward strand.
ATTCACATTTTGTATCCTTGTGACAGCATCAGATGTTAGAAATCTGTTAATCATGTCTTTTTCTACATCCTGCACTATACAGCCCATAAAACTGCAAAAATATTATGCTACGATTTTAACCTTTATCGATGTAAAACATTGCTTCCTCTGTTCTAATACATACTGTAACTGTGTCATGGTTACAAATAAACTAAAATAAGCTATTTTTCTAAAATGAATTGATTATACAAAGTATTCTCATGTGAACATTTCCCAGTAATTTACTGCTACAGCAATACTTTTAAAGGTGACATTGATGATATATGCTTACAAATGGACTTTTGTACACATTTATACAATTATAAGGGCTCTATTTGTGAACATTGTTTTACTTTTAAGAAACAACAAAGTAGGTTTAACTAATCTAAGTGAAAGAACTTTAAGAACTTTTTTGAGCATCAAATACTAAAAAAGTGCATGCAATTATTAGTCCACATCTCATGCTGATTATTAACCACTTTAGTACTAGCCAGTAATACCCAATTTTTCTGATTTTAGTGCAGTGATATGTTGACTAACAATTACTCCATTATGCAACACTGTACCCAAGTATATTTTATAATATTTTTGAGGCATATAGAGATTTCTTACGGTACCGTATTTATTAACTGCTGGGTTCATTTATTATTTACTGTAGAAAGAAAAGAAGACTAACAATTTGAAAAAAAAAATGTTTCCCTTACTTTCTGTTATAAAACATAGCCGGAACACCCCCCAAATGACCACTTTTTGGAAATCAGACACCTTAAGGAATCTACTTTTTTTGACACAATCTTTTGTGGCAAAAGATTTCATGTCTCATGTTTTGATCTCATGTAATGGGGGGGATTTGGATAAAGGGCTTAAAGTGTAAGTAAACCCCCCTATTGTTTTCAGCCAAGGAAGCTGCCAAGGAGTTAATGTATGGTCACAGGGATGGAGACGTCATACATGAGGAGGTGAAAACATTAAAACCTGTTTATTGAAGTGGCTGCTGCTTCAGCTACTGATCTGAAATTAACACGTGAAAGAGTCATTCATTGGGGCTGTTTATTGAAGTGGCTGCTGCTTCAGCTACTGATCTGAAATTAACACGTGAAAGAGTCATTCACTGTGCCATCAAACACAGCTACTGTGCCATCAAACGCAGCCCTGTGCCCATCAAATGCAGCTACTGTGCCCATCAAATGCTGCCACTGTGCCATCAAACGCTGCCACTGTTGCCCATCAAATTCTCCCACTTTGCCATCAAATGCTGCCACTGCGCCCATCAAATGCTTCCATTGTGCCATCAAATGCTGCCACTGTGCCCATCAAATGCTCCCACTGCGCCATCAAATGTTGCCAGTGTGCCATCAAATTCTGTCACTGTGCCCATCAAATGCTCCCATTGTAAATTTAGGATAAGTAGTCCGCGCTTAGGATAAAGGTAAAGGTATGCAGCCTCCCCTGAATGGACTCCCTAGGAAGCCAATAATTAAAATAAAAATGGTGAAGGGATAATGGCGCTCCCTAGTACAAAAATGTGTAAGTGACCACACTACCTAACGCACTTAATATGCTATAAATGATAATGGGAATAAATAAGTATGTGAAAGAAATGTGAATATAAAAACCAATAGTAAAGTGATTCAGAGATTAGCACTCCATACCAGACATAGCTAACCAGCCTGGGGACGCTCAAAATTAGGTGTGGTACCAGAGGAGAAGCTAATGGGGCTAATCACTTAAATTGATGCAGAAAACAGAGGCAAATCTATAATGTGGTAAATTGGAATAAAATGTGTCCACCGACTGCCATCTCTCACCACCCTGAATAAAATCGATACATGTGTCACACATATAGTGAAAGGTAAATATATCTAACTGTACGTGATTCCGACAATAAGCATAAAATATAATATTTTAAGTGGAAAAAAGTGCATAACATGGGCCACATAGAAAAAGTGTGTGAACCCTGTGAAAAAAAATATATATGTATATGTATACACGTAGAAAGTCCTCCCCGGGTTGGGTGCTCCAAAAGGTATACAAAAAATGAAAAACAGAAGAAGAAGGTATACAAATGTTCAATAATCAGTGACTGTAGTGACTTCGCTGTTGTAGATAAGGTGACTTCGTGCTGCCCATATGGTCCCACACTCACCGGAAAATACCACCCCTGCAGGGGTAAAAGGTATAGATGGAAATCCGTCAGTGGTCCCTCTGCCAGCAATGGATCGATATCCCACTCCTACGTGTCCACAGGAATAGTCACAGGATCTAGGTACTATTATCCAGCGTCACCACTCCATTATCCAGGAAATTCAGAAAAAATGTCCCTCCATGGCAAAGGGTAAAAAGAAAGATAGGGGACTCATAGCGCAAAATGTAAAAGTAATTACACTTTATTAAAAATAAAGCCAGAAAATATAAAAACAAAAATTAGGGTTAAAAAGTATGTAACAGAGTCCCAGCGGGCTTGCGTAGGGCTTTAAAGCCTAATTGCCCTCTATTACAAATAGTGCACAGTGGCCGCTCCGCAGCTTGCGTCCCAGCAGCGTTCCAAGCCTCCTGCGCTGACCGGAAGTGAGGTAAGTACGCCTTACGCGCGTTTCGTCATGTGACTTTGTCAAAAGCGATACCATCTCACTCCACTTCCTGCTATTTGAAACAAACGGAGATACTTGGCACGCCCCATATTCAAAGTACTTGGGCTAAGCGCCCTATCAAAACCCTCCCGCATAGTGGACATCACTCCCCAAGTAAACTCCTAGGGGAGTGATCTGCAAGTAAGGGTGAAGTGCGCAGCTAAATTAAGTTAGCTAATAGAGCCCCAATCAGTAAGGTTAGGCTATAGCCTCATATCTCCGCAGATTTTACACAGACACTGAAAATCCCAACTTGGCACAAAATGTTAACACAGAAGATTTTTACATAGCATGCCAGGCAACAGGAAGTGGAGTGAGATGGTATCGCTTTTGACAAAGTCACATGACGAAACGCGCGTAAGGCGTACTTACCTCACTTCCAGTCAGCGCAGGAGGCTTGGAACGCTGCTGGGACGCAAGCTGCGGAGCGGCCACTGTGCACTATTTGTAATAGAGGGCAATTAGGCTTTAAAGCCCTACGCAAGCCCGCCGGGACTCTGTTACATACTTTTTAACCCTAATTTTTGTTTTTATATTTTCTGGCTTTATTTTTAATAAAGTGTAATTACTTTTACATTTTGCGCTATGAGTCCCCTATCTTTTTTTTTACCCTTTGCCATGGAGGGACATTTTTTCTGAATTTCCTGGATAATGGAGTGGTGACGCTGGATAATAGTACCTAGATCCTGTGACTATTCCTGTGGACACGTAGGAGTGGGATATCGATCCATTGCTGGCAGAGGGACCACTGACGGATTTCCATCTATACCTTTTACCCCTGCAGGGGTGGTATTTTCCGGTGAGTGTGGGACCATATGGGCAGCACGAAGTCACCTTATCTACAACAGCGAAGTCACTACAGTCACTGATTATTGAACATTTGTATACCTTCTTCTTCTGTTTTTCATTTTTTGTATACCTTTTGGAGCACCCAACCCGGGGAGGACTTTCTACGTGTATACATATACATATATATATTTTTTCACGGGGTTCACACACTTTTTCTATGTGGCCCATGTTATGTACTTTTTTCCACTTAAAATATTATATTTTATGCTTATTGTCGGAATCACGTACAGTTAGATATATTTACCTTTCACTATATGTGTGACACATGTATCGATTTTATTCAGGGTGGTGAGAGATGGCAGTCGGTGGACACATTTTATTCCAATTTACCACATTATAGATTTGCCTCTGTTTTCTGCATCAATTTAAGTGATTAGCCCCATTAGCTTCTCCTCTGGTACCACACCTAATTTTGAGTGTCCCCAGGCTGGTTAGCTATGTCTGGTATGGAGTGCTAATCTCTGAATCACTTTACTATTGGTTTTTATATTCACATTTCTTTCACATACTTATTTATTCCCATTATCATTTATAGCATATTAAGTGTGTTAGGTAGTGTGGTCACTTACACATTTTTGTACTAGGGAGCGCCATTATCCCTTCACCATTTTTATTTTAAATGCTCCCATTGTGCCATCAATTGCTGCCACTATGCCCATCAAATGTTCCCGCTGTGCCATCAAATTCTGACACTGTGCCCATAAAATGCTCCCACTGTGCCCATCGAATGCTGCCACTGGGCCCCCCCACCCGCTGTCTGCCCGGCACTTACCCTGTCTTGGTAGGGCAGCGGGTGACGGAGGTGGCGGTTTCCTTCATGCTCCTCCATGCTCCTTCATGTCCTTGATGTCTTCTCCCATCCTCTCCTATGATTGGACTCCTGAAAGGCATCCAATCACAGCGCTTGTGATTTCAGCCAATCAGGTGATGGTTAACAGACCGAGCACCTGATTGGCAGTTATTTTTTTGCTTTTCTAACACAGCTGGGTGAACTGATTACCTTTTTTGACGCCTATTAGAGCCCCGCTGCTGTAAATCAGGCGCCCAGCACCCGAAAAGGGGCCGGGTGCCTGAATAGGAGGTGGCAGCAGCGGCCATGGATAGATTCATGCAATGCATGAATCTATCTATTGGTGATAGAGGGGTAGCTGGAGAGATGGGGCGGCCCCTGTGCGCCCTCAAGGATGCACTGTCACTGTGTTTACATTATGTGACATTATGTGACATTTGTGTTGCAGGGGATACCTTAAATCTGATTTGTATCTTAGCGCAGATGTCTGGGAAAATCAGTAAGCCAATTACAAGCAAAAATTAGGTTTCTGGGGGGATTTCTGTACACTTTCCATGTACAGAACTCCTCCAGGTAGCCATATTACATTACAGCATTTTACAGAAAATTAGTGCTGCAGATTGAAAAGAAAAGGTAATTTTTAATAACTTTCAACTACGATAGGATTTGTGTCACACTTGTATATGCTATATTATTTATTTTTATTTGCTATTTTTTTTCCCATGAAAGTGGAGTTACACTTTAACCTCCTTGCGACCGCCGGCTGTAAAATGACGGCCAGGCGGCGCAGCTCTCATCGCGGGAGGGCGTCATATGACGTCCTCCCCTTCAGTGCACTCCAGGGAGCGCGCGCCGCCGAGAGCGCAAGCGCACTCTCGCCGTGTCACTGGGCACCCGATGCACGTGCCCAGCGGCCGCGATGTCCGCAGGGCACCCGCGATTGCCCGGTAACACAGCGGGACCGTGGATCTGTGTGTGTAAACACACAGATCAACGGTCCTGTCAGAGGAGAGGAGCCGATGGTGTGTTCTCTGTACAGAGAAACACAGATCGGTCTCCTCCCCTTGTGAGTCCCCTCCCCCCACGGTAAAAATCACTCTTAGGGAACATAATTAACCCCTCCCCGCCCCCTAGTGGTTAACCCCTTCACTGCCAGTGTCATTTATACAGGAATCAATGCATTTAAATAGCATTGATTGCTGTATAAATGACAATGGTGCCAAAAATGTGTCAAAATTGTCCGATGTGTCCGCCATAATGTCGCAGTCACAATAAAAATCGCTGATCGCCGCCATTACTAGTAAAAAAAAAAATATTAATAAAAATGCTATAAAACTATCCCCTATTTTGTAAACGCTATAACTTTTGCGCAAACTAATCAATAATCGATAATTGCGATTTTTTTTTACCAAAAATATGTAGAAGAATACGTTTCGGCCTAAACTGAGGAAAAAACATTTTTTTATATATTTTTTGGGGATATTTAGTATAGCAAAAAATAAAAAACATTGTTTTTTTTTTAAATTTGTCGCTCTTCTTTTGTTTATTGCGCAAAAAATAAAAAAAAAACGCAGAGGTGATCAAATACCACCAAAAGAAAGCTCTATTTGTGGGGAAAAAAATTATAACAATTTCATTTGGGTACAGTGTTTTATGACTGCGCAATTGTCATTCAAAGTGTGACAGCGCTGAAAGCTGAAAAATGGCTTGGTCAGGAAGGGGGTGAAAATGCACTGTACTGAGGTGGTTAAGGGAATTCATTGGAATTCCCCAGGTCACCAGAACTAGTGTTCTCACTGGAAGATTCCCCTCTACTTCTGTTCTGGGGACAACCCAGAATTTGGGATTTTCTTTTACTTTCACTTTTGATGATAATAGTAAACAGGATTAATAGAAAGGGTGAATCACCCTAACGGGGGCAGACGTAGCGAAAACAGTGCAATTTACAAAGAGTTTTTTTGGTAAAAAAGGGCATTTAATAGTAAAAAAAAAAAAGTGTAAATTAACATGTGTGCAGCCGTGTCTCTGAGCTCTAACCTCATCTGGGCCTTAACAATTACCCAACCCCTAATATTAACCCACAGAACCAAATTTTAAACCTAATATTTAAAATTACTTCTTAAAGTGGTAGTAAACTCTAATTATTAACTTGTACCTGCAGGTAAAGTTGCGCCATTTCGAAGATATTTACATCAACTGCAGCTGTTGACATCACTTGCACATGTACAGTAGCTCTGCATTGAGGGCACACTGAATGTGACATCTCAGTACTGGAGGGCTCCATTTAATAGGTAAGTCTGTCATAATTTGACTTACGTATACTACTTAATACAGACTTACTTATACTAGCACATTATGGCATAACCTTAAGGGACCTATTTAAAAAAAAAAAATAAATATCGGTAGAGTTTACTACACCTTTAAACTAACCTAAAGTGAACTATTTTTTCCTACCTAACCCATACCTAACACTAAAGCCAAATCCCCCCCCCCAAAAAAAAAAAATCCTTAACCTAACCCTTAAAACATTAATTTGATTCCTATAATCTAAGACTGAAATTATACCCTTGTGAGATCTTTGTCTCCTACAATGCCTTCTGGTCCCTACAGTAGGTACCTCCAGTCCATGTTAATGTTTTTGGATATATTCCACTCTGCCTTGAATCCCCACTATACAGGAAGCATATAACAATTACAGGTTCCTGGTTGAATTTCTAGTCTTTCTGTTTCTATTCAGTCCATCTTTCAGATTCAGCCTTCCTTGTGGATAGCAATATATGTTGCAGGTTGGGACACTTTCTTCTTTGAAGGTGAACTTTCAGGTGACCTGGTCCCTACCCCTACAGACAGTGTTAATATTTCAATACCCTGAAGTAAGAAAAATCAAAAATTGTATTTATAGTTTTTTTTTCTTCACCAATAAAGTTATTTTCCTAAACTGTATTTATTGGCGTATAACACGCACCTTTTTACCCTGAAAATCAGGTGCAAATAGCGTGTGCGTGTTATACGCCGATACTGTAATTTGGACTGCCTAAGAGGAAACAGGGAGGGGGGCTGGACGAGTGCCATCAGATTACATTCAGCGAGAGTCTCCTGTTTACTCAGCGGCTTCTGTAATAGGAAGTCCCGTCTCCTGGGCCGGCATTGGACCTGTCTATCATTGGAACTTTGTATTAAAGAGGCCGCCGAGTAAACAGGAGATTCTCGCTTTATGTAATCTGACGGTGCTCGTTCCGCCCCCTTCCCTGTCCCCTCCAAGGCAGTAATCTGAGATGAGGCTGCAGATGGGCACTGATCAGGCTGCATTCATGGCAATGGTGAGGCTGCATATGGACATTGATCAAGCTGCATTCATGGGAAATTGTATGTCTGCATATGGACATTGATCAAGCTGCATTCATGGGAAATTGTATGTCGGCAGATGCCCATTGATCAAGCTGCATTTATGGGCAATTGTGAGGCTGCCGATGGGCATTGATCAAGCTGCATTGATGGGCAATTGTATGGCTGCAGATGGGCATTGATCAAGCTGCATTGATGGGCAATTGTGAGGCTGCAGATGGCATTGATCAGGCTGCAGATGGGCAATAGTGAGGCTGCAGATGGGCAATGGTGAGGCTGCATTGATGGGCACTGACCCTTATTTTTCTTCAAAGTTCTTTATTTAAAATTTACGTTTTTTTTCCCTGAAACTACCCTCCTAAAATGAAAGCGTGTTATACGCCTGTGCGTGTTATGTGCCGATAAATACAGTATTTCATTGTTTTTTTCTTACAACTAAGCTATACAAATTCATGATTCTCTATCTATAAGATAGATCTATTTACTTATGTACACAATTGTCCAATAGCCTTATTTATGATTATAACCCATTTTAAAATCCTGCAGCATTGTTTATTTAACACATCTTTTTATCCATCTTCACCCTTGGGTTTTGAGACATCAGTTTTCTTTGAGGTAATGGTTAGTTTTCTTCCACCCTCAAGAAATCATTATGTTTCATTCTAATTCTAGAAATATGGTAATCCAATATATCTTTTTTTCCTTACTTCACTTTATGTTAGCTTAGGAATGTGGATGGCTTTTCTAGAACTGTCACCTTCTATTTTGAGACCCCAGCTATGCATATTTTGATCACCTTATGCTATTTACAGTCACTATTGGTCACATTTGCCACATATTGCACATGTTTACTCCATAATTTAAAAAATAACAAATATTCTAAAGTAAGGTAATAGTCTAGATATAAGCAGACAGAGTTGTTGGTTTGATCACCAAAGCTTGTGTCTCTACAAACCCCAATGATGGAAATGCTGGATGTGATCATTTGAGACTTATGATGAATATTCTTTTGGTCAATATTTACTTCTTTGACCACTTGACCTCTGGAAGATTTACCCCTTTGCTGACCAGGCCATTTTTTGTGATACGGCACTGCACTTCTTAAACTGACAATTGCGCGGTCCTGCGACACTGTACCCAAATACATTTTTTGTCTTTTTTTCCCCAGAAATAGAGCTTTCTTTTGGTGGTATTTGATCACCTCTATGGTTTTTTATTTTTTTGCGCTATAAACAAAAAAAAAGACAGACAATTTTAAAAATAAAACAATATTTTTTTACTTTAAGCTTTAAAACATTACCAATAAAAAATTGAAACCATCAAATATCTTCATAAATGTAGGCCAATACGTATTCTGCTACATATTTTTGGTAAAAAAAAATTCTAGTAAGCGTATATATTAATTGGTTTGCGCAAAGGTTATAGTGTATATAAACTATGGGCTATTTTTTTTTTCTTCAAAGTAATGGCAGCAATCAGCAACTTATAGCGGGACTGTGATATTGCGGCAGACCCTATTTGACACTTTTTGGGGACCAGTTACACTAATACAGTGATCAGTGATAAACAATATGCATTGTCACTGTAGTAATGACACTAGCTGGGAAGGGGTTAATATCAGGGGCGATCAAATGGTTAACTGTATGCCTAGCTGGTTTTTCAGTGTAGTGGGAGAGATGTTTTTACTAGTGGAAGGCATGGATCAGTGTTCCTGCTTTACAGGAACACAGGATCCATGTCTTCTGTACTGACAGAATGGCAATATGCTTTGTTTACATGAGTAGATCGCCATTCTACCTCTGTACCAAAGCATCGATGGGTGCCAGCCGACATCAAGTCCATCGTACCTGCCGATCAGCTCCAGTTGTGTATAATCACTTGTGGTTTACAGTATAAATAGATTGCATAAAATAAATTGGTTACTTTCATAGACCCTTTTTGCAAAAATTCTGCATTGGCAAGGATTTCAAAAACAATTACAATAAAAGTCCTTTAAAGTGGATGTAAACCCCAAAAATGTTTTTGATGTCATAATGTAGAGAATACGATTTCCTTTTATTTGAGCCCAGTCTTGCCACACAGATTTACTCCAGCCCTGAGAAATCCTCTTTTATTTTTCAGTTAGAAAGATCTTGACAAAGTGCTGAAATCTTTGTCAAAAACTCCCTCTTGCTGTGAGTGACGGGTGATTTACATATCATGCACTAGCCTGAGACAGGGACATTCTGTGTAATTATAAAAAGTGAGAAATCCACCCCTCCCCCGCATAACAAATCCTGTGATCAATGTATCCTCAGACACACACACTGCACTATAACAATCATCAGATCACTGCATGTTCTACTCTGCCCAACTCTGACTACATACATCTCCCCTATATTCTTCTTGCTGTTCACTCGAGAATACATTTATTTTCACTCTGGTCTGTGGTCTCAGGCTAGTGCATGAGATATGTAAATCACCTGTCACTCACAGCAAGGGGGCATTTTTGACAAAGATTTCAGCACTTTGTCAAGATCTTTCTAACTGAAAAATAAAAGAGGATTTCTCAGGGCTGGAGTAAATCTGTGTGGCAAAACTGGGCTCACATGAAAGGAAATCTTATTCTCTACATTATGACATCCACTTTAATGCCAGTAGCATTATATGCTTTGGTGTGCTGTATTGTCATGGATCATAAAATCACATATTAACCCAATACATTTGACAACAAATATGGAATTTTGCACAGTTTCAAAATACATTTTGCTGATAATTGTTGAGTGTCAGGAAAGCCATGCTCCAGACTATGCTCAAAGGAATGCCTGGGCTCAAAGAAATGTTCGTGTTCAAAGGAATGCCTGTGTTCATGCATCCATTTTAGGGGGTCTGTCTCCAGTAAAGGAGCATCCCTCAAATCAACAAAAAACAGGTGCAAACAGAGGTAACCGGGAAGTCTTATTGGAAAATTAACCACTTCCCTACCGCCCACTGTCATTTGACGCCCACAAGGTGGATCTCCCATCCTGGGTGGGCGTCATATGACGTCCACCCATTCCCGGCCGCCTAGGGAATGGGAATCTATCCCCTATTTGTAGATGCTATAACTTTTGCGCAAACCGATCTATATACGCTTATTACGATTTTTTTTACCAAAAATATGTAGAAGAATACGTATCGGCCTAAATTGAGGAAAAAAAATGTTTTTTTTTTTTAAAAATGGGCTATTTATTATAGCAAAAAGTAAAAAATATTGTGTTTTTTTTCAAAATTGTCGCTCTTCTTTTGTTTATAGCGCAAAAAATAAAAACCGCAGAGGTGATCAAATACCACCAAAAGAAAGCTCTATTTGTGGGAAAAAAAGGACGTCAAGTTTGTTTGGGTGTAACGTCGCACGACCGCGCAATTGTTAGTTAAAGTGATGCAGTGCCGAATCGCAAAAAGTGCTCTGGTAAGGAAGGGTGTAAAATGGCCCAGTGCTGAAGCGGTTAATAATGATCACCAGACAGAGGTCGCAGCTCCTTAACTCAGCTGACCAGAAGAGGGGAAACATAAAAACAAATAGGGAAGTGCTGATCCAAAGTGTAATAAAATAAAAAATTATGGAAGTCTCAAATATACTGAAAAGTCTTTATTGGCAAAGTAACAAGGATAATAGGCTGGCAAAAAGTATGTTGTGAATCCAGAGCAGTAAAAAAGTTAAAATACCAATACAACTGTTAGGAAAAGAGAGGCTCTCTGTAAAGAGCCGCGGACGCGGCTCTTTAACCATGTGATCGGCTGTGTCCAATCACAGCCAGTCACATGTAAACGCAAAGATGCCTGTAATCAGCACTCCTCGCCAGCAATCAGTGCCCACAATTGCCAGCAATCAGTGGCCATTACTGATGCCAGTCAGTGCTGGCTATCACTGCTGCCCATCAATGCCCATCACTGCTGCCCATCAGTGCCCATCAGTGCTGCCTATCAGTGCTCATCAGTGCCACATATCAGTCCATAAGTGCAGCATATTCGTGCCTCCGCATCAGTGCCACCTCATCAGTCCCCCTAAGTGCCACCTCATCAGTGCCATCAGTGCAGCTTATCAGTGCCCATCAGTGCCGCCTCATCAGTGCTCATCAGTGAAGGAGAAAAATTACGTATTTACAAAATTTACTGACAGAAACTAAGAAAAACTTTTTTTTTTCAAAATTTTCTGTCTTTTATTTTTTTTTAGGAATAAATAAAAAACCCAGAAGTGATTAAATACCACCAAAAGAAATCTCTATTTGTGTGAAGAAAATGATAAAAAATTCACATGGTTACAGTGTAGCATGACACAATTGTCATTCAAAGTTTGACAGCGCTGAAAGCTGAAAAATGGCCTGGGCAGGAAGTTTAAGCGCCCTGTATTGAGGTGGTTAACTGGCTTGCTGATTAACCACCCATCTTCTCCAGGGGGACGGATCCCTTTTCCTCAGCTTCACTTCATGCTCCTTGCACATACTCACCCAACTGGCCAGTGTGAACTTTCAGGATGCCAAGATGGACTTTGGACTCCGACAGAATAGACTGCTGGTAGGTGAACACCATCTCGGCCACTGTACTTTCCAGGTAACTGTGTTTTAACTAACTAGCAGGGCCCTTTGATTACTCCTATATTGAATTGTATTGTAATTATACTGTCTGCCCTTATGTTGTAAAGTGCTGTGAAAACTGTTAGTGCTATTTAAATCCTGTATAATAATAATAATAACTGGCTTGCTAATTACCCACCCTTCATCTCCACAAGGATTCATCTTTCTTAGCTTCACTGCACATACAAACTCACCCAATTGACCGATGTGAACTCTCAAGTTGCCAAGACGGTCCTTGAACTCCAACAGAATCTACTGCTGGTATGTAAATATGTTTCAACTGGATTGCTAATTTATTACCCCTTTCTCAAACAGGAAAATCTTTTTCTGAACTTTGTAGCACACTTCCTGTGCAGAGTATTAAGACTATTGCATGTATCCCACAGATCCCACATCAGATATGTAAGTGCCCATAATGTTTAATAATATAAGTGTAAATTCTCTTCTTGTTTAGTTTGGACCTGAACAATAGCTGTTTCTAGCATTTTTTTTCTCTCTTCATGGGAATGCATCACTCTGAATTGTGGAAACTTTCTAACAAATTCTTCACCTTGTCATCTCTTTGCACCGTAGACTGTTCCTGTTAAAAAAAAATAGCTTGCCTCCACCAGAGCACTGTAATCAGAATTTTCAAGCCAAGTTAAATTCACTTTGAACTGTCATTATCCCATCTTACAAATGTAATGCTGAAAAGAACAAAGAAACGGAAATGTGTGTTAAAGTAAATTAATCAATTCTTACTGACTTTATTTGCAAAGGCAGAGAAGAAACTGAGGCTTTTTTCATTTGTGTCAGGTATCATTCACAGTTGCTAGTGGTGGTAGGACATTTGTCACAGAACACATAGCATCCAAAAGACACAAACGTGCAATGCATAGAAAAAGTATCAGCCAGAAAGTGAATTCAGTTTTAAAAAAACTTTGAACCAAATAAAAACAATTCATTCTTGCTTTGCAGAAAGGTACATTTGCATTTCTTACTGTAAACAGCATAGTTTCAATTCCATGGACTGTACTTTTGATTTAATTTTTTTAAATAAATTTAGTTGTTCATGAACAAAACGTGAAACCATAATTTTGATAGTTCTAGCATGATGGGCAATGAAGGAGCTACAGGCAGATATTGCTAAAACTTCCTTTGTGACTTTTTTAATAGGTGAATCCAACTAAAGACATCAAAATAGTTTCCTGTTCTTGCCAGACATGCAGTTGTAGGCTGGGTTCACACTTGTGCAAATTGGATGTGGGTTCCCCTGTATCCGATTGGCATGACAGGAGATTATGACCAGCTCTCAATAGAACCAGCTCACACATCTCTGGAGCGGCTACGGAGCAAATTGCACAGGAGTCCTGTGCCTCTTTGGCTCTGTTTCAGGTCCAAATTCAGCCAAAAATTCGGGCCTGATTCATCCCTAAATTGGAGAACAGGAAAGCACCAGACCCATAAGTATAAACCTAGCCTCAAGCAGCAAGAGTAGCTTATGTAAGGTTTTCATAGAAACTAGTTGCATTTTGGGGGAAATTGATGGTGAAACCGCAGATAATTTATCATCTCAAACAGCTAAATTTATAGAAGATTTGAAATTAGACAGAAAATTAGTTCGCTTTCAGCTGATAACACAAATACTAATTGTGGTGGCTTGAAATGAAAAGGTACCAAAAAAGTTATCTCTAAAGTCTGTGCACAAACAGCTGTTGGCATGATTTCTAAATAGTATAGTAACTAATTTGTTTGGGTATTTCATATTTATACAGTCAGAATTGAATGACTTCAAGAGTTTTGTGACTTTGTAGGACAGAAATAGAGAGAGAGGTGTTGAGCTCCATCAATGTAAGGAGGCTGTGTCTATTGCCAGCACTGTAAAGCATTATTGAGCTGTATCCAGCATTAAAGTCCTTCTTTCTGAAGAAAAATGTTCTTCTTACCTTGCTTCAGTTGCACTTTGCACATCCCACTCTTCCTTTGTTTCACAATACAATAAAAATAAAACAAACAAAGGACATGATGGCTATAGAGACCTCTATTGACCTAGTGAATTGTTGAAAAAATTGACAGCTAGGAAAGATGAAAATGTATCCATTCAGCTATTAATAATGTTCTTCTACTTTTAGTGAAAGAAGAATTATGTACAAGAATGTTGTTTATGAGTGTTTCACTGGTATTTAAAAAAAATACTTGATGATACCTGCTATACCCTTTCAAGAAAACTTTGCAATAAAAAAAAGGATTTTTAGTTCACACATCTTGCAATACATGCTTAAGCTGGCACCCTGCATCAAAACAATCCTTCTTTGGCCAGTCCTACTCTGCTTTGCGAGAGAAACACCACCGCCCTAGGCAGATCCACCAAGACAAATACTTCTCCTGTAGAGACAAAGAGCCCCAGGTGCTGGCTAGTGCAAATGAGGATGAGCGAAGAAACTCTGGACAGCTGCATTCTGGGGAAAATGTATTTTTTTTCTTTTATTGAAAACGTTGGATAACATAGTATAAACCACTATAGATAGTTATTGTGGTACAGTTACCACAATGACTATGAGTAAACACTTATTATAGTGTAAAATACATCAGCTTTTTCCTGTATCGCTTTGCTGTGGTTTGTACTATGTGATCCCAAGTTTTCAATAAAAGGCGCAAGAAGTTTTCTCCGGAGTGGGGCTATCCAGAGTTTCTTCGCTCATCCTCATCTACTCTGCTTTTCCACTGAAAATGCTCCTGTGGACACAATGCCAACCTGGGGCAATAAGACACAAAATGGGAAGAGCTACATGGTTTAGGTCTGGCCACTGACCTGCAATACAATAGAAACAAGACATACCTGTGCTCAGATCCCAATAGCTTTTACATGCAGATAATCTACCAGGTGCTAAAGGGGTGTGACCACATATTAACACAAAAAATACTGGATGAACCCTCTGCACAGTGCTTTAACCTTTAAGCCCAGGTTCACATTGAGGGCGGGTTTGAAATTGTGCAAGATCAGCTGAACTTGCACAATTTCAAACCGGCAAAGCAGTCTGACTTCCGGGGCGATTTGACAGACATCCGTGTGGGTTCATGCACAGATGTCTATTCAATTTGCCCCCAAAGTCGCCAAAAGTAGTACAGGAACTACTTTTGGGAATCGGTGCAGCGCTGCACAGTTGGCCGTGCACCAATTCAGACGGTGCCGTTGCCAGGAAAATAACCAGCGATTTGACATGTCAAATCGCATGTCAGAACGGCCCGATGTGTACGTGGGCTCAATCAAACTTTGCAATAAAAAATAGGAATATTTTGATCACACATATTGCAATATGTGTTTAAGCTGGCCAACTCTGTGAAAGTAATCCCTCTTTAGCCAGTTCTACTCTGCTTTGCCACTGCAAATGTTCCTGTGGACACAATACCAACCTGGGGCAATAAGACACAATGGGGGAGAGCTACATGGTTTAGGTCTAGCCACTGACCTGCAATACAATAGAAACAAGATATACCTGTGCACAGATCCCAATAGCTTGTACATGCATACAATCAATCTACCAGGTGCTAAAGGGTAGTCTAGACGTCAGGTCTTTCTTAAAATCTGATTTATAGCCAGTTTTATTTAAAAGGTTGCATGGAAATCAAACAAAACAGAAAATAAATCCTTGCCCTCCAGGCACTAACTAAACACTTCAGGTTTCTAACTCACAGGTGAAGGGCTTGTCTCAGTCACCAACAAACAAACATAATGCAAATCTTTACTTTTCTCTCACAAAGCAATGATTGTGCCAGTCCTTCCATATTTATACCACCTGCTTTTGTAGTCACTAGTTTACCACAAAATCTGGTCCAAAACCAACACTTTCAAGATGGTTCAGAAAACCTGGCCCTGATTACACCTTAGTTTCCTGTACATGAACACATGCAAGGTGATACATAGTGTCCATCAATCCCCTTCTCTTTCATAATGTCACACCACATATTAACACAAAAAATCGAGGATGAACCTTATGCACACTGCTATACCCTTTCAAGCAAATTTTGCAATAAAAAAAATAAAAAAATAAAAACTGTGATTTTATTCTACTATTGCTATTCAGTACTTAAAGTGATATTATAGAGTTGTTACTTTTGTTTAAAAATAACAAACATGTTATACTTACCTGCTCTGTACATTGGTTTAGCACAGAGCAGCCCAGTTCCCCCTCTTCTTAGATCCCTGACTGGCACTCCTGGTCTCTCCCTCCTGCCGAGTGCAGCCCACAGCAACCCACAGCTCTGTGTGTCCATTCAGACATGGATCCATGGCTCAGCCCTGCCCCCGCTCTCTCCTCATTGGCTCACTGACTTTGATTGATAGCAGCTGGAGTCAATGGCACCCGCTGCTGTCTCAGCCAAAAAACATTTGCGTTTAGAACCACTTTAAATGCTTGGTGTGTTCACCATAAAAGCCTCATAGCAATTGAGTATAATCTGTTGAAACACAAACCTATAAGGGAATCTTTTGAACAGGCAGTGTCCTTTGTTTGTAAAAGATCCAGCATGTGAATCTAATTTAAGATAACATTTTTGATGAGATTACTTGTCTAAAGAATTTTGCTACTGAGGAAAAACTCCAGAAATGGATTGTAAAAGGTTTGATGTGTGTAGCAAATGGAGTGAAGACTTCTCTATCTTCTGCCTGGAAACAATACCCTTGTAATATGAATATAATACGTCCTAGTATATATATGAGGTAGACTTCACAATGTTCCAGACTAAACGTTAATTTCACTAAATCTTAAACAGTGTAAACTGTCATGTCAGGAGTTTACAGCTAAACCTGCTTCCAGGGAGAACATTCTGAAAAAAAAATGAATTCTTTAGATAAATATAACTAATATAATCTAGAAATTTCTCATAAATGTTCTTAAAAAGTCATGTTTAAAATTAAGTCCAGCCATGTTCATCCCTAGACAGTGGTGTTCACAGGAGCTTGTGTTAGCTGGTATTCCCTTAAATTCAAACCCAGGGCCCAGGGACTATTAGTATTGCTTCAGAACTATAAAAAAAAACTTTAGGTTTAAAAAAAATATCATATAATGATGTAGGTCATGACCATATTGACAATTACATCACACGGATCCACTAGACTGCTTACAATTTCACTTCATTATTTTCTTTTTTCCTTTTCCCATTTTGTTTCTGATGCATTATATGAAATAAAGTTTAATGTATTAGGTAATACAGTAAGTATATGTGTTAAGATATGTACAGTATTGTATATAATCAGCAGTGGGATTATACCATATATATATATATATATATATATATATATATATATATATATATATATATTTATATATATTTGTTAAAATAAACATGTTATACTTACCTGCTCTGTACAATGGTTTTGCACAGAGCAACCCTAGGGAGCTGTACCCTGAAAGTTTTTTTTAACCTTAGTGCAATGCATTAAGGTAAAAAAAATCTTATGTCTTTATAACCATTTTAATTATGTTCTGAAATTTTGATATTTTTGACTTAACTACATTCGTAAAGTTTGTAGGAAGGAAGGTGTTTTTACCACTTGTAATATGAGTTTTATTTCTGTATGTTTTCTGTGATTCCAGTTCTCCTGTTTTTTTTCCTAGTTTTAGAAAAATACAAAGAGAGGTGAAATCTACCAAGTGATGTCACAGAGCGCAGTGGGAACATGCCAGAAATCAAAGCCTTCTACACACTATCCAAAATGAAAAACGGTAAAACATTTTGGTGGGATTTGGACTTGCTTCCTTGCAATATATAGCATTCTACCATCATTTTCTTCTTGTTTGATTGGCTCGCTGCTTTTCTAAGACATTTGTACTAATCTATATGGAAATTGTATGCCCTTTAATAGCTCATCCAAGGGCTCTCTGTGTGGCAGTCTAAATAGGTCCCAAATTCCATTAAAATGTGAAGCACAGGCTTAAAAAAGTAGAAGAAAACGTTCTTAACCTCCCCAGAGTATGCCTAATTCTCGCTTATAGTGCCTCAAACCTAATCCCCAAGACACTGCAGCTCACAGTTGGAAGGTGTCAGCAGTAGAGGTAGTGCAATCAATCCAGATATGCAGGGGGCAGGGTTAGAGAAATCTGAATCTCTGTAGATGTCTTTGGACTTTACTAGATCAAAAGAATTTTCATAGCAATTAACAAACAGTATGACACTTACTGTATATTTGTGTTTCTCCCAAATAGAATGGCAAGCCTTCCCTTCATTTTTTTCCAAAGTTGTCTTTCTTCATGGAAGAAGAACAACAGTGCTACAGCTAAATTCTGGCACTGGCAAAAGAAACGTTTTCAATATTTGTGAAGAAGGTAGGATAAAGATTGAAAGGTTCCCAAATCATTGAATGTATCTTTGAAGGAAAACTACATTTAGGTTAAAAATCACCAGTAAACTTATGCAGTTGTGCATAAGATATAGAAGCAAGCAATTTTTTCTGCTCTATAGTCAAAATGTTTTTTCTGTCTTTGGTTACGGAAATTTATAGATAACAGTGATTCGGTTCTCAGCTTATTGTATCTTCATTGTACAAAATACACGATTATCACATTTCCTGAATGATAGTATATCCATCAACACATTTTTCACTTTGCAATAAATCTTTTGTATACTTTTTTTATACTTTTACAATATAAGAGCTGTACATTATTAAATTAAAAAAAAAAAAAGCTCACAATAATTGTATTTTCAGTTTTTGTATAGACAGTGTTCTAATGCCTGTTTCATGTAGACTGACCATTAGCCTTTTGCAGTGGATATAAATCTGCAGACATTTGAAAATGCAATTTGCTTTTATTAAGGCTACAAATATGGATTGCAAAAGCACTAATGAATGTGCTACTGATTGGACCTTTTCATTAAGTAGCAAAAGAATAAGGAAATTACGGCTACAACTTGGTACTACAAAATTAAGCTAAATCAAGCTAAATTTACTTTGTGCCTAAAAATAAAGTGACAAGTTTTACAAGTAATCATGTTAAAACTGTTTGTATAAAGGCCTCTGCAGCAAAATAAATTGATGTGCTGGCCTGGTTTACTTGAGTTGTGATGATAGAGGTAGTGAGCGAGTGTAATGAATGCAGAAGTTGTGCTTGCTTGTGAATCCCTGTGACAGCATAGGCAATGTCACATGGACAAACATGACCCATGCTTAGTAAATTATTTTTGAGACGTAGCCTATGGGTTGTTCATTACAAATCACTGTGTGAAGAAAAATCATTTCTGAATACATTTCTACAGTACATAATGCTTTAAAAATATTAAAACATGCATATATTAGTTGATTGTTTGGTGTAATTTATTAAAGTAATTTACAGCATGTCAATAAAAATGTAAAAAACACATTTTGTAAATAAATCCAAAATTGCAGCTTCCATTTATCATATTTTGTAGTAACATGTCTACATAATTGGCTGTAACAGCAGTGTAAAATATATACTTACAGGAAATAAAATACAAAATAAATGGATTTTAATGGAGTAAGACTGTTCAGATTATTTATATAGGTGTATATGTTTACACAAGTTCAACACCATTCTTCACATGCATATTTTATAGCAAAGTTGAGTATACACAATTTCATTGGCTTGAGTTTTATGCTGAAGCACGTCCAAAAAATTCTTTCAGCATCACCACACCACCCCATAAAAGCATGGTCAAAAATCCAACATCCCTGACAAGTATCAGAATTTCACCTGTCTTTAATCATTTTCAATTACCTGGATGCAAATTATGATGCTCTTGTGCAAGGGATCTAATAACTTAAGTATTTATCTGATGGTATGTTATATGTGTATATGTGTTTAAGGCTGGGTTCACATGATGCGGTCTGCCGCATTGCATGTCGTTTGTATAGGATTTGCGTCCAACTCCTGTACAAATGACATGCAAATCCAGCGCAAATTGAGCCATTCATTATTGCAGCGAAGCCTGTAGAGGCCTGTAGAGGCCACGGTGTCTGTGACTACCTGATGTGATGAAACTGATGCTGACGAAATGAACATTGATATACCATTCTAACTTGTAAGGAACTCGTCCCACATTGACATGATATTGATTGACATGACATTGATATTGCTGCTAGGTCCAGTCTGAGAATTTGGTCAGGGTCTTGCACCTGCGGGAGGAAAACCAAGAGACGTAAAATGAAGGACCCCCCCCCGAGGGATGATCCTCATGGCGAAATTTAACATCCCTAGCAGGGACAGTAGGCGTCTCTTGGTGCACCCTTAAAGGTGTGAATAACTGACCTAATTGGGGCCAACTTATCGGGAGGTAGGCTAGCCTGCATGGAGCGTGTGTCGAGAGTGATAACTAGGAAGGTGATGGACTGTGCTGGGCCTTCCACTTTATACTCTCCTATGGGCACGTTGATATTGCTGAATACCACTCTTAGTCTATCCAAGTTTTCTGGGGGCTCACCGGGTTTTTCGATGCGCAGGAAGTAATCGAGGTAGTGAATGACTTTCTGCCACTGTGCTTGGTGTGACGGGATCCAGGAAAGGGACTGGGCAAAAGTATCAAACAGCCACGGGCTGCTTTTAGAGCCGAAAAGTATACTTGGTGGCCAAGTAATACAAACCTTTCCATTTGATGCCATGCCATCACCAGAGTGAAGGCTCAATGGGCAGTAATTTGAATGCGTCTGAAATGTCCGCTTTGGACAGCCAAGCACCCATGCCCATGCTAATGATGACTTAAATAGCTAGGTCAGCCGATGCATATTTAAGGGAAACTCCTTGGAGGAAATAAGGAAGTTCAAACTTGGGATGTAAGAACAACAAGGCACGGACAAGTCGTACACCAACCAAAGTTTATTTGAAAACTTGCCCTTGACAAGTCCAATAGGGCTGACTCTCCAGACAGTGAAAGATGGCTTGATAAAGGGACCGATGATTTACCCTCGTTCCAGTTCAGACTGTAACAAGGTACCAATGGTCAACTCATCGATGGAAGCTGAAAGGAGGTTCCTGCATGCGTGGGTCAAGTGAGGCAGCGTGATGAGGCTGGTGTGAAATCCTGACGTGAATCCGTGTGTGAGGAAGTCTGCCAGTGAGTGAGTCGAGTGTGAGGAAAGGTAGAACCCCAGCCACCCGATGTCCACTCGGCCTAGTCAGTATGTACTTTGCTGTTTGATATTGCAGGTGAGTTTGGGATACGCTCTGTGGCATGAGACACAAACATAAAGCAGCCGGGGCTGACTAAAGTTGCAAGTTTTGTAGTTGTAATTGTTGCAGATTTATGCACCCCCACTGACAGGATAGGTCTTCCCAACTTGTCCACCTGGAGCAGTTGTGTGAAGGCCGGCAAGGTTTGTCTGAAACCAGAGGTGGAAGGAAAGTTGGGGAGGCGTCTAGCACCTGCATCGGAGCACCAGTTCGCCGTATGGGTGAAAGACAGATTGCACAAAGTGAGGAGCATAGACCCGCAAAGTGGCAGCAGAACAACTCTGTATCGATGATACTCCAGTTGGTGCTGGCCTGAAACTGTGAAAGTCCGGCTGCTGCTTTGGCTGAAAATGACCGGTGGTAGTCATAGAATGAAAACACTCCATACTTGTAACCTAGGTCCACCACTGCTTGTAGGTACAAGTCCAGCTCCTCCCTCCTGCTGGGGTTGGCTGGGCAAAGGACATCCCTAATTAACCTGAAGGCCAGCACAAACTCAGTGAGGGTAAGCTTGCGGTTAAGGCTAGGGTCTTTAGCTTTAAGGACCACTGAGATGTCCTCACAGGTGTATGATTTATTCTTGGCCACATTGTGGACCAATATGAGGAGGGAAGCCAAGTTAACATCCTTGCCATCCAAGATGTCCTTCCTGATGCTGGCTAGGACAAGGTGCGCAGGAAAGATCGTGATGCAGATCTCTCATCACATCAGGATGGCAATGGTGGCTGAGTCTGGCAGGGCCGCAGCTGGGCACACTTCCAGAACTCCCACTCTAGCCTGGTCATCGGTGACTGCTGTGGACAGCGTGGTCACCACAGAGTGGAGCTGGACAATAGCTGAGGAGATGCCTGGGTGCCAGACAGCTGCCGCTGGCGGTGAGAAAAGCAGCCTAAAAAGCTTGGCTTTCCTGGCTGTGACAGGGTAGGAAATACCCCTACACCACAGCTGCACTGTGAGCTTGGGGATGGTCCAAGCCCTGAGGGGCTGTGTGCTGCTGCTCTCTGAACCCGCGGAGGGGGACAGAGGGGCAGAGGCAAATTCTTTGCTGTCGGCCTGTGATATGGCTTCAGCTCAAAGACAAGGAGAGGGGGAATGCATGTTGTTAAGATAAGTCGAAAAGGCAGGAAGGGACAGAGAAGTTGCATACATAAAAAAAGGGAGAAGAAAAGAAACTATGGGCTTGTAAAGAACATGGTTTTCATTTAAACGCTGTTGAGTGGAAAAAGTGGTGCAACTGCCTATACTTCCAGTAGTTCAATTGTGGTTTCCCCGTTCTGTCTGCTAAGGAGTCATAGGGTATCAGTTTGCCGTTTCGCAGTAGTTTCCCACAACTAGCATTCCTGTCGTCGACCCATGTACCAAAGAAGTCTGCGTTTTCCCCTCAGTGGAGCCAGATGTGACATAGGGGGGCTAAGCTTCTTGTTCGGTTAATTTTGTCCCACGCCCAGAGTGTCAGAAGTGTCAGAGGGGATGTGCTATCCGATAGCCCCCTGAAATCGCCAATTAAGCAATCTTTGGAGAGTTATAGCCTGGTAGTACCTCTGTAAGTCTGGGACCCCTAAGCCCCCGGAGCGCTTCAGGCGAGGAGGGGTGACAGCGGACACACCTGTCTCGTGCCATTCCTAATAGGGAATGTGTGCAAGAGCATGCCGTTTACCATGACCTGTGCACTAGGTTTTGTGTATAAGGCACGTATCCAATTTAGCATATTGGAGCCTAAACCCCATGTAGCGAGAACTAAACGCAGGTAGGACCAATCGATTCGGTCAAATGCTTTCTCAGCATCCATAGAGAGAATTAAGTAAGGGGGGGGGTTTCCTGTCTCCTGGCCCAGTGAATGAGTTGAATCGCTCGTATGGAGTTGTCCCTGGCTTCCCTTCCTGTGATAAAACCCGTTTGGTCTAAATGGACCACTTGGGGAATAAGGTGTTTCAATCGATTTGCCAGCAGGTTTTCATTGAGTCGCCAGGTCCAGGTCCTATGGGCATCTGAAAGCAAGGCGAGTGTGAGAGTGATCGGGGCATGATCTGATATGGTTATATTGCCGATGGACGAGCGCTGTAGCAGTTCCAAAGCAGGCCGATCAATATATAACATGTCTATTCTGGTGTATACGTTGTGGACCTTAGAGTAGTAGCTGTAGTCCCTATCCTTAGGGTGGAGGCTCCTCCAGCTGTCTACCTGACCTGCAGTTAGGAGAAATTTACGGAAGTGCCATAAGAAGGCATGTGTGTGCGAGGGTCGCCCCTGCGATGTGTCTAGTAGGGGGTCAGGGCTGATATTAAAGTCGCCGCCCAGGACTAATAGGCCCTCTTTAAATTCCGCCAGGCGTTCCATTACTTTATGTAAGAAGGTCAGTTGGTTCGAGTTAGGGGCATAAATGGTGGCAAAAGTGTATTTTGTACCTGCAATGGTGCCTTTTAGGAAAACGTATCTACCTTGGGGGTCTATAAGGGTACCTCCGGGTTGTAGGGGGCAGTGTTTGTGGACAGCAATCGCTGTGCCTCTAGATTTGCTAGTTGGCGATGTGCTTACATACCACTGGTTATAGAGGTGGGTAGGCAGTTTGGGAATTGATTGATGGGTGAAATGCGTCTCCTGCAGGAGAACTATCTGTGCCCTCATCTTCTTCAGTTCCCACCATAGTTTGCTACGTTTGTTAGGGGAGCAAAGGCCATGGACGTTGTATGAGATTACCTTGACTTCCGCCATGGTGTCTTCGTCAGGTGTGGTGACTGTGCTCCTAGTGCGGTCCGGTGCGGGCTGTGGTAGTCTACTTGGATTTCATCTGAGGAAACGGTGAGAGAGAGAGAGAACAAGAGGAAACGGAGAGGGTGGGAAAGAAAAAGGGAGAGGTTAACATCAATAAGTACAGTGTGTAAATAAACCGTTACAAAAACACAAATAACTGTTGGACAAAACTGCAGGCCGAGGCCCAGGGGTACCCCCAATATGGGGGACCCACTCGGCCTGGGCCTGTTATCCCAAATGGGATCAATACCCGTATATGGGGGGCCTACTGGGGGGTCGTGGGCCAGCATGGAGGTAAGAACGAAAAAAAAAAAATAGGGGGGGTGGCGAGTTCCGCTCAGCAACTACCTCTGAAAGGGTGTTTTGAATTACCGGGTGTCCGGGCGTAGGTGCCCATACAAAAGGGGCTTCTTGGGGGCAGGTAAGTGCTGCCTATGAGGTCCAGGCCATGAGGGGGTTGCTAGGGCCCTAGGGATAAAGACCAGGCCTAATGAAAATGTTCCCCCATGTGGGCCCTTGTCAGGATCTTCGGGCACTCCTGTAAGCATTGGAGAATAGTTCCTACTGGGGGGGGGAATATTCCGCGCCAATGTTCAGTTCTTGTCTTGCCCGGGAGGTGGGTGTTGGGAAGTAGATTAGTTCCCAGGTTAGCAGGCAGAGTAGTTGGCGGCGTTGGTTCTAGCTGGGGACATCAGTCTCTCGAGGCCGAGTGGCCAGGCGATGCATCTCTTCCTTGGCGGTTGTGGCTGCGTCTCCTGTTGCGTCTTTGTGGCATCGGCATCCAGGGTTGGGGAGGTCTAGTGGCTGAGAACCCCAGCATCTCGCTGCCTCCGCGCCAGTCTGGGAAATCTACTGAGCCCAGACCGAGCACAGAGAGGAAGTGTGGAAGGTCATCCTTTGTGCGTAAGGTTACCGTGCGGCCATCCTTAGTTGCTTGTAGATAAAATGGGAATCCCCAGCGGTAGGGCAGGCCTGCTTCTTGTAGAGCCGCCAACACTGGTTTCAGGGCTCTACGTTGCATGAGGGTGCATCTCAAAATGTCCTGGTAGAAGAAGAGGTGAGCACCATCAAAGTCAAAAAAGGGTTTATTGCGCATTTTTTGCATGATGCGTTCCTTAACGGTGTATTTGTGCAATTTGCATATAATGTCCCTGGGGTTATCGGCGTCTTGCGAGGGGGGTCTCAGAGCTCGGTGGGCCTGATCGATCTCGATGGGCACTGTATTAGGGAGTTCCAGTATTTCTCTGAATATCCCGACCAGAGAGGGTATTATATCTCTGGGGCTGTAGCTTCAGGCAGTTCACGTATGCGGATATTTGCCCACCTGCTGCGATTTTCAAAATCATCAAGTTGCGACAATAGTGCTCTGATATGGAGGGAAGGGTTTCATCTAGCCTCTGCTCCAGTGTCTCTACCCTGTTTCCCAACTGTGTGGTGTCTTCTTTAAGCTGAGCTATATCTTCCTTAAAGGCCTTTTCTACCCTGGGGGTGAACCTTTCCAGGTCCTCTCTTGTGGGGAGTGACCATATGTGCCTTTTAATGTCTCCATCCTCCATGAAATCAGCTATGTCTGATTCCTATGCCCTGGAAGCTGTGGATAACGGGGATGCTGGGGGTGCAAGGTCACTCACCAATTCAGGGGATGGCTGTGGTGATGCAGGGGATGCTGCTGGCTGCACAGGCTGTGTCTGTGGAGCTGCATGAGGCTTTGCTAACTTCCCGGCCGGCGCCATCTTGGATTTTTCAGGTGCCTTCCCTCGGGTCCCGTACAGGTACGAATCCAGCTGTCCCTGCTTAGGTTTATTAGCCCCCGGGTCCTGGCTTGTGTTCCTCCGCCTTTGCAACATGTCCTGAGCCGTTTTCAGGCTCGGGATCCCTGGTATGCCTTGATCTGTGCTGCTGTGGATGCAGAGCTGAGAGCAGATACGTCCTTACAGCTCCATGTCCAGGACAAGCGCCCCCCCATACTGGCCTTCTTTATTATTTTATATATCTATATATCTATATATATATAGATATATATATATATATATAAATACGTCTGCAATATCATATCATATGTTTACATTCAATTAAATCATATAAATATTCACCATCCAATAACTGAATTATATTCATGGGAAAAATATTAAGCATGATAAATTCTTCTTCCATCACCAGACAAAATAGGGTTGATTTACTAAAACTGGAACGTGCAAAATCTGCTACAGCTCTGCATAGAAACAAATCAGCTTCCATTTTTTTTTTCAAAGTTTAATTGAACAGACTGAAGTTAGAATCTGTTTGGCTACCATGCAAAGCTGCACCAGATTTTGCACTCTCCGGTTTTAGTAAATCAACCCCATTGTGTCCAAAAATCCTATATCACCTCATGTCTCACACCATAAAGACA
Source organism: Lithobates sylvaticus (assembly GCA_028564925.1). Classification (NCBI taxonomy): domain Eukaryota; kingdom Metazoa; phylum Chordata; class Amphibia; order Anura; family Ranidae; genus Lithobates; species Lithobates sylvaticus. The sequence continues at coordinate 243,370,171 of CM053030.1, forward strand.
GCTTTTCAAGCCGGGCTGTGTGTGTTTCCCGTGTTTAGAACAGTCCCTGCACAAAATGACATTTCTAAAGATAAAAAATCATTTAAAACTGCTTGCGGCTTTACAGTAATACTGGTCTGTAAGTACTGAGTGTGGCCTTCCCAAAAAAATTGTACCTCCACTGCGCCAAACAAACAACAATGACGTGATGAATCAGTGAAAACTAGCTGCTACTTCAGTGAGAAAACATATATAAACAAATGAATTATACCAAACTGTGTACGGCAAAAAATATTGGGTGATAATTCAGTAGCGCTAAACAAATTATAACGTGATCTGTATAAATGACAAAATGTAAATAGCAATAACACCCTGTGAAATTGTGCTATATAATACATAAGTCCATTTGAAACTGTGCAAACAATATTTGTTGAAAAATAAATTTGCATCCAAAACATCCAATCTTCCACCACACCGATGTGCTCGTGATTAGGGTTGAGCGAACCCGAACTGTAAAGTTCGGGTCTGTACCGGACTTTTGGGTGTTCGGGTCCCAGACCCGAACAATTGACTGTATGTTCGGGTTCGGGTCCGGTGTTCGGCGATGTAATGGTGCTTTTTAAAATGTCTTTTAAAAGCACTCGCGGCTATATGAATTGTCGGCTCCCGTCCCCCTTAATACAGAGAACAGTCATTGAAGTCATTTATTTTTAAAAAGTTAGTCATAAAAAGTGTTTGGGGACCCGGGTCCTGCCCCAGGGGACATGTATCAATGCAAAAAAACTTTTAAAAACGTCCGTTTTTTCGGGAGCAGTGATTTTAATAATGCTTAAAGTGAAACAATAAAAGTGTAATATTCCTTTAAATTTTGTACCTGGGGGGTGTCTATAGTATGCATGTGAAGGGGAGCATGTTTCCAGTGCTTAGAACTGTCTCTGCAAAAAGTGTAATTTTTGCAGTAAAAAAAGCTATTTAAAAACACTTGCGGCTATATGAATTGTCGGCTCCAGTAACACAGAGAACAGTCATTCATTGATAGCCATTCATAAAAAAAAAGTCATTGATAAAAAGAAAAAAAAAAAGCGTGGGGGTCCCCCCAAATTCAATAACCAGGCCCTTCAGGTCTGGGATGGATATTAAGGGGGACCCCAGCCAAAAAAAAAAAAAATGGCGTAGGGTCCCCCTCAAAATCCATACCAGGCCCTTGAGGTCTGGGATGAATTTTAAGGGGAAACCCAGTCAAAAAAAATGGCGTGGGTTCCCCCTTAAAATCCATACCAGACCCTTATCCGAGCACGCAACCTGGCAGGCCACAGGAAAAGAGGGGGACGAGAGCGGCCCCCTCTCCCACCTGAACCGTACCAGGCCACATGCCCTCAACATTGGGAGGGTGCTTTGGGGGTCTGAGACCCCCAAAGCACCTTGTCCCCATGTTGATGAGGACAAGGGCCTGGTCCCCACAACCGTGCCCGGTGGTTGTGGGGGTCTGCGGGCGGGGGTTTTATAAGAATCTGGAAGCCCCCTTTAACAAGGGGACCCCCAGATCCCGCCCCCCCCGTGTGAAATGGTAAGGGGGTACCCTACCATTTCACCCAAAAAGTGTCAAAAATGGTAAAAATTACAGGAGACCGTCTTTGACAATTCCTTTATTAAAATCTTCTTTCTTCTATCTTCTGGTCTTCCTTTCTTCATCCTTCGGTTTCTTCATCTTCTCCTTCCGGCATCTTCTTCTTCCTCCAATCCGCTTCTTCTTGGCCTTCTCGTCCAGCATCAGTGTCTCTTCTGGGCCGCTCCGCGCAATGGGAGGCTCCCGCTATGTGAGGCTTCTCTCCGTTATCTTCTTCCACGGCGTCGGTCTCTGAGGCTTCTCTCCGGTATCTTCTTCCAGGGCGTCGGTCTTTTCTTGGGCCACTCCTCGCAATGGGAGGCTCCCAGTGTGTGAGGCTTTGCTTCAGCTGACAGGTCTTTTATAACGGAGGGCGGGGCCACCTGAAGAATTGTAATTACATGCACCTGTTGAACAAGGGCAGAAAAATTGGGCCTTGGGCACTGGTGCCACAACACTGCAACACCTCACAGAAACTCTAGTTGGAGAGCAGAAATTAGCCCTGCTGCAAAGTATTGCATCAAAAATTGTAATTACACGCCCCTGTTAAACAGGGGCTGAAAAATTGGACCTTAGGCACTGGTGCTGGTGCCACGACACTGCAACCCCTCACATATACTCTAGTTGGAGTGCAGGAATGAGCCCTGCTGCAAAATATTTAATCAAAAATTGTAATTACACGCCCCTGTCAAACAGGGGCTAAAAACTTGGGCCTTAGTCACTGATGGCGGCGCCCAGAACCAAAAATGTTCTTCCAAGCTATCAGCAGGATCATTGAGGAGGAAGAGGATAGTCAGTCAGCATAACAGGATAGTCACTCAGCATCAGCATAGGCAGTCTTGAAAGGATCTGACATTTTAAAAAAAAAATATTCGGTTACATCAGCTTCAGGTGCTTGGTATCTGGTGGTGATCCAAGACTGATTAATCTTTATGAAGGTCAGTCGATCAACCGAGTCGGTGGACAGGCGCACACTGTGATCGGTTACAAAGCCTCCAGCAGCACTGAATGTGTGTTTCGAAAGAACGCTGGATGCAGGACAGACCAGTAGCTCAATTGCATACTGTGCAATCTCTGGCCAGTGATCCATCCTCAAGACCCAGTAAGCCAGAGGATTTTTCGGTGGGAAAGGTGTCCAAGTCTGACCTTGCCCCTAGGTATTCCTGGACCATGTAAATCAGACGCTGACGATGGTTGCTGGAACCGATTATGTCTTGGGGCTGTGGACTAAAAAATTGTCTGAACGCATCGGTCAGACGGCCACCTTCTCCACCGATCCTTCTATGACTGACTGAAGCCTCAGCAACACATTGTCCAGGACCAGGAATTTGTAACCTCCCAGTCTCTGGGAATGCGTTGCACAGACCTTTCTGCAAGGCCTCCCGGAGATGTCTCATCCTCTGCTCCCTCTGTGATGGCAAGATAAGGTCCGCAAACTTACCCTTGTACCGTGGATCAAGGAGAGTTGCCAGCCAGTAATGATCCCTCTCCTTGATCCGCTGAATACGAGGATCCTTCCGCAGGCTTTTGCAGGATCAGGGAGGCCATGCATCGTAGGTTAGCTGAGGCATTTGGTCCGGAGTCCTCTGGGTCACTAAGGACGACATGATCTGCAGCCACCTCCTCCCAGCCACATACAAGTCCACGGGTTTCTTGGGACTGTAAATGATCCCTAAAAGACTGCTGCTGCTACTAAATGCCAGACTCCATCTTCATGGGGACACAATCCTCCTCCTCCTCCTCTTCCTGTGTGATCGGCGGTCCAGCAGGAACACTGTCTGGATAAAGGGGCCTTGAGAGGCAAGGAAGTCCTCCTCTTCCTGCCTCTGTTCTACCTCAAGTGCCCTGTCCATTATTCCGCAAGCTCCCCTGACCCTGTCCTGGTGCCGTAGTCACACAGGTACTTATAGATGGCCCTCTGCTGCATGTGCAGCTGCTGCAGCATAGCCAACATTGAGTTCCACCTGGTGGGCATGTCACAGAATAGGCGGTTCTTGGGCAGGTTCAATTGCTTTTGGAGCTCAGCCAGCCGAGCACTGGCATTATATGATCAGTGGAAATGCACACAGACTTCCCTGGCCTGCCTCAGGACATCCTGTAAGTCTGGGTACCTGCCCAAGAACCACTGCACCACCAAAAGGATGTGAGCCACACAGGACACATGGGTCAGTTGTCCCTGTCGGAGGGCGGAGAGGAGGTTGGTGCCATTGTCCCAAACCACCATTCCTGGCTTAAGCTGGCGTGGCATCAACCACCTCTCAGCCTGCCCCTGCAGAGCTGACAGAACCTCTGCCCCAGTGTGGCTCCTGTTCCCCAAGCACACCAGCGCAAGCACGGCATGGCGTCTTTTTGCCTGCGTATTTGCGTAGCCCCTTAAACTCCTACGGAGCACCGCTGGTTCTGAGGACAAAGCACAGGAAGAGGCCATGGAGGAAGAAGAAGAGGAGGGGGTGGAGGAGAGAGGTTTGTCACAATCACTAGTAGTAAAATTTTGGAGGCGTGGTGGCGGAAAAACCTCCAACACTACTGCACCTTGTCCTGCATCCTTCCCAGCTGCCAGAAGAGTCACCCAATGTGCCATGAAAGATAGGTAATGTCCCTGTCCATGCCTGCTGGACCATGAGTCAGTGGTAATATGCACCTTACCGCTGACCGCCCTGTCCAGCGAGGCATGGACATTGCCTTCCACATGCCGGTAGAGAGCCGGAATCACACAAATTACACAAACTCACGGAAGGGGGCAGAGTCTACCAACTGAAAAGGCAGCAGTTGAAGTGCTAGCAATTTAGCCAAGCTAGCATTCAACCACTGGGCATGTGGATGGCTGGGAGTAAACTACTTGCTACGATCCAGCAGCTGGGGCAGGGAAATTTGCATGCTACAATCGAACGTCAGTGTACGGCTAGCAGATTGCCTGCAAATACTTGGCTGTGACACACCTAATTCTACACCTTCATTCCTCTCAGTGCAGGTTTCAGAGAGGACTGAAGGTATAGTGGGGTTGGAGATCCCAGCTGATGAGGAGCAAGGAGAGGTCCACTTTGTTCTTTGGTGTGGGTCTTTAAGGTACGCTTGCCAAAGAACTGCATGACAGGTCAACATATGTCTGGTCAAGCATGTGGTGCCCAAGTGGCTAATGTTTTGGCCACGTGAGATACACTTGAGACATATGTTGCAAATAGCAGCGGTGCGATCTGATGCACTCGTCTCAAAAAAGGCCCACACCAAGCGCCCTGCACAGGCGGGGGTCTGCGGTGTGATTCAGTCGGTGTGCTGCCCTTAAATGATCCCTGGAGGGCATCCTGCCTCGTTGGAGATGTGCCTCCTCCTCCTCCTCCTACACTCTCCTATCAGGCACCCACGTGGAGTCAGTGACCTCATCATCCCCTCCCTCCTCATCACTGGAGCAAACCTGGCAGTATGCTGCAGCTGGTGGAACATGACTGCCAGATTGCTGTCCTTCTTGGGCATCCCCTCCCTCTGGGCTCACGCTACTGCCTTCCTCTAGCTGGGTATCATCATCAGAGCCTTCAAAAAGCTGGGCATCCTCCTGGAGCATGTATCCAACACTGTGCTCAAACAGTTTGGGGGACTCCTCAGGAGGACATGGTGGGTCTAGGGAAGGAGTGACTGATGCCATTGAGACGAGGGAAGAGGCCCCATTGGCAGCTGCTTTGCCAGTACCCTGAGCCTGGGTGAGAGAGGATGAGGAGGATGGGGAGGACTAGGTCATCCACTCTACCAAGTCTTCAGAATGTTGCGTCTCAACACGTCCAGCTGACAAAAATAAGGACAAGCGTGTCCCATGGCCACATGCTGATGAGGATGCACCGCGTCCATGACTAGCACTGTTGCCTCTAGACACAGAGTCTGCTTGCCCTCTTTTATTGCCTCGTGACTGTCTGCCTTTCCTTGTTGGCATTCCCGACATACTAATGGCCTGCAGGAGATGAGAACACCATCAATTGGGGTAGCTTCAGGTGTACACTGTGCAGGTGGCACAATACACTGAATGTAACTGCTGCAGCTGCCTGTGGTATAGGATCAGAACAACACGAGCAATTGGGGTAGCTTCAGGTGTACACTGTGCAGGTGGCACAATACACCGAATGTAACTGCTGCAGCTTCCTGTGGTATAGGACCAGAACAACACCAGCAATTGGGGTAGCTTCAGGTGTACACTGTGCAGGTGGCACAATACACCAAGTGTAACTGCTGTAGCTGCCTGTGGTATAGGACCAGAACAACACCAGCAATTGGGGTAGCTTCAGGTGTACACTGTGCAGGTGGCACAATACACCGAATGTAACTGCTGCAGCTTCCTGTGGTATAGGACCAGAACAACACCAGCAATTGGGGTAGCTTCAGGTGTACACTGTGCAGGTGGCACAATACACCAAGTGTAACTGCTGTAGCTGCCTGTGGTATAGGACCAGAACAACACCAGCAATTGGGGTAGCTTCAGGTGTACACTGTGCAGGTGGCACAATACATCGATTGTAACTGCTGCAGCTGCCTGTGGTATAGGACCAGAACAACACCAGCAATTGGGGTAGCTTCAGGTGTACACTGTGCAGGTGGCACAATACACCAAATGTAACTGCTACAGCTGCCTGTGGTATAGGAACAGAACAACACCAGCAATTGGGGTAGCTTCAGGTGTACACTGTGCAGGTGGCACAATACACCGAATGTAACTGCAATAGCTTCAAAAGAAAATTAAGACACTGTCTCTCCATCTATCTCTCTCTATGAGCCGCAACACACTACACAAAGCTGCCGCGCAGGTGGCCTTCTATAGTGTGGGGTGTGTACTAAACCCCCGGAGCCATAATTGACCCCAGGCATCCTGCCTTTGGCCAATTATGGCTCTCTTCGCTGATGGCGCTGTGATTGGCCAAGCATGCTTGGCCAATCATCAGCCAGCAATGCACTGCGATGCCGCAGTGAATTATGGGCCGTGACGCGCTACTCGAATTTGGCGCGAACGGCCCATAATGTTCGGATTTCGCCACACAGTCGAACAGCCGATGTTCAAGTCGAACATGGGTTCAACTCGAACACTCAGCTCATCCCTTGTGTTGATGAACACTGTTGGTGGTAAAAGAGGTATATGTAATTGTAAAATTTACTGTAATGTACAACCAATGGGTTACCATGTTGTTCAAAGGTCCTAAACAGCCATGACAGTTTGTAACAATAAGGAGGCATAATAACAGCAGTGATTACCTGCTCATGCCCCCATCAAGGAATTTGATATACGCCAAAAACTTTAGGCTGCATACCAGAATATTTGTTTTAGTTCCTTGAGAGGACACATGCAGACCCTCTCCAACCTATTACCTGAATTCAGTCTAGGTGTCAAACTTTCAAGCTTGAGCAATCAGGAAAGCAAACAGTTATCCTTCCAGATTAATCCCCATCATAAATACCTTAGCTGTAGTCCTTAGCAATACACATTTCTGTCTGAAGAACCCAAAACTTCAGTGTATTTCATAACCAGAATAAGGACATCTTTACCTCTATAGCCCCATACACACAGTCGGATTATCCGCGGACCAGGTCGGTCGGATCCTGTCCGTCGTACTTTGTCCGATGTTGGTGTTGCGTACACACGGTCGGACTACGTTGTCGTAATATCCGGTCTGCAAGAACGTCGTGACGTAAGTCGTCTTCCACGAGATTAGAAAAGGGAAGTTCAGCACCACGTCAGGCACCCGTTGGGCTCCTTCTGCTGATCCCGTGTTTATCGCGAGTTAGTCGAAGTTTGGTGACTTAAGATTCGCGCTTCTCAGTTTTCTGACTCAGATCGTTACTGCTCTTCAGTTTGTGCTTGTCGTGCGTATCTGTTTATTAGTGCGTGTAGTCAGTTCGCATTTGTTGGTCATTGCGGCCTATATCTTGATATAGGACGCTTTGATTGCACTGCTTATTGTCTGCTCGTTTCTGGTATTCATTTCGTTCTTTCAGGCCTTGCTGTTTATCGGTGCTTTCTGTTTTGTCCGTTCTGACCAGCCGACCTTTTGTGACCTTGGGAGCGATGTTTCCCGTGCGTACTCGTCGCCGAGTTCGTGCTGTACGCGGAATTGGTGTCGGGCTTTAGCTTTGACCCAAGACCCGTCCATGAACAGAGTGACGAGGAGTATGTGGACCAAGAATTGGTTGCTTCAGCGTGACCAATTCTCGCACATGCCTTTGCTTCGTGAGATCCGGGAGAATAATCCTGATGATTTCAGGAACTTTCTTCGGATGACGGACCCCGATTTTCACCGTCTTTTGGCTTTGCTGACCCCCTTTATCAGCCGGCAGGATACCTGCATGAGACAAGCCATTACTCCGGAGCAGAGGCTTGTTGCCACGTTAAGGTACTTGGCGACAGGGAGAAGTCTTCAGGATTTAAAGTTCTCTTCAGGTATCTCTCCCCAGGCCCTGGGAATCATTATTCCAGAGACCTGTTCGTAGAGCCCCTTTTATTTATTTTTTGGTGGGGGGGGGGGGCAAACTCATTAGGAACCCCCTCCCCCAACTGCTCTGTCAGATGGTACCAATCCTCTATCTGCTGGCTTTCCCAAGTCAATACACACTATATACCTATCTCTTTATAGTGGGCATCTTTAGGGATGAATTCAGCAAAGCATGTAGTGCAAGGGGCTGGCTCCATACTTTCCATTTCCTAGTTTTTTGTGTTCTTTCCCTCCTATTAGCTTGCTTGGTAATTTCAGAATGTCACAATGTGCTTTCCTTTTTTTTTGGGGGGGGGGGGGTTTGAAATGTTAGTTTAGCTTTCCTGGGGGCTGCCAATAGTGTTAAGTACAGAGGGTCTGGCCAAACTAGCACACATTATTGAGCCATTTGCCAATCAATGAAGTGCAGAGGGTTACCTGTCCAACACCCCCCCCCCAAAACCCTAGTTATTGCCAATGGCCCATCAGAAGTGGGGGATTGATGGGGGTGAGTCATCTGTGAAGGGGAGCCTCTACTTTTCTGTGCAAATACTTTCCAGCCTCCAATTTTATACAATGCTCTTGTTCCAAGATGTTGATTGTCTAATCTGCTTGCAATGTTTATGTGCAAAGTGACTAATTATTTTTTCTTGTTTCACTCCACAGTTCCCTTCCACGCCACAGGAATGGCAGACTGTGGCCTCCCACTTTGCCAGCCGTTGGGACTTTCCTAACTGCGGAGGGGCAATTGATGGGAAACACGTCCGCATCGTCCCACCGCCCAACTCGGGGTCCTACTATTATAATTATAAAGGGTTTAATAGTGTAGTGATGTTGGCGGTGGGGATGAACGGCCGGATCTCGGATGGTGGTGCCATTGCGCACACGGAGTTCTACTGGCGTCTCCAAAGTGGCAGTCTGTGCTTGCCACCTCCAGAGGAGAATGCAGAAGGACTCCCCTTCGTCTTTGTCGCAGATGAAGCGTTTGCGTTGACTCCCCATCTGATGAGGCCATTCCCGATGAGGACCCTCACCCCAGACCAGAGGGTCTTCAACTACAGGCTGTCCAGAGCCCGAAGAGTTGTGGAGAACACTTTTGGCATCCTGGCCAGCCGCTTCCGCCTGTTCTTGACGGCAATTAACTTGGCGGAATACAAACTGAACCACATAGTTCTTGCCTGTTGCATATTGCACAACTTCCTCAAAAGACATAACAGGAACTATGAGAAATTGAATTTATCCCCGTATCATCACGTAATGGTGTTGTGGATACGGTACAAAGTGTAAAAAAATAATTGCCACGTCCCGAAAATTTAAATCTGAATGTTAAGGTTTTTTCAACAGGTTAATGTTGGAGAATGATGGACTTTTTAGGCGTATGATATATATAAAAGTTTTTTTATTAAAAACATGAATGAAAAAAATAAATCAAAAATCTAAAACAGATTGTTTGGAAAAACAATCTAACATAATATAGAAATATTTGGCAAGCTGATGTACAAATATGCTCAGGTAATATCAATGTGGTTCCAGTAGGGTCACTATATTTAAATACAATCATTCAAATTTCCTTGGAAAATTGTGACATCAAAGTAAACGAACAGAAAGAAACCATGAGTGAGCAGTACAGTCATACAGAAAGACAGCTTGTTTGCAGTTGCTCTACATGTTACACGTCCTAAGACGCTTCTTCAGGAGCTTTCTATATTAAAAGTAAAAAAGAAAAAGCAAATATACAATAAGTAAAAATGATATGGTATAACATCATCATATGCGACATTAAATCAAAGGAAGCTATAGGCGCAGGAGCGTCAGCCGTCACCAATCTAGAAAGGGAGAAGAAAGAAGAAGGGGGACAAGGAGGAGAGGGGGGGAGAAAAAAAAAAGGGGGGGTGGGTGTGTGTGTGAGTGGATGGGTTGGAAATGGAAGAACCATTGAGAATAGGGTGAAAGAAAAAAAGAGAGAGAAAAAAAAAAAAAAGAGAGAGCATGTGAGATGGAGTGAGAGGGTGTGCATCATGGGAACGGGTGCAATATAATTCTTGCATAATGAGTGTAGTTTGCCATTCTTACTTACATTACCTATGAAGGGGAAGGGTTTAGTGGAACGGGGAACCAAAATTTGTTTCTTTACAGCGGCATCGGTGCTCTTGAAGTATACGTATATCTCTGATTAGGAGTACTCTGTATTTAATATTTTAGTAATAGATTGTTTTTATTTCTTGTATAAGTTCATACCTTCTATATAGACATGCCATTATTTTCTGCTTCACCATCAGTGTATACAGGTGCACAATGCAAGCATTGAGTAATACATACATATATGTGCAATACATATATATATGTGTGCAGTGGGTAAGTTATGTGTCCTCCTGTATGTAGGTATATGAACCATACATAGGTGTGGGTGCAAATGCATTCCCACATCTGTCAATTTATATAGTGGAGAGGAATGATTTATAATGCAACAGTGTACACATTGATGGTAGCATAGTGAGAAGCTTACTATAAGGAGGATACTTAATGTTTGTACTTAAGTACTCATTGTAATTCCATTGGGTATGAGGTTCTTCGTAAAGGAAGGTGCGAACCATCTCGATGCCCTGCTCGTGAGGGATGCTGGAGTATAATGACTCCACATCTAGAGTCATGAGAAGGGCATCGGGAGGGACCACCAATCCTTCAACCTTCTTTAGAAAATCGAGTGTGTCTCGAGTGTAGGATGAAAGACTTACTACATGTGGTGTAAGGACTGAGTCTATCAGTCTACTAGCTCTCTCCGTGAGTGATCCAATACCCAAAATAATAGGTCGACCGGGTATGGGTGAACATTTTTTGTGTACCTTAGGCAAGGCATAAAAAGTAGCCTCCTTAGGAAATTTATTGTTCAAATAGTTGTAGGTATCTTGGTCTATCAAGTTATTATGATAGCCTTGGTTTATGATCGTAAGGTATTGGTTCTGATACACGGAGAGGCTTGCAGAGGGTATTGGTTTATACCAGTCTTTGTTCTGTAGAATATCATAGCACATCGTTTCATAAGTTGATCTGGTCATCAAAACAACGTTACCTCCTTTGTCCGATGCCTTGATGACCAGATCGGGATGGTTGTTGAGTTTGGTAATGGCATTTCTCTGACAGGGGGTGAGGTTAGTGGGATATGAGTTAATCTGCATGCCCTTAATGTCACTGATTACACTCAATAAAAAAGTCCAGATATGGGCGTTAGTTGACAGATCTGGAAATCGAGTAGATTTAGGTTTGAACTTTTTAGGAATAGCAGTTGTATTAGCGTATTCAACTATGGGTAGAGAAATATTTTGTGTTTGAGAAGTATCATTTGAAGTGATATTAATTACATCATCATTATTTTCTTCCAGGAGTATCATAAGATCCCGGAGTGCTCTAAAGTCCGCCATAGTATAATGTTTAATACTTTCAGCTAGTTCGCGTTCCTGTCTGGTTCTAATAGTGGATTGGTCGAACATATACTTGTATGTCAGATTCCTTGCAAACATGTATATGTCCTTGATTAACTCATATTTATCTAGATCTGTTGAGGGGCAGAAGCTTAGTCCCAGTTTTAACACTTCCAATTCAATATTGGTGAATTGGTATGTGGTTAAATTGATTATATCCAATTCTATGTTAGATGTGGGTGAGGCTCCGCCATCTGAAAATTTGGTTGTGTTGTGGCTAATGAGGCCAGGTGTGAATCTAGTGTAGTTTGTCTAGTGATTGTTGAATTGGAATTGTTGGGAGTCATTTGTGTAGCAAGAATAGGGCCAGGTATGGCTGGGTGATTAGTTGTTAATGGATTAGCTATTTGTGATCCGGTGATAGTGGGTAAATTGGAAGAGATACGTGCAGGAAGTGAGTTTACTAAAGGAGGACCTCTAGAGGTTTGTGGTTGTGTATTCAGGATTTGGGCTGCTTGTTGGGCTATGTTAACCATATATTTATTTTGTGATCTAGCACCACCACCATGATTAGCTAGGGTGTCAGGTTGGGAGTGAGTCCTAGGTTTGTTTTCATTAGTGCTTGATCTTTTAGGATAGGGTGTGAAGTGCCCACCACCATGACCCCTCTTACGTGATCCTGAGTTTGTGCTGTTGGATGTTGAAGTTTCTCGTCTGGTAGTTGGCTGTGAAGGAATGGTAGACATGGAAGAGTCAGATTCTGTATCATCTTCGGTTAAACCAAAATCATTACCCAATTGTCTGCCCCGGGTGTTATTTCTAGGTCCTCTTCCTTGATGGGAGCTTTGCCATTTGTATGCAAAGCCCTCCATGAAGGCCAATTTGTCTTTTGACATTTTGTTTTGTTTTTTGAAAATAATATCTTTGGTTATTTTTGTAATATAGTCTTTGACTTCCTGCAATCGTTTTGCATATTGAGCATGGTCTCTAATTGATTCATTGGTTGATTGCAGCATCAGTATATCCTGATCGAGACTTAACAGTTCCGATTGGTATTGTGTTATAATACCTTCTAACTAGATGATCCGAAGGCTGGCTCTTCCTGTATAATCTATTCCATTGTACCTACTAATTCAAAAACAACCCCAGTGTATGGGATCAATGCTTTGAGAAACTGGCAAATCTCTCACAACAGGGTAAGTACAAACATTAAGTATCCTCCTTATAGTAAGCTTCTCACTATGCTACCATCAATGTGTACACTGTTGCATTATAAATCATTCCTCTCCACTAGGGATGAGCCGAACACCCCCGGGTTCGGTTCGCACCAGAACCTTCGAACCGACCGAAAGTTCGCGCGAATTTTCGAACCCTATACGTTATAATGGACGCGAACGTTCGAAATCAAAAGTGCTAATTACAACGGCCAATATGCATGTTAATGTCATAAAACAGGTTTGGGGACCCGGTCCTGCCCCAGGGGACATATATCAATGCAAAAAGAACTTTTAAAAACTAACGTTTTTTCGGGAGCAGTCATTTTAATGATGCATAAAGTGAAAAAAAAAAAGTGAAATTTTCCTTTAAATATGGTACCTGGGGGGTGTCTAAAGTATGCCTGTGAAGTGGCATGTGTTTCCCGTGTTTAGAACTGTCCTTGCACAAAATGACATTTTTAAAGGAAAAAAAAGAAGCCATTTAAAACCACTTGCGGCTTTAGGTTTGTTCTTAAGTAGAATCTGAACAGGTACATTATGAAGTGTAGCTCCATCCCAAAAAAATCTATTTTTAAGCTTTTTGGAGAACATAGGGAGGGGTTATCACCCCTGTAACATTTGCTGTCTTTGCACATCTGTTCAGAACATGTCACCTCACTTTCCGTCCCAATGACAAATGTTTTTGGAAAAAGTGGGGTTTTAATTGAAACAAGGATTGGTGATAAAGTATCAGTAGAGAGGAGATACCTTTTTCCCAAATTAAATCTAACAGGATAGAATTTCCCTTCCTAGGGGTAGATTTCCTCTCACTTCCTGTTTTCTCTTTCCATTTGCAAGTAGGAGTCGTTTGTAAGTTGGATGTTTGAAAGTAGGGGCCTGGCGTATATACTCTGCAGAAATTTGCCCTATTAGATGTTGGTGTAGCCACAAGACTGGTGGGCACAGGAATGGGCCCTGCTGTGAGTTAATAGATCAAGATTTGTAATTGCATGCACCTGTTGAACAGGGCAGAAAAATTGGGGGTGGTGGTGGTGGTGGACGGTGTTGCCACAAGACTGTAAGCTCTCACAGTTACTCTTGGTGGGCACAGGAATGGGCCCTACTGTGAGTTATTAGATCAAGATTTGTAATTGCAAGCACCTGATGAACAGGGCAGAAAAATTGGGCCTTTGGCGGTGGTGGTGGACGGTGTTGCCACAAGACTGTAAGCTCTCACAGTTACTCTTGGTGGGCGCAAGAATGGGCCCTGCTGTGAGTTATTAGATCAAGATTTGTAATTGCAAGCACCTGATGAACAGGGCAGAAAAATTGGGCCTTTGGCGGTGGTGGTGGACGGTGTTGCCACAAGACTGTAAGCTCTCACAGTTACTCTTGGTGGGCGCAAGAATGGGCCCTGCTGTGAGTTATTAGATCAAGATTTGTAATTGCAAGCACCTGATGAACAGGGCAGAAAAATTGGGCCTTTGGCGGTGGTGGTGGACGGTGTTGCCACAAGACTGTAAGCTCTCACAGTTACTCTTGGTGGGCGCAGGAATGGGCCCTGCTGTGTGTTATTAGATCAAGATTTGTAATTGCAAGCACCTGATGAACTGGGCAGAAAAATTGGGCCTTTGGCGGTGGTGGTGGACGGTGTTGCCACAAGACTGTAGCCCTCATAGTTACTCTTGGTGGGCGCAGGAATGGGCCCTGCTGTGAACTATTAGATCAAGATTTGTAATTACCCGCCCCTGTTAAACAGGGGCTGAAAAATTGTGCCTTAGGCACTGGTGCTGGTGCCACAACACTGCAACCCCTCACAGATACTGTACTTGGAGCACAGCAGTCACACGTGTTGCGAAGCATTTTTTTAAAAAATTGTAATTACCCGCCCCTGTTAAACAGGGGCTGAAAAATTGTGCCTTAGGCACTGGTGCTGGTGCCACAACACTGCAACCCCCTCACAGATACTGTACTTGGAGCACAGCAGTCACACGTGTTGCGAAGCATTTTTTTAAAAAATTGTAATTACCCGCCCCTGTTAAACAGGGGCTGAAAAATTGTGCCTTAGGCACTGGTGCTGGTGCCACAACACTGCAACCCCTCACAGATACTGTACTTGGAGCACAGCAGTCACACGTGTTGCAAAGCATTTTTTTTAAAATTGTAATTACCCGCCCCTGTTAAACAGGGCTGAAAAATTGTGCCTTAGGCACTGGTGCTGGTGCCACAACACTGCAACCCCTCACAGATACTGTACTTGGAGCACAGCAGTCACACGTGTTGCGAAGCATTTTTTTGTAAAAAATTTGTAATTACCCGCCCCTGTTAAACAGGGGCTGAAAAATTGTGCCTTAGGCACTGGTGCGGGTGCCACAACACTGCAACCCCTCACAGATACTGTACTTGGAGCACAGCAGTCACACGTGTTGCGAAGCATTTTTTTAAAAAAATGTAAGTACACGCCCCTGTTAAACAGGGGCTGAAAAATTGTGCCTTAGGCACTGGTGCTGGTGCCACAACACTGCAACCCCTCACAGATACTGTACTTGGAGCACAGCAGTCACACGTGTTGCGAAGCATTTTTTTTTATAAAAATTGTATGTACACGCCCCTGTTAAACAGGGGCTGAAAAATTGTGCCTTAGGCACTGGTGTGGTGGCATGGATCATTGAGGAGGAGGAAGAGGATAGTCAGTGAACATAAGAGGACAGTCACTCAGCATCAGCATAGGCAGTCTTGAAGGGATGTGATATTAAAAATTGTTCGGTTATATCCGCCTCTGGTGCCTGGTAGCTGGTGGTGATCCAAGACTGATTCATTTTGATGAAGGTCAGTCGATCAACCGAGGCGGTGGACAGGCGCACCCTATGATCGGTGACAAATCCTCCAGCAGCACTGAATGTGCGTTCGGAAAGAACGCTGGAGGCAGGACAGGCCAGTAGCTCAATTGCATACTGTGCAAGCTCTGGCCAGTGATCCATCCTCAGGACCCAGTAAGCCAGAGGATTTTCGGTGGGAAAGGTGTCCAAGTCTGACCTTGCCCCAATGTATTCCTGCACCATGTATATCAGACGCTGGCGATGGTTGCTGGAACCGATCATACCTTGGGGCTGCGGACTAAAAAATTGTCTGAACGCATCGGTCAGACGTCCACCTTCCCCACCGCTCCTTCTGCTACTGACCGAAGCCTCAGCAACTCGTCGCCCAGGACCAGGAGTTTGTAGCCTCCCAGTTTCTGGGAACGCGTTGCACAGACCTTTCTGCAAGGCCTCCCTGAGATGTCTCATCCTCTGCTCCCTCTGCGACGGCAAGATAAGGTCCGCAACCTTACCCTTGTACCGCGGATCAAGGAGAGTGGCCAGCCAGTAATGGTCCCTCTCCTTGATCCGAAGAACACGAGGATCCTTCCGCAGGCTTTGCAGGATCAGGGAGGCCATGCAGCGTAGGTTAGCTGAGGCATTCGGTCCGGAGTCTTCTTGGTCACTGAGGATGACATGATCGCCAGCCACCTCCTCCCAGCCACGTACAAGTCCACTGGTTTGTTGGGACTGTACATCATCCCTAAAAGACTGCTGCTGCTGATGCTGAGTGCCAGGCTCCACCTCCATGCTCACACAATCCTCCTCCTCCTCCTCCTCCTCCTCATCCTCTTCCTGTGTGATGGGTGGGACAGAAGGAACACTGTCCGGATAAAGGGGGCCTTGAGAGGCAAGGAAGTCCTCCTCTTCCTGCCTCTGTTCTGCCTCAAGTGCCCTGTCCATTATCCCACGCAGCGTATGCTCCAACAGGTGGACAAGAGGGACAGTGTCACTGATGCATGCACTGTCACTGCTCACCATCCTCGTGGCCTCCGCAAATGGTGAGAGGACAGTCATGCATCCCTGATCATGCTCCACTGACGTGGGGAAAAAAAACCAAGCTCCCCTGACCCTGTCCTGGTGCCATAGTCGCAAAGGTACTCATTGATGGCCCTCTGCTGCGTGTGCAGTCGCTGCAGCATGGCCAACGTTGAGTTCCACCTGGTGGGCATGTCACATATTAGGCGGTTCTTGGGCAGGTTCAGCTCCTTTTGCAGCTCAGTCAGCCGAGCACTGGCATTATAAGATCGGCGGAAATGCACACAGACTTTCCTGGCCTGCCTCAGGACATCCTGTAAGCCTGGGAACCTGCCCAAGAACCGCTGCACCACCAGGTTGAGGACGTGAGCCATGCAGGGCACATGGGTGAGCTGCCCCTGTCGCAGGGCGGAGAGGAGGTTGGTGCCATTGTCAGAAATGACCATTCCTGGCTTAAGCTGACGTGGCGTCAACCACCTCTCGGCCTGCCCCTGCAGAGCTGCCAGAACCTCGGGCCCAGTGTGGCTCCTGTCCCCCAAACACACCAGCGCAAGCACGGCATGGCATCTTTTTGCCTGCGTACTTGCGTAGCCCCTTGTACGCCTACGGAGCACCGCTGGTTCCAAGGACAGAGCACTGGAGAAAGAAGAAGAGGAGGGGGTGGAGGAGAGAGGTGTGTCACAACCAGTAGCAGTAGTAGCGTTTTGGAGGCGTGGTGGCGGAACAACCTCCAACACTACTGCACCTTAGGTACCTAAGGTACCGTCCCTGTCCATGCCTGCTGGACCATGAGTCAGCGGTAATATGCACCTTACCGCTGACCGCCCTGTCCAGCGAGGCATGGACATTGCCCTCCACATGCCGGTAGAGAGACGGAATCGCCTTCCGTGAGAAAAAGTGGCGTTTGGGAACCTGCCACTGAGGAACCGCACATTGAACAAACTCACGGAAGGGGCCGAGTCTACCAACTGAAAAGGCAGCAGTTGAAGTGCTAGCAATTTAGCCAGGCTAGCATTCAACCGCTGGGCATGTGGATGGCTGGGAGTGTACTTCTTTCTACGGTCCAGCAGCTGGGGCAGGGAAATTTGCCTGCTGCAATCGGACGTCGGTGTACTGCAAGTACTTGGTTGTGACACACCTAATTCTACACCTTCAGTCCTCTCAGAGCAGCTTTCAGAGAGGACTGAAGGTGTAGTGGGGATGGAGATCCCAGCTGAGGAGGAGCAAGGAGAGGTCCGCTTAGTTCTTTGGTGTGGGTCTTTTATGTGTGCCTGCCAACGAGCTGCATGGCAGGTCGCCATATGTCTGGTCATGCTTGTGGTGCCCAAGCGGCTGATGTTTTGGCCACGCGAGATACGCTTGAGACAAATATTGCAAATAGCAGTGGTGCGATCTGATGCACTCGTCTCAAAAAAGGCCCACACCAAAGAACTTTTCTGATAACGTGCAGAGGCAGCGCCCTGCACAGGCGGAGCTCTGCGGTGTTGTACAGTTGCTGTGCTGGCCTCTACCTGGCCTCCAGGGGGCATCCTGCCTCGTTGGACATGTGACGCCGCATCCTCCTCCTCCTCGTCCTCCTCCTCATCCTCTCTCCCTTCAGGCACCCACGTGGAGTCAGTTACCTCATCATCCCCTCCCTCTTCACCACTAGAGCAAACCTGGCAGTAAGCTGCAGCTGGTGGAACAGTACTGCCAGATTCCTCAAGCTGGGTATCATCATCCGAGCCTTCGAATCGTTGGGCATCCTCCTGGAGCATGTACCCAACACTGTGCTCAAAGAGTTCGGGGGACTCCTCAGGAGGACATGGTGGGTCTAGGGAAGGGGTGGCTGATGATGCTCTGCCAGTACCCTGAGCCTGGGTGAGAGAGGATGAGGAGGATGAGGAGGGCTTGGTCATCCACTCTACCAAGCCTTCAGCATGATGCGGCTCCACATGTCCAGCTGCCGAAAACAAAGACGCGCGTGTCCCATGGCCACGTGCTGATGACGATGCACGACCACGTCCACGGCCACGGCCACGTCCACTAGAAACAGAGCCTGCCTGCCCTGTGTTCTTGGCTCTGCACGCTCTGCCTCCCCTTGGCGGTCTTCCAGCCATTGTAGTCGGTAGTCCTGTGGTGCTGCTGAGAAGAATATATAGGAGCTCTGTGTGATGCCACTAACACACTAGAAGTCCTATGGGTGCTTCTGCAAAGAAAATAGAGGAGCTCTGTGTGATGCCACTAACACACTAGAAGTCCTATGGGTGCTGCTGAGAAGAAAATATAGGAGCTCTGTGTGATGTCACTAACACACTAGAAGTCCTATGGGTGCTTCTGCAAAGAAAATAGAGGAGCTCTGTGTGATGCCACTAACACACTAGAAGTCCTGTGGGTGCTTCTGCAAAGAAAATAGAGGAGCTCTGTGTGATGCCACTAACACACTAGAAGTCCTGTGGGTGCTGCTGAGAAGAAAATATAGGAGCTCTGTGTGATGATGCCACTAACACACTAGAAGTCCTATGGGTGCTTCTGCAAAGAAAATAGAGGAGCTCTGTGTGATTGCCACTAACACACTAGAAGTCCTATGAGGTCTGGGTGCTTCTGCAAAGAAAATAGAGGAGCTCTGTGTGATGCCACTAACACACTAGAAGTCCTGTGGGTGCTGCTGAAAGAAAATATAGGAGCTCTGTGTGATGCCACTAACACACTAGAAGTCCTATGGGTGCTTCTGCAAAGAAAATAGAGGAGCTCTGTGTGATGCCACTAACACACTAGAAGTCCTGTGGGTGCTTCTGCAAAGAAAATAGAGGAGCTCTGTGTGATGCCACTAACACACTAGAAGTCCTGTGGGTGCTGCTGAGAAGAAAATAGGAGCTCTGTGTGATGCCACTAACACACTAGAAGTCCTATGGGTGCTTCTGCAAAGAAAATAGAGGAGCTCTGTGTGATGCCACTAACACACTAGAAGTCCTGTGGGTGCTTCTGAGAAGAAAATAGAGGAGGTCTGTGTGATGCCACTAACACACTAGAAGTCCTGTGGGTGCTGCTGAGAACAAAATATATAGGAGCTCTGTGTGATGCCACTAACACACTAGAAGTCCTATGGGTGCTTCTGCAAAGAAAATAGAGGAGCTCTGTGTGATGCCACTAACACACTAGAAGTCCTATGGGTGCTTCTGCAAAGAAAATAGAGGAGCTCTGTGTGATGCCACTAACACACTAGAAGTCCTGTGGGTGCTGCTGAGAAGAAAATATAGGAGCTCTGTGTGATGCCACTAACACACTAGAAGTCCTATGGGTGCTTCTGCAAAGAAAATAGAGGAGCTCTGTGTGATGCCACTAACACACTAGAAGTCCTGTGGGTGCTTCTGCAAAGAAAATAGAGGAGGTCTGTGTGATGCCACTAACACACTAGAAGTCCTGTGGGTGCTGCTGAGAAGAAAATATAGGAGCTCTGTGTGATGCCACTAACACACTAGAAGTCCTATGGGTGCTTCTGCAAAGAAAATAGAGGAGCTCTGTGTGATGCCACTAACACACTAGAAGTCCTATAGGTGCTTCTGCAAAGAAAATAGAGGAGCTCTGTGTGATGCCACTAACACACTAGAAGTCCTATAGGTGCTGCTGGGAAGAAAATATAGGAGCTCTGTGTGATGCCACTAACACACTAGAAGTCCTATGGGTGCTTCTGCAACAAAAATAGAGGAGCTCTGTGTGATGCCACTAACACACTAGAAGTCCTATGGGTGCTTCTGGGAAGAAAATATAGGAGCTCTGTGTGATGCCACTAACACACTAGAAGTCCTATAGGTGCTTCTGGGAAGAAAATATAGGAGCTCTGTGTGATGGGACTAACACACTTCAAGTCCTATAGGTGCTTCTGGGAACAAAATATAGGATCTCTGTGTGATGGGACTAACACACTTCAAGTCCTATGGGTGCTTCTGGGAAGAAAATGTAGGATCTCTGTGTGATGGGACTAACACACTTCAAGTCCTATAGGTGCTTCTGGGAACAAAATATATGATCTCTGTGTGATGGGACTAACACACTTCAAGTCCTATAGGTGCTTCTGGGAAGAAAATATAGGTCTCTGTGTGATGGGACTAACACACTTCAAGTCCTATAGGTGCTTCTGGGAACAAAATATATGATCTCTGTGTGATGGGACTAACACACTTCAAGTCCTATAGGTGCTTCTGGGAAGAAAATATAGGTCTGTGTGATGGGACTAACACACTTCAAGTCCTATAGGTGCTTCTGGGAACAAAATATAGGATCTCTGTGTGATGGGACTAACACACTTCAAGTCCTATAGGTGCTTCTGGGAAGAAAATATAGGTCTGTGTGATGGGACTAACACACTTCAAGTCCTATAGGTGCTTCTGGGAACAAAATATAGGATCTCTGTGTGATGGGACTAACACACTTCAAGTCCTATAGGTGCTTCTGGGAACAAAAGATAGGATCTCTGTGTGATGGGACTAACACACTTCAAGTCCTATAGGTGCTTCTGGGAACAAAATATATGATCTCTGTGTGATGGGACTAACACACTTCACGTCCTATGGGTGCCTCTGGGAAGAAAATATAGGTCTGTGTGATGGGACTAACACACTTCAAGTCCTATAGGTGCTTCTGGGAACAAAATATAGGATCTCTGTGTGATGGGACTAACACACTTCAAGTCCTATAGGTGCTTCTGGGAACAAAATATATGATCTCTGTGTGATGGGACTAACACACTTCAAGTCCTATAGGTGCTTCTGGGAACAAAATATATGATCTCTGTGTGATGGGACTAACACACTTCAAGTCCTATAGGTGCTTCTGGGAAGAAAAATATAGGTCTGTGT